>QRFJ01001273.1:0-96208 GCA_006176705.1 Cocos nucifera
ATGGATAAGGAAAGGGTATGATATTTTTGTTGGCATCCTTACGTACATTATAAATAAGGATGCGTATCAAGAGTCAGGGTTAGGAAAACATTATCTTTTCTTTCTTACAAGAGTTTTTTTTTGTCCAATTTTCTTTCTTCCTTTCTCTTATCTAGACCTTGTCTTTATAAAGACAAGAAGTCATCTTAAGACTAAGAGATTAGAAAAGAAAATTAAGAAGATAAAAGAAAAAGAAAGATAGATAAGGAAAGGCAAGGAAGGTGACATAAAGGCTTAAGAAGGTCTTACCCATTTAATTAAAATTCTTATTACAAGAATTTTAATTATATAAATCAGAGGTGCTGGTGTATTGATCAAGTCTCTGTGTGGATCAATGTTAGAGGGTAAACATGTGGGCACCCGGTGGAACCCCTGACAGACTACTACCGACAATCAGGGTTAATTTAGGGTTTAGCGATAAGAGGTATGTTCTAATACTTTCTTTTATATTACAAATGCATGTTATATGATTTAATTGCTAATAAGGTGGTCCTAGGGTTTTGGGTTTGATTTATTTTGGTTTCGTATTTTGCTTTGAAATCCATGCTTCCGCTCTGTACACCAAACCCAACATGAACATGACCACCTCAAGTAGTCATTAGGAAGTCTACCTTCTCATCGATGACTGACTCAAAGCTGTAGTTGTGTGTCTATTTTTTTCACCTAATGTGCATCGACAATTTACCTTGAGGATGTTATAGTTTAACTATGCTATAATTCGATCTCCTAGCCATTCGGAACTCTAAGGTATATGTTGGCTACAGCTCATTGTAGGAATTGGATTGCACCAATAGGAGATCTATCTACCTCGATAGATGAGGAGAAGCCCTATGATGATCTTGAGAATCAAGTCCATGAGCCCATGGCCATGGTAGAGTGAAATAATAGAAAGAGTTTCTATTAAGATTTTCATATTGGACTTGAATCGAATGATTAATCATATGACGGATATTAGGCTTTGACGAGATTACCTTAACCCTAATCTAGTTTGGGCTCAAGATAGAAAAATTTAATCACATAGGTAACTGCACCGAGAGGTTCATTTTTAGTTCTAATGGGTTTCCACTATATGCTGCTAGGTGTCACTAGTGGATTTTGAGAGCAATTAGAATGATTTAGATGTTCAATCATACTAGTTGCCTAAATTAGAAAAGTGATGGGTTTGGTGTACAGGGTGGAAGCATGGATTTCAAAACAAAACATGAAATCATATAAACCAAACCCAAACCCTAGGACCACCTCATTAGTAATTAAATCATATAACATGCATTTGTAATATAAAAGAAAGTATTAGAACATACCTCTTATCGCTAAACCCTAAATTGACCCTGATCGTCGGAAGCAGTTCGTCAGGGTTTCCACCAGGTGCTACGTGTTCACCCTCCAACATTGATCCACACAGAGATTTGATCAAGATACCAGCACCTCTGATTTATATAATTAGAGTTTTAATAATAAGAACTTTTCTAGACCTTCTTTAGCCTTTATGTCACCTTCCTTGTCTCCTTATCTCTCTTTCTTTTTCTTTTGTCTTCTTAATTTTCCTTCCTAATCTCTTAGTCTTAAGATGACTTCTTATCCTTATAAGGATAAGGTCTAGACAAGAGAAAAGAAGAAAGAAAATTAGACAAAAAGAAACTCTTGTAAGAAAGAAAGATATTTTACACACCCTCAGACTCATGGTGCGCACCCCTATTTATAATATACGTAGGGGTGCCAACAAAAATTCTCACGCCCTTTCCTCATTAATATCTCATGCCCCATCAGCCGTTCTCATGGCTTATCAATAAATAGCGAGATGTAGGCTTAGTCCAAGAGGTGCCTTAAAGCAGAAGGACTCTTGGACTAATTCTACGTAAGTTATTTATGAAGAGTCGCAATATTTCATCTTTGGCGCCACCCTTTTCATCCATTAGATCATGAAAAAGGCCATCCAATGGCTCTAAAAAGGGATGCCCATTCAGCAAGAAGGTGTGGAGATAATCTTTGAATAGTCAAAGTCCTAAGAGACTTTGACTTGGTCCAAGAGGCATCCAGGAGGTGTAAGCGGCATGGAGTCTTCGACGGAAAGGGGTCTTGGGTGATAAAAATCACTTCTCAAAATAATAACAAAGTATTTCACCTGTAGAAGGACTCTTCTACACCCCATATCTGATGTCCATGCCAATATAAAAAATTATGTGACATAACCAAATGGAAAAAGTTAAAAAAGATAGGTGCCAACTAATTTCATGCGCCACAAATCCTTTGCGCATGAAATACTTCCCATGCGCAAGAGAGAGACTCTCTAGCACATGGCATTTAGGTATGTGGCACTCAATTTGAAGCCCAATCAATCTAGGTTAATCCAATTCAAGACCAAATCCTATTTGGCTCAAATCGGATCTAAATTATCCCAAATCGGAAGCCGAATCGAATCCAACTCGAAACCAGGTGCTAGGGTTTGTTACAAGTGCTAGCATGTTCATCTTGCAAACATGATCTAATCCAATTGGACCCTTAATCAATTCTCTTTGTGTGTGACCCATTGGGTTTCACATCTAACTAGCAATGAGTCTGGGTGTGATTTGACCAAATCTGGTTAGAACTCAACCAAACCGATTTAGGTCAAAATGAGCCAACCCAATTTGACTTAATTTAGAACACTTTTTAATTTAATAATCAAATTAAAATTTTAATTTTATCAAACCCACAAGACATGATTGATGTCTAGCAACATATCATGACTACTCAAAAGATGTGAAATTTTGATGAAAATAAGAAAAATACCCATTAATGAAAATTACCATACAACTAGATCCTTCGATCTCCCTGCATCCTTAATATGACTCTAGGTATGAAAATATGTCAACCCCAGTATCATATTCATTTCTCTTTCAATCATATGATGATGATTCATTTATTAGAAATCATTTCCAATTTTTCATCATGCTTTGATCAAAGTCTTCCTGAATCATCATTTGTTTGAAGCAGGTACGATGCAATTTCTTCTTACCAGGAGAGATTGATTCCATGTTAACCTACTCACAACCTTCATATATATAATCTACCATATCTAGATCATCCCGTACATAACAGAGTCATGAATGAGTATGAACCAAAATATGAATTTATATATAAAAGATTCTATGGTAGTTTCAGGTCAAAGGATTACATGCACAAATTCTACTATGAGAACCATCTATTAATATGTAGATAAGACTCCATTAGATATTCTCAATTTGGATCAATTCGGTGAACTCATTCTCTAATGAGCACCCACATTCTTGTATTAGTGTTATACACAAGTTATTGTGAGATCAATCATCCTCTCAATCGAGCATACAAAGAATGTGCTAGTCTTACCAAAAAATATTGATCCCTAACTCAATGTCCCATCGACTAGGAATATTTAAATTTGGGTTTTAAGGTTTTAGGTCTCACTAGTATGATCTCATCATAATCCAAAAATCGTAGCTCTAATTTATAGGGTTCATCATAATCTTAAATAATTAATAAGTCACTGCATATGATGAAATAAATGCCTTTATTTATTAAAAATCTCATTACATGAGTCTGGAAGACAAAGAACATCCCAAAAAATTAATTGGCTTGATGGTATATTCCTTTCAATCTCCCACTTGCACTAAAGCCAATCGCCCTTATATTTTAATCCCATACAATCAAGGTGGCGATCAAACAATTGTAGTGATAAAGTCTTAGTGAATGGGTCTGCTATGTTGTTCTTTGTGTCCACTCGTTCTATGACTACATCTTGTCTTTCAATAATTTCTCAAATGTGATGGAAGTGTCTCAAAATGTGTTTGGATTTATGATGAGACCTTGGTTCCTTTGCTTGAGCTATAGCTCCAATATTATCATAGTAAAGTGGTACTAGATTCTTAATTTTAGAAATAACTCCCAATTCATTGATGAACTTCTTCATCCAGACAGCTTCCTTGGTGGCTTCACTTACGGCTATGTATTCTGCTTCAGTGGTTGAGTCAACTACAGTTGGCTGCTTAGTACTTTTCCAACTTACTGCTCCACCATTCAGAGTAAAGACATACACTAAAATAAATTTGCTATCATCTAGGTCTGATTGAAAACTAGAATCAGAATATGCTTCTAATTTAAGATCAAAATCACCATATACTAGAAAAATATCTTTAGTCCTTCTCAAGTACTTAAGAATATTTTTCACAGATTTTCAATGATCCTCTCCTAGATCCGCTTGAAATCTACTTGCAATGCCTAAAGCATAAGCAGCATCAGGCCTTGTACATAACATGGCATACATTATTGATCCAACAGCCGAAGCATAAGGAATAGAACTCATTCTATTTCTCTATTCAGGTGTCTTTGGAGACATCTTTTTAGAGAGATGTATGCCTTGACTCATGGGTAAATAACCTCTTTTACTCCCATCCATACTGAATCTTTTCAGTATTAAGTCAATGTACCTTGATTGGGACAAGCCTAGCATCCTCTTAGATCTATCTCTATAGATCTTTATTCCTAATATATAAAATGCTTCTCCTAAATCTTTCATGGAAAACTTATTTGATAGCCATAATTTGACTGATTGTAACATTAGAATATCATTCCCAATGAGGAGTATGTCATCTACATACAGAACCAAGAAGACTATGGTTCTCCCACTAGTTTTCTTGTACGCACATGGTTCATCAACATTCTTGATAAAACCAAACTCTTTTATTGTTTCATCAAAATGGATGTTCCAACTTCTTGATGCTTGCTTTAATCCATAAATGGATCTCTTAAGCTTGCATACCTAATTTGGTCTCTCATTTGAGTCAAATCCATCTGGCTGTGACATATATACCTCCTCCTCAAGGAAACCATTAAGGAAGGCAGTCTTTACATCCATTTGCCATATTTCATGGTTGTGGTATGCTGCTATGGCAAGCATAATTCGAATAGAATTGAGCATGGCAACAGGTGAAAATGTTTCATCATAATCAATCCCCTGTTTTTGCCTAAAATCCTTAGCCACCAATCTGGCCTTATATGTTTCAATTTGACCATCAGCTCCAATCTTTTTTTAAAAATCCATTTGCATCCAATAGGGTTTATATCCTCTAGTGCATCCACCAAAGTCCATACTTTGTTGGTGTGCATGGATTCCATTTTGGATTGCATGGCGGCCAGCCATTTGTAAGAGTCCTTACTTTTGACTGCTTTCACATAGGTCAGAGGTTCTTCATTTTCAATGACTTAGGCTTCATTATTCTCAATAATAAAACCATACCTCATAGGTGTATTTCGTACTCTTTTAGACCTATGGATAGAAGTTATGTGTTCTGATTCTTTTATATGATTATATGGTTGAGAAATTTCTATTTGTTTTTCTTGAACTTCACTAAGTTTAATATTTTTGCCACTGCTCTTTTCTAGGATAAATTCTTTTTCCATGAAAATGGCATGCCTACTAATAAATATCTTTTGTTCAGTAAGATGGTAGAATAAACATCATATACTATTTCTAAGATATCCTCTAAAAAGACATTTGTCTGATCTAGCATCAAGTTTACGTCCAAAATTTCTTTTGACATATGTTGGACAACCCCATATCTTAAGATACTTAAGATTAGGTTTCTTACTTCTTCATATGTTATATGGAGTACTAGATACAGATTTAGAAGGTACTCTATTCAAGATGTAAATTACAGTCTTCAAGGCATGACCCCAGAAGAAAATAAGTAAATAAGTGAAGCACATCATGGACCATACCATATCTAATAAGGTACAATTTTTCCTTTTAGGTACACCATTTAATTACGGTGTATAAGGAGGTGTCCATTCAGACAGAATTTCTTTAACTTTAAGATAGTCAAGAAACTCACTAGATAAGTATTCTCCTCTCTGATTAGATCGAAGGATTTTTATACATTGTCTAGTTTGTTTTTCGACCATACTTTGATACTCTTTAAATTTATCAAAGGCTTCTGATTTATATTTCATAAGATACACATATCCAAACCTAGATAAATTATCAGTGAATGTAATAAAATAAGAGTATCCTCCTCTGGCTTGAGTTGTCATAGGACCACATACATCCATATGTACAAGTCCTAATAACTCATTTGTCCTTTCTCTATGTCCATTAAATGGAATCTTGGTTATTTTACCCATGAGACATGATTCACAAGTTTCAAATGATTCATAATCAAAAGGATTAAAGAACTTTTCTTTGTATAACTTGTTAATCCTAGCCTCACAAGTATGACCTAATCGATAATGCCAAAGTAAAGTATTATTTATGTCATCTCTCTTACGTTTTCCATTTTCATCAATATGAAATATATTGTCATCCAAACATAGAGTTAACAAACCATTGCTAGATATGCCAAAACAAATATTTTCATTAGAATATTTGATCGAGCAACCTTGGCTCGTTACATTAAGACTATAACCTTGTTTTAATAACAAGGGTATAGATATAATATTTCTAACGATCTTAGGCATATAATAACAATTTGTAAGCTCTCAGATCTTCCCATAAGGTAACTTCAATATATTTATTCCTATAGCTTCTGCTTGGATAGACTCTCCTCCAGTGCCATAGAGCTTGAAGTCATCTTTCTTCATACTCTTAATTTTCTACAGCTCTTGCAAAGATTTGCAGATATGAAAACCCCAGTCGGTATCTAATACCCAAGAATTTGAAATGAAAAAATTTAATGATAATATAGTATGTATCTCATACATACCTTTTTGTGCATTATTTGCACCAGACATCATGGTTGTAAGGTAAGCCTTACAATTCCTCTTCCAATGGCTTACTTTGTCGTAGTGAAAATAGGTCGTCTGTCTGGAGACCTTCTTCCCCTTTTTCTTTTTATTTATATTACTTTTAGAATTCAACCTTCTCTTTGAACCCTTTTTGCCTGCCTTCTTCTTGGAGATCCCTTCCACAAGAAGAAGAGGAGCCTTATCTTTCTTGATATGGCTTTCTGCTATCTTGAGCATATTTAACAACTTAGGCATTGAAGAATTTAGTTTGTTCATGTGATAGTTCACGACAAATTGAGAAAATAATTTTGGGAGTGATTGCAAGATCAAATCCTGACTTAACTCTCCATCTATTACAAAATCTAATGGACTTAATCAAGTGATTAGGTCAATTACCATCAAAACATGATTTTCTATAGATATTTCTTCGATCATTCTTGCACAAAATAATTACTTAGATATCTCATATCTAGCAGTCCTACTATGCTCTCCATAAAGCTCTTTTAGATTGAGTAATATAGACTGAGTGTCAATGCTATCATGCTGCCTCTGTAATTCATTATTCATATAGGCAAGTATGATGCATTTGACAGTAAGAAAATTATTTTACCACATCTTCTATGTGGACTTATCTTCATCTATGGCATCATTTCCTAACGGCTTAGGATCAGGGGCATCAAGAATATAGAAGAGTTTTTCTTGATTGAGTACTATTTTTAGGTTTCTCAACCAGTCAACATAATTTTGACCAGTCAATTTATTTGAATCCAAAATTGAACGTAATGAAAGTGAAGAAGCCATTTAATCTTCATAATAAAGAATAATATATAAGCAAACAATTCATGATGACAAACATAATTAAATTAGGACTTTAATTTAATTATGTCTCTCACTAAAAATCATAACTCTCTTATTGATTTTTTTAGTAAGAATAAGATCCTAATTTCTTATAAAAATCTTGTGGTTGCACAACAAACCTGTTATAAGTTCAATTGTAGGAAACTCTTTTCAATTGCATTTTATGCAACTCTCAAAAAACTTTTTCCTCTAAAATATTAATAGCCTTGTTTTAGCACAACAAACTTTAATGTTTTCGTTTAAGTAAAACCCTTCATTTCTATACAATCAAAATTGAAATATAACTACTTCTGTGGTTACACAACAAAGTAGTATATTCAAAAATGCTATAAGCATCTCAATGCACTAGATTAATATTACATCTTTCCCCATGATAGATATTGTGGTTACACAACAGAACTAATATGGTTCTGGACATAATAAAAAACTAGTATGAAGGAAAGCTTTAATGTAGTGAATATAATATTAAGCATTTCAATCTAAAATTAAATTATTCGAATCAGCCAGGTAAATGGGAGAGAAATGGGAGTCCCCCCATTGCTTTCCTTAGATACCAATAAATTGGCCAGGTCAGATAATAGAACCAATTAAAAAACCATGTTCTCTTTACCAATCAAGAACCATTTTTCCTAGATACCGATTGATCAATTAGACATCCTGACTGATTCAGCTATAAATTAATTACACTACAACTTAATATAATTTTTTTATAGAGGGATTTAAATGGTCTCGATGCACATATTGATTTAAAACAAACTGAATGCATAATAGCATTAATTATGATAAAATTTATATATGTCAATTAACATGTATAATTATTCTAGGATAACCATCATTATATAGTGAATACTTTCCACTATATCAGGGCAACCTTTATAGAATAATATATACAACATAATCTCAATATGATAAGAAAAAGAATATGATCTCATCATATAAATAAAAACATGCTAAAAATATTACATCATATTTTTTATTTATGCCATTATACTATAAGCAAAGCACTATATGATTTAACCTAATAAGGCTTGCTCTAATACCACTGATGGGTTTGGTGTATAGGACAGAAGCATGGATTTTAAAATAAAACATGAAATCGTATAAACAAAACTCGAACCCTAGGACCACCTCATTAGCAATTAAATCATATAACATGCATTTGTAATATAAAAGAAAGTATTAAAACATATCTCTTATCGCTAAATCCTAAATTGATCCTGATCGTTGGAAGCAGTCCATCAAGGTTTCCGCCAGGTGCCCACGTGTTCACGCTCCAACATTGATCCACACAGAGACTTGATTAAGACACCAGCACCTCTGATTTATATAATTAGAGTTCTAATAATAAAAACTTTAATTAAAAAAGGGCTAGACCTACTTTAGCCTTTATGTCACCTTCCTTGCCTTACCTTATCTCTCTTTCTATTTCTTTTATATTCTTAATTTTTCTTCCTAATCTCTTAGTCATAAGATGACTTCTTGTTCTTATAAGGACAAGGTCTAGACATGAGAATGAAAGAAAGGAAATTAAAAAAAAAATACTCTTGTAAGAAAGAAAGATATTTTACACACCCTCAGACTCATGGTGCGCACCCCTATTTATAATGTACGTAGGGGTGCCAACAAAAATTCTCACACCCTTTCCTCATTAATATCTCATGCCACATCAGCCATTCTTATGCCTCATCAGTAAATAGCGAGATGTAGACTTAGTCCAAGAGATGCCTTAAAGCAAAAGTACTCTTGGACTAATTCTATGTAAGTTATTTACGAAGAGTTGCAATATTTCATCTTTGGCACCATCCTTTTCATCCATTAGATCATGAAAAAGGCCATCCAATGGCTCTAAAAAGGGATGCCCATTCAACAAGAAGGCATGGAGATAATCTTTGAATAGTCAAAGTCCCAAGAGACTTTGACTTGGTCCAAGAGGCGTCAAGGAGGAGTAGGCTGCATGGAGTCTTCGATGGCAAGGGGTCTTGGGCGATAATAATCCTTTCTTAAAATAGTAACGAAGTATTTCATCTATAGAAGGACTCTTCTGTGCCCCATATCTGATGTCCATGCCAATATAAAAAATTACGTGACATAATAAAATGAGAAAAGTCAAAAAAGATATGCGCCAACTAATTTCATGCGCCACAAATCCTTTGCGCATGAAATACTTCCCACGTGCAAGAGAGAGACTCTCTGGAACATGGGATTTAGGTATGTCGTGCCCAATCTAAAGCCCAATCAATCTAGGTTAATCCAATTCAAGGCCAAATCCTATTTGGCTCAAATTGGATCTAAATTAGCCCAAATCAAAAGTCGATTCAAATCTAACTCAAAACCAGGTGCTAAGGTTTGCTACATGTGATAGCATGTTCATCTTGCAAACATGGTCTAATCCAATTAGACCCTTAATCAATTCTGTTTGTGTGTGACCCATTGGGTTTCACATCTAACCAATAGTGACTCTAGGTGTGATTTGACCTAATCTGGTTAGAACTCAACCAAACCGATTTAGGTCAAAACTAGCCAATCCAATTTGACTTAATTTAGAACACTTTCTTATTTAATAATAAAATTAAAATTTTAATTTTATCAAACCCACAAGACATGATTGACGTCTAGCAATGTATCATGACTACTCGAAAGATATGAAATTTTGATGAAAATACCAAAAATACCCTTCAGTGAAAATTACCATGCAACTAGATCCTTCGATCTTTCTGCATCTTGAATATGACTCTCGGTATGGAAATATGTCAACCCTGATGTCATATTCATTTCTCTTTCAATCTTATGATGATGATTCATTTATTACAAACTATTTCTAATTTTTCATCATGCTTTGATCAAAGTCTTCCTAAATCATCATTTGTTTGAAGCAGGTAGGATGCTATTTCCTTTTACCAGGAGAGATTGATTCCATGTTAACCTACTCACAACCTTCATACATATAATCTACCATATCCAGATCATCCCATACATAACAGAGTCAAGAATGAGTATGAACCAAAATATAGATTTATATATATATGATTCTATGGTAGTTTCAGGTCAAAGGATTACATGCACAAATTCCATTATGAGAACCATTTATTGACATGTAGATAAGACTCTATTAGACATTCTCAATTTGGATCAATTCAATGAACTCATTCTCTAATGAGCAGCCACATTGTTGTATTAGTGTCATAAACAAGATATTGTGAGATCAATCACCCTCTCAATCGAGCATACAAAGAATGTGCTAGTCTTATCAAAAAACATTGATCCCTAAATCAATGTCCCATCGACTAGGAATATTTAAATTAGGGTTTTAAGATTTTAGGTCTCACTGGTATGATCTCATCATAATCCTAAAACCATAGCCCTAATTTATAGGATTCATCATAATCTTAAATAATTAATAAGTCATTGCATATGATGAAATAAATACCATTATTTATTAAAAATGTCATTACATGAGTCTGGAAGATAAAGAACATCCCAAAAAATTAATTGGCTTGAGGGCATATTCCTTTCAAAAAGTTCTGATCCATCGAAAGGTATTTCGATGATGTCGATAATAGAGATCATGACATATCTCATTATCATATGAAACTGAACCTAACTGGATCATGCAAACAAAGGTTTCGATCTGGATATCATCAATTGAGCTAACCCAATTTAATTGATTTGAATTAGATTCAATTAGGTTTAAGAAAATCGTGCTAGCACATGATTGAGCCTAATGTTCATCTTTAATTATCATTAAAGTTTGTCTTGACCAAGCCAAATATGTCTTGGCTCACTCAGGTACCTTTATTTGGTCTGACTAGAGCTTGTCAAGGTTAAAAAAGGATTATCTTAATTTATGAGATGAATTTGAGATAACACCTATCATTTTCCATCACCTGCTAAATCCTATTTTGGACATTCGGTCAAACATTGACCTTTGACACTTAGACATCTACATATGTATCATGCACCCATAGGAGAGCAGATAGAGAATTGTCCCCCTACTAAAAAGTGGAAAGAGAGGGGGGTGCACGCATAGGGAGGCATGCATCCAAAGATAATGACGCCTGGAGTCCCATACAGATGGGACTCCAAGTTACTTCAAGGACTCTACCTTGGTGGCACCAAAGACTTATCTTTAATTAGTCTTGGTGCCATCTAAGGATGATTCAGAGGAGATCTCATGTAATTGGATCAGATGATGTCATCCCACTAATCAGATTTAGATTTGATTATACAAAAGGTCATGATTGGCTGGGATGATGTTGCACTGCATGGCGCAACAGGGTCTATAAAAACCCTATCTACGCCAAGATCAAAAAAAGCTTGATCCATTGCCCATGCCATAAGGCTGCCCCTCTTCCTCCTTCATGCCATCTTCAGGTCTTCTCTCTCCTACCCATGCCCAAGAATTTTTGGACCTTAGTTTGGTGTGATCCAAGTAAGAGAAAGGCGATAGAAAAAGAAAGAAGGCAGCTCACATCTTCAAAAGAAGTTTTGAAGATCTTCAAAATTAGATCCAGATCTGATTTTTGGAGAGGTGATAGAGTAGGAGAAGATCTTCAGATCCTATCTGAGTGGACACCGATAGAGGCCAGACACTTGCATGGCTATATCCAGAACCTCAGGTAGACATTAGGATCATCATAGGATAATCAGATTATCCTCAATAAGATAAATTAAATTAGATTTAATTTATTTTTTTATTTTATTTTCTTTTATTAGATCGATAATATCAAATCTGAAAAGTCTCAGATCTGATCTGGATCCAAAGAAAAAAATTTCGAAATATCTCTCTTAATCCAATCAAATCTGAACAAACCTAATCTGAAAAATTAGGTTTTTCCTTCAGTACAAAGGTTGGTGGTGATCTGATGCTCACAACACTCGATCTCTCCATCCAAATCTAGATTTCCAAATCTAGGGTTTTACTCAGCCCAAAAATCTTGATGCACTAAAAATCCTCTCAGGCCCTCGTTGTGTGGAGTTTTATCATGAAATAAGTTTTCATGGAAAGAAGACTTCAAAATCTATAAACCTATTTATATCATATCTAAAAATTGAGTGTCCTCAAGGATGACAATCTGAAGAGAATGGAGGCATGAGGAAAAAATAAAATGCTATAGGACCCTACTCACCTTCACTCCAGGATTTTTTTTGCCCAAAACCAATATCCAATCACTTTCAATTTTTTACCATAGAATGATATTCCCTTATTTTTCATACACAAAAATCCTCACAATTTATTACATAAAAGATAAGTGAAAATGCCATGTAGAGTGGACAGGTTAAGATTGGTTCAACTAGTTTCAACCAACTTCTAGTATTTGAATTCAAATTCAAGCCTATCCAATTCCAACACCCATACTACTTATTTTACATGTAGAAGGACTTTCCTTCTATGTGCATGCACTATTTTTTCAAAAAATTGGTGACCATAAAGAAAATAGGGCATGGAGATAAGGATAAGGGTGAGAGTGCAGTTTCAACCAAACCAACATCTTTGAATTCAAAATTCAAAAGAGTTTGAACTGATCCAACACTTGGACTAGGTCAAAGAGAGAAAGAAAGGAGGCAAAAATTCTTTTTCTTCATGAGAGAAACTTATGTAAAAACAAAGGTGGGTGTGGGCAAGGTAGAAAAGTCGAACATGAGGTGGTGCATGGGGATGTTTGAATTCAAACAGGATTTGAATAGTCCAAGTTGGTTTCAACCGAACCAAATTTATTCAAAACCAACTAGACCAGATTAAAGCCAACCCAATTAGGCTTAACCCAACCAATTTAATTCCTAAACAAATTAAAAATTAATTTGATGCAGCTCCTGATCAAATCAGGGTCAAATCTCCCACAACGATTACGTCAACTCATGACCTAATTGGGTCAAACCGAATCAAATCCAATTTGATCAAACTTGATCAAATCCCCATCGATCAATCAAATTGAGCTAATCAATAATCAAATTGCTAATTAATCCTTCAATAAACATAAAGTTTCAATCAGATGGGAGTCTGGGCAACAGAGTCCCATGACTATGAAACTCTCGAAGAGTCCCAATCCAGTGGGACTCCTGAACCTAGTATCCCAAGTGAATGAGATGGGAGTCTGGGCAATAGAGTTCCATCACTATGAAACTCTCGAAGAGTCCCAATCTAGTGGGACTCCTGAACCTAGTATCCCAAGTGAATGAAACTCATGATTATAGAGTCCCTAACCAATGGAACTCTTAATCAGAGAGTCCTAGATGAGTGGGACTCAGAGTTTCAGTCCATCAAGACTTAAGATCAGCCATCAGATCAGGTAGTAACTCCTATTATGTGTGACCTCATAGATTCAAATCCTAAGCCGGTAACATGAAAATTGATTTTCTGTATCAATTGATGTGACTATCTAGTAATGGTATCCGACATCCAGATAGGTCGAATTTGTCGTAATGCAACATCGACAAATCTTTGGAATATGGTTACTGTATAATTCATCCCCTTAACCTCAATGCTCAAAAGATGACCTAGGTTTTAACTGTCAACATTGAAAATCATCTACAGTGTGTTTCAAATTACAGTGTCCATCGAATGGACTATCCCGATCAAGGTTTTGCTAAATTAAAATATATTGATGCACTTGCTCCAACACTTAGAGGGGTCAATCCCATCTTGACACATGCACCGACTTCACAAATACTTGACTGCACCCAATAGCCTTCCATTATTGAATTAAAAATTTAGGTAGTCTGACACCTAAGTACAGTGAGTTGCTTATAAGCCACCATGGTGATCTCTGGTCTAAGGGATACTTATACCCATATCCTTCGCGAGCAACTCTTGACAGCAGAGAGCTACGCAGTTGGGTCATGTTTAGTAAAATGTATTTCTATAATTCACCTGCATGTCATAACAATATCTCCATACTTCTTGGTTAAGAGGACAATCAACACTTATGGCACACAATGACCTACACTCGATTAATGTTGTCGTCTTTAGTAACAATGTATCATTTGATCGCGAACAATTTAAGGACTAAATGACAAATCCTTCTTTATCGAATCTAGATAGTTCTAAGGACTTTATCACAACACATGAGTTCATTAGAAAATAACAAAATTTATGATGAAAAATATCAAAATAATTTTTATTAATTTATAATTTATATACAATTGTAAACGTATAGTCCAACTGTCAATAGGCTGATGATTAGCTTTGGAGCACATTTTCAATACTTTGTCCACATCAGGATGAGGTCCTCTTATTCCTGACATGGTTGGCTTTTATCTTTATTCGGATAAGATCCTTTTACTACTCTGAATAAGATTGCTGCAGTATAGAAGGGTCCTTAAGAGGGCCTCTTCCCATTTTTTCTATTTAAGAATCAAAGGTCTTCACCCTCATTAAGATAAGGTTGGCCATCTGTTTAAGAATCGAAGGTCTTCATCCTCGTTAAGATGAGATTAGCCTTCTATTTAAGAACCAAAATCTTTGATTTCGCACCAGGATGAGGTCCTCCTATTCCTGTTGCAGTTGGCCTTTTCTCCCATTAGGATGAGGTTCTCCTCATATTTCAAATAAAATTGCTTGGGCACAAAAAGGACCATTGAGAGGGCCTCTCCTTGTTTCCTTCTATTTAAGAATCAGAGGACTTCACCCTCATTAAGATAAGGTTAGCCTCCTGTTTAAGAATCGGAGGTCTTCAATTCTACGCTAGGATGAGGTCCTCCTCCTATTCCTGACATGATTGACCTTTTTCTTTATTAGGACAAGGTTCTCCTCCTATTCCTAGTGAAGTTGCTGGGATACAGAAAGGGCCATTGATAGGACCTTTTTCCATTTCCTCCTATTTAAGAAGTGGTGGTCTTCACCCTCATTAAGACGAGGTTAGCTTCATGTTAAAGAACCAAAGGTCTTCGATTCCATTCTAGGATGAGGTTCTCCTATTCTTGATGCGATTGGCCTTTTTCTTCATTAGGATGAGATTCTTTTTCTATTCCTAACGAAGTTGTTGGGGCATAAAAAGGGCCATTGAGAGGGCCTCTCCCTATTTCCTCCTATTTAAGAATCGAAGGTCTTCACCCTCATGAAGATGAGGTTAGCCTCCTATTTAAGGATTGAAGGTCTTCAATTTCATTCCAGGATGAAGTCCTCCTCTTGTTCTTGATGTGGTTGGCCTTTTTTTCATTAGGATGAGGTTCTCCTCCTGTTTCTAATGAAGTTGTTGAGACACAAAAATGGCCGTTGAGAGAGCCTCTCCTCGTTTCCTCCTATTTAAGAATTGGAGGTCCTCAGCCTCATTAATATGAGGTAGCCTCCTATTTAAGAATCGGAGGTCTTTGATTCTGTGCCAGGATGAGGTCCTCCACCTATTCCTGATGTGGTTGATCTTTTCCTTCATTAGGACATGGTTCTCCTCCTGTTCCTAATGAAGTTGCTAGGACACAAAAAGGATCATTGAGAAGGCCTCTCTTTGTTTCCTCCTATTTAAGAATTGGAGGTCTTCACCCTCATTAAAATGAGGTTAGCCTCCTATTTATGAACCCGAGGTCTTCGATTCCTATTTAGTGGAGTAACATCTTGCCATCACATAGTGGTGCACCAAGGATAAGGATTTAAGGTAAGAGAATTTTATTTAAATATAGTTATTGAAAGTACATTCATAGATTTTTTTAGTTTCATGATCGTGGCAGTGCAGCTCCTTCGAGTTCCTTCAAATAGTAAGTCCTAGGTCGGACGACTTCAATGACCTCATAAGGGCCTTCCTAATTTGGTGCGAGCTTCTCCTGATTTCAAGGTTGTGAAACATCGGCCCACTGAAACACTAAGTCTCCTACCCAAAATGCGTTGCTTCTGACTCTGGAATTATAATAACGAGCTACTTTCTGCATATAGGCCACCATCCAAACTTGAGCCTCTTCTCGTTTCTCTTCTAGCAAGTCGAGGATGGCTCTAAGATCCTGTGAGTTTCTTTATTCATTGAATACCGCAACTCATGCTGATGGCAGTTTAAGCTCTATCAGGATGACTACTTCTATTTCAAAAGTTAGGATGAATGGTGTCTCCCCAGTTGGTAATCTTTGGATAGTTCGGTATTCCGAGAGTATATGATAAAGTTTGTCCACCTAAATCCCTCTCGCTCTTTCAAGTCTTTCTTTTATACTCTGTAATAGAGTCCTGTTAGTTACCTTGGCTTCATCATTTGCTTGTGGATGAGCTACCGATGTACAGTTATGATAGATGTTTAGGCTTTCACAAAACTCTACAAATTTTGTCCCTGCAAACTGGCATCCATTATTAGTGATCAGAGTTTGAGGCAACTCAAATCTACCAATAATTAACTTCCAGATGAAGTCCTGCACTTTAGCTTCAGTTATCTTCACCAGAGGTTTGGCTTTGACCCATTTAGTAAAGTAATCTATTGCTACCAAGAGAAACTTCCGCTATCTGGATGCCATGGAAAAAGGCTCGAGTATGTCCATCCCCTATTGTGTGAATGGGCATGGGGTGCTTAGGGGTGTAAGCTCAGAGGCTGGTTGCCTTTCAATATTTGTATTTCTTTGACATCGATCATATTTTTTGGTATATTCTATAGAATCTTTGTGCATGATCGGTCAATAGTAGCCCTATCAAAGTAGTTTGTGGTATAAAGGTCTAGCCCCCAAATGACTTTCATATATTCCTTCATACACTTTTCATAGTACAACATTAGCCTCAGAAGGTCGGAGATATTTTTGGAGTGGCAAAGAGTATGACCTTTTATATAGTTTGTTCTCATATAGGACATATTGAGAGACCTAATTTCTTATTTTCCAAGCTTTCTTTTGATCTCAAAGGAGGACACCATCTTTGAGGTAAGCATCGAGCGAGTCCATCTAGCTACATTCATGGTCGACTTGTATTACAGTCTCTGGTTCTTCAGAACTCAGATGCTTCAGAACTTTAAAAAAGACTTCTTTGGATAGTTCATTCGGGGCTAGCATAGCTAACATGGAGAGAAACTTGGCCTTGCCAGTTTCTGCTCTTGGGATCCATTGAATATTAAAGCTATTGAAGACCGAGGTCAGACTCTTCATCCTTTCCAAATATTTCATCATGTTTTCCTCCCAAGCTTCGTAATTGCCACTAACTTGTCCCACTACCAATGGAGAGTCACTGTAAGCTTAGAGCCAATCTGCTTCTAGTTTCTTAGCTATCTTTAACCTCGCAATCAAAGTCTCATATTTTGCCCTATTATTTGTTGCAGGAAACTTGAAATGCAATGCATATTCAGCAATGATTTCCTCTAGATTAACTACAATTAGATCTACACCTGCACTAGAAGCATTGGATGAATTGTCCACATACAGGGCCCATAAGCCTTTAGAGAGGTCTACTCTTTCTTTGGGGGATTTCAGCTGCAACCATGGTATACTAGCCTCATTTCACTCAAGTTCGGCTTCATCCAAAATGGTGCATTCCACTATAAAATCTACCAATATTTGAGCTTTGATTGATGGCCAAGGTTGAAAATTGATATCAAACTCTGTGACCTCGATTGCCCATTTTGCTATTCTTCCAAAGGCATCCATTCGATGAAGTACTGTCTTTATTACTTGATCGGTGAGAAGCATTATAGTGTGCCCCTAGAAATAAGGTCGAAGTCTTCGGCTTGCAATTAATAGAGCATAAGTTAATTTTTCTAACTTGGAATACCTGGTTTTAGCATCCCATAGAATTTGGCTCATATAATAGACTAGCCTTTACACTTTCGCCTCTTCCTTGACTAAGACTATTGCAGGTGCCGCCGAGGAGACTACTAGGTATAGAAACAATTCCTCTCCCAGTTCAGGTTTGGCCAATAGGGAAGGTGAGTCGAGATAGTTTTTCAACTCCTTAAATGCTTGTTGGCATTCAAGAGTCCACCAGAAATTCTTTGGCTGCTTGAGCACTTGAAAGAAAGGCATGCATCACTCGACTGAGCTTGAAACAAAGTGATTTAGGACTGCTACTTTCTCGATGAGATGCTAAACTTTTTTTATTGATTTTGGGGCAATCATTTTTTGGATGGCTTGAATTTTCTCAAAGTTCACCTCAATTCCTCTTCTTGACACCATAAACCCCAGGAACATCCCTAAAGTCACTCCGAAGGCATACTTAGTTAGGTTCAACTTCATCTTATACTTCTAGAGGGTACTGAAGATCTTTTCAAGATCAGTAATATGATTTATTGAAGATCGTCTCTTAACAAGCATGTCATTTACATAGACCTCCATATTATGGT
The DNA here is from genome assembly GCA_006176705.1 of Cocos nucifera. Lineage (NCBI taxonomy): Eukaryota > Viridiplantae > Streptophyta > Magnoliopsida > Arecales > Arecaceae > Cocos > Cocos nucifera. The sequence continues at coordinate 18,864 of QRFJ01001273.1, forward strand.
CAATCTGCTCCTTGATGATTTTGTTCACTAGGCACTAGAAGGTCGCACCTGCATTTTTGAGCCTGAAGGGCATAATCCTATAACTATAGAGACCACGGTTAGTAATAAAAGTAGTTTTCTTCTCATCTTCTGGTACCATCCAGTTTTGGTTATAGCCAAAGAAGGCATCAATGAAAGTGAGGAGCATATGGCCCGAAGTCGCATCCACCAGTTGATTAATTTGGGGCAGGGGGAAGCTATCTTTTGGATAGGTCCTATTCAACTTCTTGAACTCTATGCACATTCTTCATTTACCATTTGATTTCTTAACGAGGACTACATTGGAGACCCAATTCGAATAAGAGACTTCTCAGATGAACCCGGCTTTGAGGAGTTTATCGACCTCATTCGTGATTGCCTTCAATCTCTCTAGCACATTAATGTGCATTTTTTTCTTTACTGGTCGATGCTTGGGATCAACAGCCAGACGATGTTCCATGACTTCAGCATCAATCCCAGGCATATCTATGGGAACCCAAGCAAAAATGTCCTTATTCCTTCATAAGAAGGTGATGAGCTACTCTTTGACTTCTCCCTTCAAATTGGAGCCAATCTAGATAGCATGATCCTCCTTCCCATCATTGAATGGGATTGAGATGTGATCTTCCATAGGTTCACCTCGTTCTTCAGTAAGATCATCGCGGGCATTGAGTGCATCCACTGGGCAAGGATCTGGTTGACCTTACCCCTACAAGGCAATCATATAGCAATATCTAGCTAGGGCTTGATCTCCTCTAACTTCTCCAATCCCATAGTTTGTTGGGAACTTTATTTTAAGATAATAAGTTGATACAACTACCCAAAGTGCATTTAAACTAGGTTGACCAAGAATATCATTGTAAGTAGGAGTTCTTACTACTAGAAAATCAACTTATGCATTGGACTGCCTTAGGTATCGCCCTACAACCATGGGTAAAGTAATTACTCCTTCAACTAGCACAGTGTCGCCAGTGAAGCCTACCAATGGGGCGCTCATTGATCCCATCTTGACTCATGTACTAACTTGAATGCACTAACTCCTCAAGTACTTGACTGTATCTAAAAACTTTTCATCACTAAATTAGAAATTCAGGTAGTCCAGCAGCAAAGCATAGTGAGTTGCTTAGAAGTCACTATCATGATCTCAGGACAGAGGGACACTTATGCCCATATTCCATCAGAGTAATTTTTGACATCAGATTAGCTCTGGAGTTGGTCATGCTCAGTGTAGATGTACCCCTACATCTCACTTGCATGCCATACTAGTATTTCCACATTCTTTGGTTAAGAGGATAACTAACGTATATGGCACACAATGACCTATACTCGATAAATGTTGTTGTCCTTGGTAACAACATATCATTTGGTCGTAAATAATTTTAAGGATTAAATGATAAATACTTCTTTATCAATTCTAAATAGTCCTAAGGACTTCATCAAAATAGACAGGAGTTCATTAGAAGATGAAATATTTATAATGAAAAAATCAAAATAATTTTTATTTAATTAATCATTCATATATAATTATATGAAATAGTTCAATCATCATTAGATGATTGACTTTGGGATACTATTTCCAACAATGTTCCACTTGGCCTAAAGCCAATCGGTGCAGTATCGTATACCCATCTGCAACATGAAGTCATCAAACTTCTTCACCGCAATGGCTTTAATGATAGATTCTCTTTTCAATCAATCTTCTAAAGATCAACATCACCTCGATCCACGATCTTCCAGAGAAGATGGAAGTGGTGCAGAATATGCTTTGTCTGCTGGTGTGCATTTGGTTCCTTCGCCTGAGCTATGGCTTCAGAGTTGCCGCAAAAGAGCAGAACTGGACCATCTAGGGAGGGTGCTACTCTGAGCTCAGTGATGAATTTCTTCAATCACACCACTTCTTTGGCAGCATTTGATATAGCGACATACTCTGCCTCCCATACTAAATTGGCCATGATGTGCTACTTAGAACTATTCTAGTAGATAGCTCCATCATTAAGGGTAAATACATACCCCAACATACTCTTACTATCATCATGATCAGACTAAAAACTGCAGTCTATAAATCTCACAAGTCTCAAGTTTGACTTACTATAAACAAGCCACTGGTCCTTAGTATTTCTCAAATACTTCAGGATGGTTTTAACAACCTTCTAGTGGTTCTCTCTTGCATCAAATTGGTATCTACTCACTACCCTTAGTGAGTATGCCACATCTAGTCACGTACATATCATGGCGTATATAATAGAACCCACTATCGAAGCATATAAAATTCTGCTCATATGCTCTCTCTCTTGAGGTATTATCAAGCAATCCCTCTCTTGAGGTGTTATCGAATAATTCCTCTTCGAGAGAGAAATTTTATGGTCTATCGGTAGATAACCCTTCTTGGAATTCTTCATGCTGAACCTCTCTAGCATAGTGTCAATATATGTGGACTGGGACAATCCAAGCAATCTTTCAGATTATTCTTTATAGATCTTCATTCCTAAGATGTAGGAAGCTTCTCCCAGATCCTTCGTGGAGGACTTGGGCAATAGCCAGATCTTTATTTCTTATAATATAGGGACATCATTCCTAATTAAGATAATGTTATCCACATACAAAATGAGGAATACAACTACTGGACCATTAGCCCACTTATATATGCAGGACTTTTCTTCGTTCTTAATGAAGTTATACATCTTAATCTTTTTATCTATTAGATATGTGTGCCCTAGAAGTCAGAATTGGCTGATACTTATTGTACACTTCTAAGGGCAAAAATATAATTTTGACTATAAATAATAAAATATGTTATTTTCTATCACAATGTGTATTTAGTGTCTATGATACATCCCTTGAGTTAATGGTAATGATAATTCTTATTTTCAAGAGTTAAAAATTTAAGACATGAATTTTAATTATTAACTCATAAAATGCTCCTGACCGTAGGATCATCATGAGGATGGTGATTGATTCAGAAGGTTGGTGTACAACCACTTCTTTATAGTAGATGAGTCTTGAGTCTATGGTGTAGAGACACTGGAGCAAGAGTACATGTACTCATTAGAAAATGAGGGCACTGAGCGTGACCAACTCGAGCAGTCATAAAGACGTCTACCTTCTCGTTGATGACTGGCTTGAAGCTGTAGTGGTGTGTCTGGTTCTTTGATCTGAGGTGCATCGGCAATTCACCTTGAGGATGTTATAGTTTGACTACACCATGACTCGATCTCCTAGCCATTCGAAATCCTGAGTTGTTTGTTGGATATAGCACGTTCATTATAGGAATTGGATTGCACCAAGAGAAAATCTATCTACCTCGGTAGATGAGGAGTAGCCCTATGATAACCATGAGAATCAAGTCCATAAGCCCATGGCCATAGCAGAGTGAAATAATAGAAAGAGTTTCTATTAAGATTTTCACATCAGATTTGAATCGATCGATTAAATCATATGATAGAAATTAGGGTTTGATGAGTTCACCTTAACCCTAATCTGTTGGAGCTCAAGATAGAAGAACTTAATCACATATGTAACTACACCAAGAGGTTCATTTTTCAATTCTGATTGGTTGTCACCATATACTGCTAGATGTCACTGATGGATTTTGGGAGCAATTAGAATGATTTGGATGATCGATCATTTTAATTGTTTGAATCAAAAAAGTTCTGATCCATCGAAAGGTGTTTCGATGATGTCGATGATAGAGATCGCGACATATCCCATTACCATATAGAACTGAATCTAATTGGATCACACCAATAAGGGTTTGGATCTGGATATCATCAATTGGACTAATCCAGTTTAATTGATTTAAGTTAGATTCAATTAGATTCAAGAAAATCGAGCTAGCACACGATTGAGCCTAATGTTCTCCTTCTACAATCATTAAAAGTTATCTCAACTGAGCCAAATGTATTTATGCTCACTCAGGTATTTTTACTTGGTTTGACAGGAGCTTGTCTGGATCAGAAAAGAATTATTTTAATTTATGAGATAAATTTGAGACAACACCTACCTTTTTTCATCACCTACTAATTTTTGTCTTTTGACTTTGGTCAAACATTGACCTTTGACACTTAGACATCTGCCCATGTGTCATGCACTTATAGAAGAGTAGATAGGGTCTTGTCCCCTTGCTAGAAAGAGGAAAGGAGGAGGTGCACACTTAGGAAGGCATGTGCCCGAGGATAGAGATCCAGGAGTCCCATACAGATGGGACTCTAGGTTGCTTCTTGGAATCAAACTAGGTGGCGCCAAGGGACTCTGCTTTGGCCTGTCTTGGTGCCACCTAAGGGTGTTGGAGAGGGGATCTCATCTGATTAGATTAGATGATGTCATCCCACCAATTAGATTTAGATCTGATTGCACGAAGAGACGTAATTGGTTGGGATGATGTGGCACTGCATGGCGTAGCAGGGTCTATAAAAACCCTGTCTACACCTAGCTTTTGATAAGTTCTCCCTTATCACACTCCATATTGCTCTCTCCCTCTCTCCTCCATGCCTATCTCAGATCTTCTCTCTTTTCTCCATGCCCAAGAGGTTTTGGGCTCCAGTTTCATGCAATCCAGGCAAGAGAAAGGTGACAAGAAAGGAAGAAGGCAACACTGCTGCAAGAGACGACATCGAATCTTCAAAAGTTATTTTGAAGACCTTCCAGATCTGATCCAAATCTAATCTTTGGAGGATAGTTCAAGAAGAAGGAGATATCCAGATCTTGTCCAAGTGGATACCAGTAGAAAATAGGCGATTGTGTGGCTGCATCCAGAACCTCAGGCAATCAGTAGGATCATCATAGGATAATTAGATTACCTAAGAACAAGGTATAAATTAAATCTAATTTAATTTATTTTTATTTTATTTTATTAGATCTATCAAATCAGATCTAGAAAATATCAGATTTGATTTAGATTTAAAAATTTTTTTTTAAAAAATATTTCTCTTGATCAAATCAGATTTGAACGAACCTGATCCAGAAAATAGTTTTTTTCCTTCAACTGATATCAGAGCAAGGTTCTCAAAAATTATTTAGATTTAATTTAAATTTATTTTTGATTTAATAATTAGGTAATTTTAAATATCACATGAGATATGATTAGATCTAAAATCAAAAAAAATAAAATTAAATAATTTAAATCTAAATTCTACAAGATGCATGACTAGTTGTAGAATAGAATTGTTCTATGTATAGTCTTGCATGATCATAGTATAATTTGATTAAGTTATAAATTTAGATTAATTTATTTATTATTTTCTAATATTATAAATATTATAATAAGATCAAAAAATAAAAAATAAAATTATTTAATTTTTGGTTCATATGAGATATGATGAATGCATGTTTAGACTAGTTGTAGAATAATTCTACATAATTACCTAGAATAGAATTTTTTTTGATGTGATCAATTTAAATTTAATTTTTTACATAATTATGAGATAATTTAGATCTAAAAACATGCATGATATGATACATGAGATGTATGCAAAACATGTTTATTGTTGGATCAATTTTTATATATGAGATATATGATGTAGATCTAACTAGTTTTATAGTTTTTATATTTCTAATTAAGGCATTCTTCTTGGTTGTCTGATCATAAGAACAAAGTCAGATTTAAATGCCCTCTCCTTCCATTTGATGGAGTGTTCTTATGATGTGTAGGAGTGCTGCACGTTCATTCTCAATCAGAAATCAAGAACTTATTTTCTACAAAATCCTAGATACTGAAATCCTAAACTTAATTAAGAATTAATTTACATGTTTTATTTACATGTTTTGTTTGTGAAACCTAAACTTAATTAAGAATTAAGATTATGAAATATGTTAAGTCTAAAAATTAAGAAATTTTAGATCTAAGACATGTTCATAAAATTGGATTCTGGCTTGGGTAGCTCAGTTAGGTCTAAGCAGTTGATCAAACTAAATCAAGAGTTGGTTAGATGGGATCAAGAGTGCTTAAATTGATCAGCCTAATGGGACTAAGTTTGGGTTAAGATCGAGTCACGTGAGTGATTGATCAAGCTAAGACCTAATTAGGCTCAATGGTTAGAGTCTGGATTGTAGATTAACCCGATTAGTTCTTGCTCAACAATTTGGTCTCTAAGGTAAGTTTGGCAGATACGATCGATTGATTTTTAATTGGAAGCTACTCGACTCGAATGCATTCTTGTCGAGTTAATGGCATATCCCTTCCATCGGTCTCGCTTACCTGACCATATTTATTGGCTCAGTCCTAATCTGAGGTGGCCAATAATCCGAGCTAACCCATGCCACTAGATTAGTCATAATGGTTATGACTATGTCAAGTCTAGTTTAATGAGACCTAAATCAAATCTCTCTAAGAAAAGATTAAGTCTAAGGTCTTCCATCATTGTAGATATGTGGGCCCTTTCCAGGGTTGATTGTTCTTGATTGGTTATAGTGGTTCAGTTGCACCAGAAAGATGCAACCATATCTATTAGGCATTGGATGCTATAGGCCAGAGGATGGATTGGGCTCAATATTTCAGATACGATGAGAGACTCAATTAGGAATCCAATCAATGCAAATGGTGGGTCTGACTTAACTAAGGAGTGGATCAATATTCTGGGCACGGTGAGATTCATGAATTAGAGATCAAGTTTGGGTGCATCATGATTTGAGAATCATTGAATAAGAGTTGTTCACTCATTAGCTAACCCATCATCAATAACTGTTAGGTGAGGTGATGAGTCAGTTGCTGGGACCACATCATCCACTAGAAATCATTAATAGTGAAGATTTTTGCATCTCTACATAAGGAGTGTAGGGATACAAGAAAATAGTGGAACCTAATTTATTTAAAAATAAAACTTCTAAATAAATTGGTCAAGTCTTAATTACAATATCTAACTAGAAACTCTAACTCTCTACAGGAAAATGTCTATGTCCAATCCATTAGCCTATATCCCGGGCACCCATAGACTGACCAAATCTAATTACAAGGATTGGCTCCAGAACTTTAAAATTATTTTGAATTTTGAGAAGTTAACTCATGTATTGGTCCAGGACCGCCCACTTTACCAACTCGTCCATCTACTGAATAGAGAGCATCTCTTGATAACTGGATGGACGAAGATAACAAAGCCAGATACTACATATTGGGCTCGATGTCTGATGAGCTTTAGCGCTAACATGAAGATATCAAAATTGTCCATCAAATATTGGCTCACCTACAAGAGATGTTTGGTGAACAGAGTCGCGTAGCCAAGTATCAAGTCACTAAACGACAATTCAAGACTTAAATATGTGATGGGCAGTCAGTCCAAGATTATTACCCGATGATGACCAAGGATTTAGAAGAGCTTGAGAAATTTGGAGTGAAGTTGGACCTAGATCTGCAAAATGATATAATTCTGCAATCTTTGACTGATGCATATGGGCAGTTCATCATGAACTACCATATGCATAAACTTTAAAATTCTCTGGCCAAGCTTATGAACATGCTGGTTACTGCTAAGCTTTCTATGAAAGGTTCAAAAGGCTCAGTGCTTGCTATAGAATGGACTTCTTCCAAGAGATCATCTTTTGGAAAGAAGTTTATGAAAAAGCAGAAGGTGGAAGGAGGAAAGAAGAAAAAGATAGAATTGAAGAAGAAGGCCACTGACAAAGAAAAATATTTTCATTATAATAATGATGGCCACTGAAAGTGGAACTGCCCTACTTACCTGACCACCCTGAAGAATAAGAAGGCAGGTCCTTCTAAAGGTATGCTCGTTATTGAGTCTAACCTTATGATTTCATCTGCATCTAGTTGGGTGCTTGACTCTCATTCTAGTGTTCATTTGTGCACATTCATGCAGGATCTTGAGGATAGTAGGAGGCTGAGGGATGGTGAGATGATCCTATGCATCAAAAATAGAGCAAGAGTTGCTGTTGTGGCCGTGGAAATGTACCCTCTTCGACTACCATCTGGTTTAGACTTAGTATTAAAAGATTATTATTATGTGCCTGCAGCAAGTAGGAATTTGATTTTTATTTCATGCCTAGCACTAGAAGGCTATTTAATTAATTTTCTTACAGACCATTGTAACATTCCTTATGAAAGAAATAAAATTGCAAGTGGTTTTCTTATTAACAGTTTTTACCAGTTACATATTGATGTATCTACTTTTAATATCGAGCAAAATGTGAATGCCATGAAATGACCTAGGGATAGTCCAAATGATAGGTATCTATGGCACCTAAGACTAGGTCATATAGCAGAAGATAGGGTTAACAAATTGGAGAAAATTGGGTTATTGAATCCATTGACTTTTGAGTCATATCCAATTTATGAATCTTGTCTTCATGGCAAAATAACTAAGCTCCCTTTTGTAGGATATAGGGTAAGGGCCATGGATCTTCTTGCCCTAGTACATACTGATGTGTGCGGTCCATTTGATGTGCCGGCTAGAGGCAAGTTTGTCTCCTTCATAACCTTTATGGATGATTTATCTAGGTACGGGTATGTGTAGCTTATGAGATATAGGTCTGAAGCTTTTGAAAAGTTCAAGAAATTCAGACATGAAGTAGAGAAGCAAACTAAAAAATCCATTAAGGTTCTTCGATCAGGTGCTTAGTAAGACTATCTCAAAATAGTCTCTCGGCCTAGAAGTTTTAATAGACCCTCGCTGGTGTTAGATATATGTGCCCTAGAAGCCAGAATTGGCTGACACTTGTAATACACTTCTAGGAGCAAAATTATAATTTTGACTAAAATAAATAAAATGAATTATTTTTTATCATATATGTGTATTTAGTGTCTGTGATACATCCTTTGAGTTAATGGTAATGATAATTCATATTTTCAAGAGTTGAAAATTTAAGACATGAATAATCATTATTAACTCATAAAATGCTCCCGACCATAGGATCATCACGAGGATGGTGATTGATCCGGAAGGTTGGTGTACAATCGCTTCTCTTTAGTAGATGAGTCTTGAGTCTACGGTGTGGAGACACCGGAGCGAGAGTACAGGTACTCGTTAGAGAACGAGGGCACTGAGCGTGACCACCTCGAGTAGTCATTAGGAAGTCTACCTTCTCGTCAATGACTGACTCGATGCTGCAGTAGTGTGTCTGGTTCTTTGACCTGAGATGCATCGGCAGTTCACCTTGAGGGTGTTATAGTTTGACTACACCATTACTCGGTCTCCTAGCCATATGGAACCCTGAGGTGTATGTTGGCTATAGCATGTTCATTGTAGGAACTGGATTGCATCAAGATGGAATCTATCTACCTCGGTGGTAGAGGAGCAGCCCTATGATGATCATGAGAATCAAGTCCAGAAGTCCATGGCCATGGCAGAGTGAAATAATAGAAAGAGTTTCTATTTAGATTTTCACATTGGACTTGAATCGAATGATTACATCATATGACAGAGACTAGGGTTTGACGAGTTCACCTTAACCCTAATCTGATCGGGGCTCAAGATAGAAGAACTTAATCACACAGGTAGCTGCACCAAGAGGTTCGCATTCAGCTCTGATGGGTTGCCACCATATACTGCTAGGTGTCACTGGTGGATTTTGGGAGCAATTAGAATGATTTAGATGATCGATCATTCTAGCTGTTCGAATCAGAAGAGTTCTGATCCATCGAAAGGAGTTTCGATGATGTCGATGATAGAGATCATGACATATCCCATTACCATACAGAACTGAACCTAACTGGGTCACACAAACAAGGGTTTGAATCTGGTGATCATCAATTGAACTGATCCAGTTCAATTGATCTGAATGAGATTCAATTAGGTTCAAGAAAATCGTGCTAGCACTCGATTGAACCTAACGTTCTTCTTTTACTATCATAAATAAGTTGTCCTGACTGAGCCAAAGGAGTTTGTGCTCAATCAGAGGCCTTCATATGGTCTGACTGGAGGTTGTCCAAGTCAGAAAAGGTTGTCTTATTTTGTAAGACATTACCTGCCATTTTTGGTCACCTGCCATTTCTTGTTCCTTTGACTTTGGTCAAAAGTCTACCTTTGACTGGTCAAATGTTGACCATTGACACTTTGACTTTTGACCACATGTCATGCACCTATTGGAGAGCTGGTGGGGGCCTGTCCCCCTGCCAGAACCTGGCAAGGAGGAGGGCGCACGCCAAGGGTGGCGTGTGCCCAAGTTGGAGGCGCCTAGGAGTCCCTGTTGGACAAGGGACTCCATCTCCTTTTTGGATTCCAATTAGAGTTCTCCTAAGAACCAACTTTGACTGGTCTTAGGCCCTCTAAGGAGGAATCCAGGGGACTCTATTCCCACCAATCAGATTTAGATCTGATTTCACAAAGGGTTGTGATTGGTTGGGAAGAAGAGGAGTTGGATCACAGATAGTCTATAAATAAGACCCTGCGCCCAACTCAAATTAAGATTGGAAAATTGAAATTCCCATGCCCCAAGGCTGCCTCTCCCCTCCTTCCTCCATGCCAAACCATCTTCTCCCTCTCCTCTCCACGTCCAAAAAGTAGTTTTGGACCTTGGTTGGTGCGATCCAGATCAAGAGAAAGGCGACTGAAAGCTAGAAGGCTGCGCTGCTGCAAAGGACGACTGCTGATCTTCAAAAGGAGTTTTGAAGATCCTCCAGATCAGATCCAGATCTAATTTTTGGAGATGTGATAGAGAAGAAGAGGATCTCCAGATCCAAGCCTGAGTGGATACCGGATAGAGGCCAGGCACTTGCGTGGCTAGATCCAGAACCTTCCGCTGCTTATCAGGATCATCAACAGGGTAATAGGATTACCCAAATCAAGGTAAATTAAATTTGATTTAATTTATCTAATTTTATTTTAATTATTAAAATAATAAGAATTAGATCTAAAATATTTCAAGATCTGATTAGATCAAAGAAAAAAATTTTTGAAATATATCTCTTGATCTGATCAGATCTGAACGAACCTGGTCCGAGAAATCAGGATTTTCCTTCAACTGGTATCAGAGCCAAGGTTCTAAAAGTGTTTAGATCTGATTTTAAATTTATTTTAATTAGAAAATAAGTGATTTTAGATGTCACATGAGATGTGATCAGATCTGAAATTCAGAAAAAATTAAAATTAAATGATTTGGATCTAAGATTAGAAAATATGCATGACTAGTTCTAAAATAGAATAGTTCTATAGAATAGTCTTGCATGTTTTTTAATTTAATTTGATTAAATCATATTTTAGATCTATTTATTTACTATTTTTTGATATTATAATAATGGTTATAATAACATCTAAAAAATAGCAAATAAAAATTATTTAATTTTAAATATCATATGAGATATGATTGATGCATGTCTAGACTAGTTGTAGAATAGTTCTACATAATTGTCTAGATTAGAATTTATTTTGATTAGATCAATTTAAATCTAATTTTTTAGATTATTATGAGATAATTTAGATCTAAAAATATGCATGATTCGATACATGAGATGTATGCAAAATATGCCATGATTAGATCTAATTTGTATATGAGATATATGATATAGATCTAAAACTGTTTTGTAGTATTGCATGTTCCTGATTAAGGCGTTCCTCTTGGCCGTCCGGTCATAAGAATGAAGAAGGGTTTAAAGGCCCTCTCCTTCCCATTCGATGGGGTGTTCTTATGATGTGTAGGGGTGCTGCGTGTTCGTCCTTAATCAGAAACCCAAAACTTACTTTCTGCAAAACCCTAGATCCTGAAACCCTAGGATTTATTGTGCATATTTTGTTTATGAACCCTACTTAATTAAAAATTAAGATTATGGAAATATTAATTAGGTCTAAAATTGAGAATTTTAGATCTAAGACATATTCATAATACTGGGTTCGGGCTTGGGTAGCTCAATTAGGTCTAAGCGGTTGATCAAACCGAATCAAGAGTTGGTTAGATGGGATCAACAATGCTTAAATTGACCAGCCTAATAGGATTAAGTCTGGGTCAAGATCGAGTCACGATCAAGCAAGACCTAATTAGGCTCAGAGGTTAGAGTCTGGATTGTAGGCTAACCCAATTGGTTCTGGCTCAACAATTTGGTGTCTAAGGTAAGTTTGGCACATACGACCGACTGGATTTTTAATTGGAAGCTACTCGACCTGAATGCATTCTTGTACGAGTTAATGGCATATTCCTTCCACCGGTCTCACTTACCTGGCCATATCTGTTGACACAGTTCTGATCTGAGGTGGTCAATAATCCGAGCTAACCCATGCCACTAGGTTAGTCATAATTGTTATGACTATGAGCCAAGTCTAGTTTAATGAGACCTGAATCAATTCTCCCTAAGAAAAGATTAAGTCTGAGGTCTTCCACCATTGTAGATGTGCGGGCCCTTCCCGGGGTTGATTGTTCTCGGCTGGATACAGTGGCTCAGTTGCACCGGAGAAGATGCAACCATGTCTATTAGGCATTGGATGCTATGGGCTGGAGGATGAGTTGGGCTCAATATTTTTGGATACGGTGAGAGACTCAATTAGGAACCCAGTCTATGCAAATGGTGGGTCTGACTTAACTAAGGAGTGGATCAATATTTCGGATACGGTGAGATTCATGAATTAGAGACCAAGTTTGGGTGCACCATGATTAGAGAATCATTGAACAAGAGTTGTTCACTCATTGGCTAACCCATCACCAATAACTGTTAGGTGAGGTGATGAGTCAGTTGGTGAGACCGCACCACCCACTAGAAATCATTAATCATGGAGATTTTTGCATCTCTACAGAGGGAGTGTAGGGATCCGAGAAAATAGTGGGAGCTAATTTGTTTAAAAATAAAATCTCTAAATAAATTGGTCAAGTCATAATTACAGTATCTAACTAGAATCTTTGACTCTCTACAGAAAAATGTCTGCGTCCAACCCATTGGCACGTATCCTGGACACACATAGACTGACTCGGACCCAATTATAAAGATTGGCTCAGAAACTACAAAATCATTTTGGGTTCCGAGAAGTTAACCCATGTATTGGACCAGGACCCTCCCACCTTACCAGCCCATCCATCCACTGAACAGAGAGCGTCTCTGGAAAAATGGATAGACGAAGATAATAAGGCCAGATATTACATGTTGGGCTCGATGTCTGATGAGCTCCAGCGCCAACATGAAGATATCGGGACTGCTCGCCAAATGTTGGCTCACCTGCAGGAGATGTTTGGTGAACAGAGTCGCGCAGCCAAATATCAAGTCACGAAATGACTTTTTAAGGCTAAGATGCGTGATGGGCAGTCAGTCCAAGATCACTGTCTGACAATGATCAAGGACATGGAAGAGCTTGAGAAGCTCGGTGTGAAGTTAGACTTGGATCTGCAGAATGATATTATTCTGCAATCCTTGACTGATGCATATGGGCAATTCATCATGAATTACCACATGCATAAACTTCAAAATTCCTTGGCCGAATTAATGAATATGCTGGTTACCGCTGAGCTTTCTATGAAAGGTTCTAAAGGCTCAGTTCTTGCTATGGAATGGACTTCTTCCAAAAGAAAGTCTTATGGAAAGAAAAAGAAGTCTGTGAAAAAGCAAAAGGTGGAAGGATCAAAGAAGAAGAAGGCAGAAGCCGAAGAAAAAGGCCGATGTCAAAGGAAAGTGTTTCCATTGCAACAGCGACGGCCATTGGAAGCGGAACTGCCCTACTTACCTGGCCACCCTGAAGAACAAGAAGGAAGGTCCTTCTGGAGGTATGCTCGTTATTGAGTCTAACCTTACGGTTTCTTCTGCATCCAGTTGGGTGCTTGACTCTGGTTCTAGTGCTCATCTGTGCACTTCCATGCAGGGTCTTGAGGATAGCAGGAGGCTGAGGGATGGAGACATGATCCTACGCATCGGTAATGGAGCAAGAGTTGCTGCAGTAGCCGTGGGAACATACCCTCTTCGATTACCATCTGGTTTAGACTTAGTTTTGAAAGACTGTTATTATGTGCCTGCAGCTAGCAGGAATTTGATTTCTGTTTCATGCTTAGCACTAGAAGGCTATGTGATTACCTTCTTTAAGGACCATTGTAACATTCTTTATGAAAGAAATAAAATTGCAAATGGTTTCCTTATTAATGGTCTTTATCAGCTACATATTGATGTACCTATTCTAACTATCGAGCAAAACGTGAATGCCAAACGACCTAGGGATAGTCCAAATGATAGATATCTATGGCACCTGAGATTAGGTCATATAGCAGAAGATAGGATCAACAAATTGGAGAAAAATGGGCTATTGAGTCCATTGACTTTCCGAGTCATATCCAACTTGTGAATCTTGTCTTCAAGGCAAAATGACTAAACTCCCTTTTGTTGGACATGGGGAAAGGGCCACAGATCTCCTTGCCCTAGTACATACTGATGTGTGCGGCCCATTTGATGTGCCGGCTAGAGGCAATTTTGTCTACTTCATTACCTTTACCGATGATCTGTCTAGGTATGGGTATGTGTATCTTATGAGACACAAGTCTGAAGCTTTTGAAAAGTTCAAAGAATTCAGACATGAAGTAGAAAAACAAACTGGAAAAACCCATTAAGGTTCTTCGATCAGATCGAGGAGGTGAATACCTTAGCCGGGAATTCCTAGACTATCTCAAGGAAAATGGCATAGTCTCTCAATGGACTCCACCAGGAACACCTCAACTCAACGGGGTTTCAGAATGGAGAAATCGGACTCTATTGGATATGGTTCGATCCATGATGAGCTTCACAGACCTCCCTGATTTTCTTTGGGGACATTCATTGTTAACTTCAATTTATCTACTGAATAGGGTTCCCTCTAAAACCGTTCCTACCACACCGTATGAGATATGGCACGGTAAGAAACCAAGTCTGAGTCATCTCAGAATTTGGGGTTGTCCGGCTCATGTCAAAAGACAACAAGCGGACAAGTTAGAGTTTAGGTCCTTTCAGAGCTCGATTCATAGGATATCCTAAAGAGTCATTAGGATACTATTTCTACATTCCAGAAGACCACAATGTGATTGTGAGTCGACATGCCATCTTTCTTGAAAAATAGTTTATTCAAGATAGCGGCATTGGAAAGCAGATTAAGCTTGATGAGAAAGTCTCACAAGTACAACGAGCTAAGGACCAATTGGAACCAAATCAGGTTGAGCCAATAAGAACACTACCTCCTCCACCTCGTAGATCGGAAAGAGTTTTCCATCCCCCTGAAAGATACTTAGGTATTATTTCAGAGGAAAGTAGAGGAAAATGTTCCTCGTAGGTAATGGTGCTCATGGTGATGATCCCAAAACCTACAACGAGGCGATATCAGATATCGACTCCGAGAAATGGCTAGAGGCAATGCAGTCAGAAATTGACTCGATGCACTCAAACCAAGTCTGGACCTTGGTAGATCCACCAGAAGGTATAGTACCTATTGGGTGTAAATGGATCTTCAAGAGAAAGATTGGTGCAGATGGGAAATGTGGAGACATTCAAGGCTAGACTAGTGGCAAAAGGTTATAGTCAATGCGAAGGCATTGACTATCAGGATACCTTTTCCCCAGTGGCTATGCTAAAATCCATCCGCACATTGCTTGCCGTTGCAGCCTATTTCGATTATGAAATATGGCAAATGGACGTGAAAAATGGCATTCTTAAATGGATATCTTGAGGAAGATATCTATATGGAACAGCCGCTAGGTTTCACATCCAGTGATACTGATCACAAGGTTTGCAAGCTGCAAAGGTCCATATATGGACTTAAGCAAGCATCTCGGAGCTGGAACACTCGTTTCAATGATGTGATCAAAAATGTTTGGTTTCATCAAAAATGAAGAGGAACCATGTGTTCTTCAAAAAGGGTCAGTGGGAGCGCTGTTGTCTTCCTCGTATTGTACGTGGATGACATCCTCCTTATTGGGAATGATATTCCCATGTTGACAACAGTCAAATTATGGTTGTCCAAGGAATTCTCCATGAAAGACCTAGGTGAAGCATCCTTTATTCTAGGAATTAAGGTCTATAGGGATAGACCGAATAGGATGCTAGGACTTTCACAGAAGATGTACATAGAGGAAGTACTAAAGAGGTTTAGTATGGAAAACTCTAAGAGGGGATTAATACCCTTCAGACATGGTATTCATCTTTCCAAGAAGATGTGCCCTAGCACACCTGAGGAAATAGAATGCATGAGCAAGATCCCTTATGCTTCTGCAATAGGGAGCCTCATGTATGCCATGCTATGTACACGACCTGATATAGCCCATGCTGTGAGTGTCACAAGCAGATATCAGTCAAATCCAGGTGAAGAACACTGGACTTCTGTGAAATGTATCCTTAAGTACTTGAGAAGAACTAAGGATATGATGTTGGTCTTTGGTAATGGAGAACTCCAAGTCCAGGGATACACAGACTCGGATTTCATGTCCGATATAGATGATCGAAAGTCGACATCTGGGAGTCTGTTTGTGTGCAATGGTGGTGCTGTCAGCTGGAAGAGTTTCCAAGCAAACGTGATAGCAGATTCCACCATGGAAGCAGAATATATCGCTGCATCAGAGGCTGCGAAGGAAGCATTCTGGTACAAGAAGTTTGCTGCAGAAATTGGAGTAATGCCATCAGATGCCATTCCTCTATACTGCGACAACAATGGCGCCATAGCCCTTGCTAAGGAGCCGAGGTCTCACCAGAAATCCAAGCACATTGAGCGGCGATACCACCTCATCCGCGATTACCTCGAGAAGGGTTACGTCGAGGTCAAGAGAGTCAACTCCACAGATAATGTGGCAGACCCACTTACAAAGCCGTTGGGCCAGCAGAAGATCGAAGCCCACCTTGAGAAGATGGGACTTAGACTTGTAGCCAATTGGCTTTAGGACAAGTGGGAGATTGTTAGATATATGTGCCCTAGAAGCCAGAATTGGCTGACACTTGTAATACACTTCTAGGGGCAAAATTATAATTTTGACTAAAATCAATAAAATGGGTTATTTTCTATCACATATGTGTATTTAGTGTCTGTGATACATCCTTTGAGTTAATGGTAATGATAATTCATATTTTCAAGAGTTGAAAATTTAAGACATGAATAATCATTATTAACTCATAAAATGCTCCCGACCATAGGATCATCACGAGGATGGTGATTGATCCGGAAGGTTGGTGTACAATCGCTTCTCTTTAGTAGATGAGTCTTGAGTCTACGGTGTGGAGACACCGGAGCGAGAGTACAGGTACTCGTTAGAGAACGAGGGCACTGAGCGTGACCACCTCGAGTAGTCATTAGGGAAGTCTACCTTCTCGTCAATGACTGACTCGATGCTGCAGTAGTGTGTCTGGTTCTTTGACCTGAGGATGCATCGGACAGTTCACCTTGAGGGTGTTATAGTTTGACTACACCATTACTCGGTCTCCTAGCCATATGGAACCCTGAGGTGTATGTTGGCTATAGCATGTTCATTGTAGGAACTGGATTGCATCAAGATGGAATCTATCTACCTCGGTGGTAGAGGAGCAGCCCTATGATGATCATGAGAATCAAGTCCAGAAGCCCATGGCCATGGCAGAGTGAAATAATAGAAAGAGTTTCTATTTAGATTTTCACATTGGACTTGAATCGAATGATTACATCATATGACAGAGACTAGGGTTTGACGAGTTCACCTTAACCCTAATCTGATCGGGGCTCAAGATAGAAGAACTTAATCACACAGGTAGCTGCACCAAGAGGTTCGCATTCAGCTCTGATGGGTTGCCACCATATACTGCTAGGTGTCACTGGTGGATTTTGGGAGCAATTAGAATGATTTAGATGATCGATCATTCTAGCTGTTCGAATCAGAAGAGTTCTGATCCATCGAAAGGAGTTTCGATGATGTCGATGATAGAGATCATGACATATCCCATTACCATACAGAACTGAACCTAACTGGGTCACACAAACAAGGGTTTGAATCTGGTGATCATCAATTGAACTGATCTAGTTCAATTGATCTGAATGAGATTCAATTAGGTTCAAGGAAAATCGTGCTAGCACTCGATTGAACCTAACGTTCTTCTTTTACTATCATAAATAAATAGTTGTCCTGACTGAGCCAAAGGAGTTTGTGCTCAATCAGAGGCCTTCATATGGTCTGACTGGAGGTTGTCCAAGTCAGAAAAGGTTGTCTTATTTTGTAAGACATTACCTGCCATTTTTGGTCACCTGCCATTTCTTCGTTCCTTTGACTTTGGTCAAAAGTCTGACCTTTGACTGGTCAAATGTTGACCATTGACACTTTGACTTTTGTCCACATGTCATGCACCTATTGGAGAGCTGGTGGGGGCCTGTCCCCCTGCCAGAACCTGGCAAGGAGGAGGGCGCACGCCACCCTTGGCGTGTGCCCAAGCTGGAGGCGCCCAGGAGTCCCTGTTGGATAGGGACTCCATCTCCTTTTTGGATTCCAATTAGAGTTCTCCTAAGAACCAACTTTGACTGGATCTTAGGGCCCTCTAAGGAGGAATCCAGGGGACTCTATTTCCACCAATCAGATTTAGATCTGATTTCACAAAGAGTTGTGATTGGTTGGGAAGAAGAGGAGTTGGATCACAGATAGTCTATAAATAAGACCCTGCGCCCAACTCAAATTAAGATTGGAAAATTGAAATCCCACACCCCAAGGCTGCCTCTCCCCTCTTCCTCCATGCCAAACCCACCTTCTCCCTCTCCTCTCCATGTCCAAAAGTGTTTTGGACCTTGGTTGGTGCAATCCAGATCAAGAGAAAGGCGACTGAAAGCTAGAAGGCTGCGCTGCTGCAAAGGACAACTACTGATCTTCAAAAGGAGTTTTGAAGATCCTTCAGATCAGATCCAGATCTGATTTTTGGAGATGTGATAGAGAAGAAGAGGATCTCCAGATCCAGCCGAGTGGATATTGGTAGAGGTCAGGCACTTGCATAGCTAGATCCAGAACCTTCCGCTGCTTACAGGATCATCATCGGATAATAGGATTATCCACTTCAAGATAAATTAAATTTGATTTAATTTAGCTAATTTTATTTTAATTATTAAAATAATAAGAATCAGATTTGAAATAACTCAGATCTGATCTAGATCAAAGAGAAAAAATTTAGAAAATATATCTCTTGATATGATCAGATCTGAATGAATCTGGTCCGAAAAATCAGGATTTTCCTTCACATAGACCTCCCTGATTTTCTTTGGGGGTATAGTTTGTTAACTGCAATATACTTACTGAATAGGATTTCTTCTAAAATCAATCCTACCACACCATATGAGATATGGCATGGTAAGAAATCAAGTCTGAGTCATCTCAGAATTTGGGGTTGTCCGGCTTATGTCCAAAGAAAACAAGTGGATAAATTAGACTTCAGGTCCTTTAGAGCCTGATTCATAAGATATCCTAAAAAATCATTAGGATACTATTTCTATATTCTAAAAGATCATAATGTAATTATGGGTCAACATGCCATCTTTCTTGAAAAATAGTTTATTCAAGATAGCAGCATTGGAAAGCAGATCAAGCTCGAGGAGAAAGTCTCACAAGAGCAATGAGTTAAGGACCAAATGGAACCAAATTAGGTTGAGCCAATATAATCACTACCTCCACCTCGTAGATCAGAAAGGGTTTCCCATGAAGGAAAAATTCAGATTTCCTGGGTCAGGTTCATTCAGATCTAATTAAATCAACAGAGATATTTCAAAAATTTTTCTTTTGAATCTAGATCAGATATAAAATATTTCAGATCTGATTTTATAGATCTAATAAATAAAATAAAAGATAAATTAAATTTGATTTAATTTTGTACCTCATTGTTGGGTAATCGGATTATCCTATGATGATCCTGCTGATTGCCTGAAGTTCTGGATTTAGCCACGCAAGTGCCTGGCCACTATCAATATCCACTCAGGCTAGATCTGAAGATTTTCTCCTTTTGTATCACCTCTCCAAATATCAGATCTGGATCTAATTTGGAGGATCTTCAAAACTCCTTTTGAAGACCTAGAATCATCTCTTGTGGTAGTGCTACATTCTTCCTTTCTCGTTACCTTTCTCTTGCTTGGATTGCACCAAACTGGAGCCCAAACCTCCTTAGGCATGGAGAGGATAGAGAGGACCTAAAGATGGCATGGAGGAGGGAGAGGGGCAGCCTTGTGGCATGGGCTATGGGTGATTTTCTCTTAAGCTTGGCATAGATAGGGTTTCTATAGACCCTACTGCGCCATGTAGTGCCACATCATCCTGGCCAATCACGTCGCTTTATGCAATCAGATCTAAATTTGATTGGTGGGATGACATCGCCTAATCCAATCAGATGAGAGTCCCCTCAAATCATCCTTAGGTGGTGCCAAGATTGCTCAAAGCAGAGTCCCTTGGCACCTTCTAAGTGACTCCAAGAAGCAACCTGGAGTCCCATCTGTATGGGACTCCAGGCATCCCTATCTGTGGGCACACACCTCCCTAGGTGTGTGTCCCCACCATTCCATTTTCTAGCAAGAGGACAAGTTCCTATCTACTCTCTTATGGGTGCATGATGCATGGGCGGACGTCTAAGTGTCAAAGGTCAATATTTGACCAAAGTCAAAAGACATGAATTGGCAGGTGATGGAAAATGGCAGGTGTTGTCTCCAATTTATCTCATAAATTAAGACAACCCTTTTCTAACCTAGACAAGCTCCAACTAGATCAAGTAATGGTACCTGAGTGAGCACAAATACATTTGGCTTAGTCGAGATAACTTTTAACGATTGTAGAAGGAGAACATTAGGTTCAATCATGTGCTAGCACGATTTCCTTGAACCTAAGGAATCTAATTCAAATCAATTGAACTGAATTAGTCCAATTGATGATATCTAGATCTAAACCCTTGTTTATGTGACCTAGTTAGGTTTAGTTCTATATGGTAAGGGGATATGTCGTGATCTCTGTCAACGACATCATCGAAACACCTTCTGATGGATCAAAATTTTTCTGATTCAAACAACAAGAATGATCGATCATCTAAATCATTCTAATTGCTCCCAAAATCCACTAATGGCACCTAGCAATATATGGTGGCAACCCATCAAAACTAAAAATGAATCTCTTGGTACAGCTACTTGTGTGATTAAGTTCTTTTATCTGAAGCCCCAATCAGATTAAGGTTAAGGTGAACTCGTCACACCCTAATTTCTGTCATATGATTTAATCATTTGATTCAAGTCCGATGTGAAAACTTTAATAGAAACTCTTTCTATTATTTCACTCTGCCGTGGTCAGGGGCTTATGGACTTGATTCTTATAATTATCGTAGGGCTACTACTCTTCTATCGAGATAGATAGATTCCCTCTTGATGCAATCCAATTCCTACAATGAACATGCTATAGCCAAAATACACCTTAGGATTTCGAATGGCTAGAAGACCGAGTCATGGTGTAGTCAAACTATAACACCCTTAAGGTGAACTATCGATGCACCTCAGGTCAAAGAATCAAACACACCACTACAGCTTCAAGCCAGTCATCGATGAGAAGCTAGACTTCCTTATGATTGCTCGGGGTGGTCACGCTCAATGTCCTCATTCTCTAACGAGTACCTGTACCCTCACTACGATGTCTCTACACCATAGACTCAAGACTCATCTACTATAAACAAATGATTGTACACCAACCTTCAGGATCAATCACCATCCTCATGATGATCCTACGGTCGAAAGCATTTTATGAGTTAATAATGAAAATTCTTGTGTTAAATTTTCAACTCTTGAAAATAAGAATTATCATTACCAATAACTCAAGGGATGTATCATAGTCACTAAATATATATTTATGATAGAAAATAATCTATTATATTATTTATAGTCAAAATTATAATTTTGCCCCTAGAAGAGCATTACAAGTGTCGGCCAATTCTGGCTTCTAGGGCACACATATTTAATAAACTTTCACTTGATCTAAAGCCAATTGGCTACAAATCTAAGTCCCATATTCTCAAGGTTGGCTTCGTTCTTTTGTTGGCCCAATGGCTTTGTGAGCGGATCCGCTGCATTATCTGTGGAGTTGACTCTCTTGATCTCGACGTAATCCTTCTCGAGATAATCGCGGATGAAGTGGTATCGCCGCTCGATGAGCTTGGATTTTTGATGAGACCTCGACTCCTTAGCAAGGACTATGGTACCATTATTGTCGCAGTATAGAGGAATGGCATCTGATGGCATTACTCCGATCTCTGCAGCAAACTTTTTGTACCAGAATGCCTCCTTCGCAGCTTCTGACATAGCGATGTATTCTACTTCCATGGTGGAATCTGCTATCACAGTCTGCTTGGAACTCTTCCAACTAAAAGCACCACCATTACACACAAATAGACTCCCAGATGTCGACTTTCGATCATCTACATCGGACATAAAATCTATGTCTGTATATCCCTAGACTTGGAGTTCTCCATTACCAAAGACCAACAACATATCCTTAGTTCTTCTCAAGTACTTAATGATACATTTCACAGAAGTCCAGTATTCTTCACCTGAATTTGATTGATATTTGCTCGTGACACTCACAGCATGGGCTATATCAGGTCGTGTACATAACATGGCATACATGAGGCTCTCTATTACTGAAGCATAAGGAATCTTGCTCATGCATTCTATTTCCTCAGACGTGCTAAGGCACATCTTCTTAGAAGATGAATGCCATGTCTGAAGGATACCAAACCCCTTTTAGAGTTTTCTATGCTAAATCTCTTTAGTACTTCTTCTATGAAAGTCTTAGCATCCTATTCGATGTATCTCTATAGATCTTAATTCCTAGAGTAAAGGATGCTTCACCTAGGTCTTTCATGGAGAATTCTTTAGATAACCATATTTTAACTATGGTCAACATGAAAATATCATTCCCAATAAGAAGGATATCATCTACGTGCATTACGAGGAAGACAATAGTGCTCCCACTGACCTTTTTGAAGATACATGGTTCTTCATCATTCTTGATGAAACCAAATAATTTGATCACATCATTGAAATGAGTATTCCAGCTCCGAAATGCTTGCTTAAACCCATATATGGATATTTGCAGCTTGCATACCTTGTGATCAACATCACTGAATGTGAAACCTAGCGGCTGTTCCATATAGATATCTTTCTTAAGATATCCATTTAAGAATGCTGTTTTTACGTCCATTTACCATATTTCATAGTCGAAATAGGCTGCAATAGCAAGCAATGTGTGGATGTATTTAAGAATAGTTACTGGTGAAAAGGTATCCTGATAATCAATTCCTTCGCATTGACTATATCCTTTTGCCAGTAATCTAGCTTTGAATGTCTCCATATTCTCATCTGCACCAATCTTTCTCTTATAGATCTATTTATAGCTAATAGGTATTATACCTTCTAGTGGATCTACCAAGGTCTAGACTTGGTTTGAGTGCATCGAGTCAATTTTTGACTTCATTGCTTTTAACCATTTCTCGGAGTCGATATCTAATATCGCCTCATTACAGGTTTTGGGATCACCATGAACCCCATTACCTACGAGAAATATTTCCTCTATTTTCTCTAAAATAGTACCTAAGTACCTCTCAGGGGCACGAAAAACCCTTTTCGATCTTTGAGGTGGAGGAGGAAGTGATTGTATTGGCTCAACCTAATTTGGTTCCGTTTGGTCCTTAGCTCATTGCTCTTGTGAGACTTTTTCATCAAGCTTGATCTGCTTTCCAATGCCACTGTCTTAAATAAACTATTTTTCAAGAAAGATGGCATGTCGACTCACAATCACATTATGATCTTCTAGAATGTAGGAATAATATTCTAATGATTCTTTAGGATTTCCTATAAATCAAGCTTTAAAGGACTTAAAGTCTAACTTGTCCACTTGTTGTCTTTTGACATGAGCGGGATAACCCCAAATTCTAAGATGACTCAGACTTGGTTTCCTACCATGCCATATCTCATACGGTGTGGTAGGAACAATTTTAGAAAAAATTCTATTCAGTAAATATATTACAGCTAACAAACTATGTTTCTAAAGAAAATCAGGAAGGTCTGTGAAGCTCATCATGGATCGAACCATATCTAATAGGGTCTGGTTCCTCTGTTCTAAAATTCCATTGAGTTGAGATATTTCAGGTAGAGTCCATTGAAAGATTATGCCATTTTTCTTGAGATAGTCTAGGAATTCTCAACTAAGATATTCACCTCCTCGATCTGATCGAAGAACCTTAATGGGTTTTCCAGTTTGCTTTACTACTTCATGTCTGAATTCTTTGAACATTTCAAAAGTTTCAAACTTATGTCACACATGATACACATACCCATACCTAGATAAATCATCGATAAAGGTTATGAAGTAGATAAAGTTGCCTCTAGCTGGCACATCAAATGGGCTGCACACATATGTACATACTAGGGCAAGAAGATCCATGGCCCTTTCCCCATGTCCTACAAAAGGGAGCTTAGTCATTTTGCCATGAAGACAAGATTCACAAAATGGATATGACTCGAAAGTCAACGAACTCAATAGCCCAATTTTTTTCAATTTGTTAACCCTATCTTCTGCTATATGACCTAGTCTTAGCTGCCATAGATATATATCATTTGGATTATCCTTAGGTCATTTCATGGCATTCACATTTTGCTCGATATTAAAAACAGATATATCAATATGTAACTATTAAAGATCGTTAATAAGGAAACCATATGCAATTTTATTTTTTTCATAAAGAATGTTACAATGGTCCTTAAGAAAACTAATTACATAGCATTCTAATGCTAGGCATGAAACAAAAATCAAATTTCTTCTTACTGCAAGCACATAATAACAATCTTTTAATACTAAGTCTAAACCAGATGGTAGTCGAAGAGGGTATGTTCCCACGATCATGGCAGCAACTCTTGCTCCATTTTTGATGCGTAGGATCATCTCACCATCCCTCAGCCTCCTGCTATCCTTAAGATCCTGCATAGAAGTGCACAAATGAGCACTAGAACCAGAGTTAAGCACCCAACTAGATGTAGAAGAAACCATAAGGTTAGACTCAATAACAAGCACACCTCCAGAAGGACCTCCCATCTTGTTATTCTTTAGGGTGGCCAGGTAAGTAGGGCAATTTCGGTTCTAGTGGCCATCATTATTGCAATGGAAATACTTTTCTTTGTTAGCGGCCTTCTTCTTCTGCTCTATCTTTTTCTTCTTTCCTCCTTCTATCTTCTACTTTTTCATAGACTTCTTCTTCTTTCCAAAAAACTTTCTCTTGAAAGAAGTTCATTTCATAGCAAGTATTGAGCCTTTAGAATCTTTCATGGAAAGCTCAACAGTAACCAGCATGTTCATAAGTTTGGCCTGAGAATTTTGAAGTTTATGCATATGGTAGTTCATGATGAACTGCCCATTTGCATCAGTCAAGGATTACAGAATTATATCATTTTGTAGATCCAGATCTAACTTCACTTCGAGCTTCTCAAGCTCTTCCAAGTCCTTGATCATCATCAGACAATGATCTTGGATTGATTGCCCATAATGCATTTTGATCTTGAATAGTTGTTTAGTGACTTGATACTTGGCTGCGCGACTCTGTTCACTAAACATCTCTTATAGGTGGGCCAACATTTGGTGGGCAGTCTTGATATCTTCATGTTGGCGCTGAAGCTCATCAAACATCGAGCCCAACATGTAGTATCTAGCATTGTTATCTTCGTCCGTCCACTTATCAAGAGATGCTCTCTATTCAATGGATGGACGAGCTGGTAAGGTGGGAGGGTCCTGATCTAATACATGAGTTAACTTCTCAGAATCCAAAATAATTTTGAAGTTTGGAAGCCAATCTTTGTAATTGGGTCCGATCAATCTATGGGTGTCCAGGATATGTGCTAGTGGGTTGGACGCAGACATTTTCATATAGAGAGTTAAAGTCTCTAGTTAGATATTGTAGTTAAGACTTGACCAATTTATTTAGGGGTTTTACTTTTAAACAAATTAGCTTTCACTATTTTCTTGGATTTCTACACTTTCTCTACAGAGATGCAAAAATCTACACGATCAATGATTTCTAGTGGGTGGTGTGGTCCCACCAACTAACTCATCACCTCACCTAACAGTTATTGGTGATTGATTGCTAATGAGTGAACAACTCTTATTCAATGATTCTTTAATCATGGTGCACCCAAACTTGGTCTCTAATTCATTAATCTCACCATGTCCGAAAAATTGATCCACTCCTTAGTTATGTCAGACCGACCATTTGCATAGATTGAATTTCTAATTGAGTCTCTCACCGTATCCAAAATATTGAGCCCAATCCATCCTCTAGCACAAAGCATCCAATGCCTAATAGATATGATTGCATCTTCTCGATGCAACTGAACCACTATAACCAACCGAGAACAATCAACCCCGGGAAGGGCCCACACATCTACAATGGTGGAAGACCTTAGACTTAATCTTTTCTTAAGAAGATTTAATTTAGGTCTCATTAAACTAGACTTGATATAGTCATAACCATTATGACTAATCTAGTAGCATGGGTTAGCTCGGATTATTGGCCACCTCAGATCAGGACTGAGCCAACAAATATGGCTAGGTAAGTGAGACTAGTGGAAGGGATATGCCATTAACTTGATAAGAATGCATTCGAGTCGAGTAGCTTCCAATTAAAAATTAGTCGGTCATATCTGCCAAACTTACCTTAAACACCAAATTGTTAAGCCAAAACCAATCGGATTAGCCTACAATCTAGATTCTAACCACTGAGCCTAATTAGGTCTTAGCTTGATCAATCATTCATGTGATTCGATCTTGACCCAGACTTAATCCTATTAGGCTGGTCAATTTAAGCACTTTTGATCCCAACTAACCAACTCTTGATTCGGTTTGATCAACCACTTAGACCTAATTAAGCTACCCAAGCCCGAACATAAATTTATGAATATATCTTAGATCTGAAATTCATAATTTTAGACCTAACATATATTTCATAATCTTAATTCTTAATTAAGTTTAGGGTTCATAAATAAAATATGTGAATAAAATCCTAGGATTTCAGGATCTAGAATTTAATAAAAATTAAGTTCTTGATTTCTGATTAAGGACGAATGTGCAGCACCCCTACACATCATAAGAACACCCCATCGAATGAAAGGAGAGGGCATTTAGACCCTACTTTGTTCTTATGATCGGACGGCCAAGGGGAATGCCTTAATCAGAAATATAAGACTACAAAATTGGTTAGATCTACATCATATATCTCATATATATAAAAATTGATCTAACTTTAAACATGTTTTGCGTACATCTCATGTATCATATCATGCATATTTTTAAATCTAAATTATCTCATAATTATATAAAAAATTAGATTTAAATTGATCACATCAAAATAAATTCTAATCTAGATAATTATGTAGAACTATCCTACAACTAGTCTAAACATGCATTCATCATATCTCATATGATCCAAAAATTAAATAATTTTATTTACTACTTTTTAGATCTTATTATAACATTTATAATATCAAAAAATAGTAAATAAATAGATCTAGAATCATGACTTAATCAAATTAGATTGTGATCATGCAAGACTATGTGTAGAATAATTCTATTTTACAACTAGTCATGCATCTTGTAAAACATAGATCTAAATTATTTAATTTTAATTTTGCTAATTTTAGATCTAATCATATCTCATATGACATCTAAAATCATCTAATTATTAGATCAAAAATAAATTTAAATTAGATCTAAATAATTTATTAGAATCTGGCTCTGATACCAGTTGAAGAGAAAATTCAGATTTTTTCGAGTCGGGTTCGTTCAGACCTGATTGGATCGAGATATTTTAAAAATTATTCCTTTGAATCTAGATCAAATCTAAGATATTTCAGATCTAATTTTATAGATCTAATAAATAAAAATAAAAGATAAATTAAATTTGATTTAATTTTGTACCTCATTATTGGGTAATCGGATTACCCTATGATGATCCTGTTGATTGCCTGAAGTTTTGGATCTAGCCATGCAAGTGCCTAGCCTCTACTGGAATCTATTTAGGCTGGATCTGAAGATCTTCACTTTCTTTATCACCTCTCCAAATATCAGATCTGGATCTGATTTGGAGGATCTTCAAAACTTCTTTTGAAGAGCTGGAATCGTCTCTTGCAGCGGTGCTGCCTTCTTCCTTTCTCGTCATCTTTCTCTTGCCTAGATCGTACCAAACTACAGTCTAAATCTCCTTGGGCATGGAGAGGAGAGAGAGAACCAATAGATGGCATGGAGGAGGGAGAGGGGAAGTCTTGTGGCATGGGCTATGGGTGATTCTCTCTCAAGCTTGGTGCAGATAGGGCTTTTATAGACCCTACTGCGCCATGCAGTGCCACATCATCCCGGCAAATCATGTCACTTCGTGCAATCAGGTTTTAATCTGATTGTTAGGATGACATCACCTATTCTAATCAGATGAGAGCCCCCTCAAATCATCCTTAGGTGGTGCTAAGACTGATCAAAGTAGAGTCCCTTGGCGCCTCCTAAGTTGATTCTAAGAAGCAACCTAGAGTCCCATCCATATGGGACTCCAGGCGTCCCTATCCTTGGGTGCATGCCTCCCTAGGCATGCATCCCCTCCTTTCCATTGTCTAGCAAGGGAACAAGCCCCTATCTACTCTTTTATGGGTGCATGACACATGGGCAGATGTCTAAGTGTCAAAGATCAATGTTTGACCAAAGTCAAAAGATAAGAATTGGTAGGTGACGAAAAATTATAGGTATTGTCTCCAATTTATCTCATAAATTAAGGCAATCCTTTTCTGACCTGGACAAGCTCCAGTCAGACCAAGTAAAGGTACCTGAGTGAGCACAAACATATTTGGCTTAGTCAAGATAACTTTTAATGATAGTAGAAGGAGAACATTAGGCTCAATTATATCCTAGCACGATTTTCTTGAACCTAATTGAATCTAATTCAAATCAATTGAACTGAATTAGTCCAATTGATGATATCCAGATCTAAACTCTTGTTTGTGTGATCTAGCTAGGTCTAGTTCTATATGGTAATGGGATATGTCATGATCTCTATCAATGACATCATCGAAACACCTTTTGATGGATCAGAACTTTTCTGATTCAAACAACTAGAATGATCGATCATCTAAATCATTCTAGTTGCTACCAAAATCCACTAGTGACACCTAGCAGTATATGGTGGTAACCCATCAAAATTAAAAATGAACCTCTCAGTGCAGCTACTTATGTGATTAAGTTCTTCTATCTTGAGCCCTGATCAGATTAGGGTTAAGGTGAACTCATCAAACCCTAATTTCTATCATATGATTTAACATTTGATTCAAGTCCGATGTGAAAACCTTAATAGAAACTCTTCCTATTATTTCACTCTGCCATGGCCATGGGCTTATGGACTTGATTCTCATGATTATCATAGGGCTACTCCTCTTCTACTGAGGTAGATAGATTCCCTCTTGGTGCAATCCAATTCTTATAATGAACATGCTATAGCCAACATACACCTCAGAATTCTGAATGGGTAGGTGACTAAGTTATGGTGTAGTCAAACTATAACACCCTCAAGGAGAACTATCGATGCACCTCAGGTCAAAAACTAGATACACCACTGTAGCTTCGAGCCAGTCATCGACGAGAAGGTAGATTTCCTTATTACTGCTCAATGCGGTCATGCTCAGTATCCTCGTTCTCTAACGAGTACCTATACTCTCACTTCGGTGTCTCTACACCGTAGACTCAAGACTCATGTACTATAAAAAAAGTGATTGTACACCAATCTTTCGGATCAATCATCATTTTTATGATGATCCTATGGTTGGGAGCGTTTTATGAGTTAATAATGAAAATTCTTGTCTTAAATTTTCAACTCTTGTAAATAAGAATTATCATTACCACTAACTCAAGAGATGTATCACAGACACTAAAGACACATTTACGATAAAAAATAATCTATTTTATTATTTATAATCAAAATTATAATTTTGCCTCTAGAAGTGTATTACAAGTGTCAGCCAATTCTGGCTTCTAGGGCATACATACCTAACAAACTCCCACTTGACCTAAAGTCAATTGGCTACAAATCTAAGTCCCATCTTCTCAAAGTGGGCTTTGATCTTCTGCTGGCCCAATGGCTTTGTGAGTGGATCTGCCGCATTATCTGCGGAGTCGACTCTCTTAACCTTGACGTAACCCTTCTCGAGGTAATCGCGGATGAGGTGATATCGCCGCTCGATGTGCTTGAATTTTTGGTGAGACCTCAACTCCTTAGCAAGAGCTATGGTGTCATTATTGTTGCAGTATAGAGGAATGGCATCTGATGGCATCACTCCGATCTCTGTGGCAAACTTCTTGTATCAAAATGCCTCCTTTGCAGCTTCCGATGTAGCAATGTTTTCTACTTTTATGGTGGAATTTGCTATCACAGTCTGCTTGAAACTCTTTCTACTGACAGCACCACCATTATACACAAATAGATTCCTAGATGTTGACTTTCGATCATCTACATCCAACATAAAATCCAAGTCTGTATATCCCTAGACTTGGAGTTCTCCATTACCAAAGACCAACAACATATCCTTAGTTCTTCTCAAGTACCTAAGAATGCATTTTATAGAAGTCCAATGTTCTTCACCTAGATTCGACTGATATCTGCTCATGACATTCACAGCATGGGCTATATCAGGGCATGTACATAACATGGCATTCATCTTTCCAAGAAGATGTGTCCTAGCATGCCAGAGGAAATAGAACTCATGAGCAAGATTCCTTTGAAAATCCTCCAAATCATATCCACATCTAATATTTGGAGA
The DNA here is from genome assembly GCA_006176705.1 of Cocos nucifera. Classification (NCBI taxonomy): domain Eukaryota; kingdom Viridiplantae; phylum Streptophyta; class Magnoliopsida; order Arecales; family Arecaceae; genus Cocos; species Cocos nucifera. The sequence goes on from QRFJ01001273.1 coordinate 49,544, forward strand.
GGTGTTAAAGAAGAAGAAGATCCCCAGATTCAGTTCGAGTGGATATCGATAGAGGCCAGGCACTTGCATGGCTAGATCCAGAACTTCAGGCAATCAACAGGATCATCATAGGGTAGTCCGATTACCCAACAATAAGGTATAAAATTAAATCAAATTTAATTTATCTTTTATTTTATTTATTAGATCTATAAAATTAGATCTGAAATATTTCAGATCTGATCTAGATTCAAAAGTAAAATTTTTGAATTATCTTTTTTGATCCAATCAGATCTGAATGAACTTGACCCAAAAAATCTAAATTTTTTCTTCAACTGGTATCAGAGCTTTTCTGATTCAGACAACTAGAATGATCGATCATCTAAATCATTCTAATTGCTTACAAAATCCATCAGTGACACCTAGCAGTATATGGTGGCAACCCATCAAAACTAAAAATGAACCTCTCAGTGCAGCTACCTATGTGATTAAGTTCTTCTATCTGAAGTCCCGATCAGATTGGGGTTAAGGTAAACTCATCAAACCCTAATTTCTATCATATGATTTAATCATTTGATTCAAGTTCGATGTGAAAATTTTAATAGAAACTCTTTCTATTATTTCACTCTACCACGGCCATGGGCTTATGAACTTGATTCTCATGATTATCATAGGGCTACTCCTTTTCTATCGAGATAGATAGATTCCCTCTTGATGCAATACAATTCCTACAATGAATATGCTATAGACACATACCTCAAGGTTTTGAATGGCTAGGAGATCAAGTCATGGTGTAGTCAAACTATAACATCCTTAAGGTGAACTACTGATGTACCTCAGGTCAAAGAACCAGACACACCACTATAGCTTTGAGCCAATCATTGATAAGAAGGTAGACTTTCTTATGACTGCTCGAGGTGGTCACGCTCAATGCCCTCATTCTCTAACGAGTACCAAAACTCTCGCTTTGGTGTCTCTACACCATAGACTCAAGACTCGTCTACTATAAAGAAGAGATGGTACACCAATCTTCTGGATCAATCATCATCCTCATAGTGATCCTACGGTCGAAAGCATTTTATGAGTTAATAATGAAAATTGTTATCTTAAATTTTCAACTCTTGAAAATAAGAATTATCATTATCATTAACTCAAGGGATGTATCACAGACACTAAATACACATTCATGATAAAAAATAACCTATTTTATTATTTATAGTTAAAATTATAATTTGATCCCTAGAAGTGTATTACAAGTGTCAGCCAATTTTGGCTTCTAGAGCTCACATACCTAACATCCCGTCCCCTTAAGAGGTACTTAGATACTATTTCAGAAAAAATAGAGGAAATGTTCCTCATAGGTAATGGGGTTCATGATGATGATCCCAAAATCTATAACGAGATGATATCGGATATTGACTCCGAAAAATGGTTAGAGGCAATGAAGTCAGAAATTGATTCGATGCACTCAAACCAAGTCTGGGCCTTGGTAAATCCACCAGAAGGTATAGTACCTATTGGGTGTAAATGGATCTACAAGTGAAAAATTGGTGTAGATGGAAATGTGGAGACATTCAAAGCTAAATTAGTGTGAAAAGGGTATAGTCAACATGAAGGCATTGACTATCAGGATACCTTTTCGTCAGTAGCTATGCTAAAATCCATCCGCACATTGCTTACTATTACAGCCTATTTTGATTATGAAATATGGAAAATGGATGTGAAAATGATATTCTTAAATGCATACCTTGAGGAAGATATCTATATGGAACAGTTGCTAGGTTTCACATCTAGTGATGCTAATCACAAGATATGCAAGCTGCAAAGGTCCATATATGGACTTAAGCAAGCATCTCGGAGCTGGAATACTCATTTTAATGATGTGATCAAATTATTTGGTTTCATCAAAAATGAGGAGGAACTATGTGTCTTCAAAAAGATCAGTGGAAGCACTATTGTCTTCCTCGTATTGTACGTGGATGATATCCTCCTTATTAGAAATGATATTCCTATGTTGACCATAGTTAAAATATGGTTATCCAAAGAATTCTCCATGAAAGACCTAGGAGAAGCATCGTATATTCTAGAAATTATGGTCTATAGAGATAGACCAAATAGGATGCTAAGACCTTCACAGAAGATGTAGATAGAGGAAGTGCTAAAGTGGTTTAGCATGGAAAACTCTAAGAGGGGTTTGGTACCCTTTAGACATGGCATTCATCTTTACAAGAAGATGTGCCCTAGCACACTTGAGAAAATAGAACGCATGAGCAAGATCCCTTATGCTTCAGCAATAGGGAGCCTCATGTATGCCATGTTATGTACACGACCTGATATAGCCCATGCTGTGAGTGTCATAAGCAAATATCAGTCAAATCCAGGTGAAGAACACTGAACTTCTGTGAAATGTATCCTTAAGTACTTGAGAAGAACTAAGGATATATTGTTGATTTTTGGTAAAGGAGAACTCTATGTCCAAGAGTATACAGACTCGGATTTTATGTTTGATGTAGATGATTGAAAGTTGACATATGAGAATCTGTTTGTGTGTAATGATGGTGCTATCAGTTGGAAGAGTTCTAAGCAGACAGTGATAGCAGTTTTCAACATAATACATTATTGTGTCAGAGGCTGCGAAGAAGGCATTCTGGTATAAAAAGTTTGCCATAGAGATTGAATTGATGCCATCATATTCTATTCTTCTATACTGCAACAATAATGGTGCCATACCCCTTACTAAGGAGCCGAGGTCTCATCAGAAATCTAAGCACATCTAGTGGCAATACCACCTGATTTGCAATACCTCGAGAAGGATTAGGTCGAGGTCAAGTTAGTCGACTCCACAGATAATGTGGTGGACCCACTCACAAAGTCGTTGGCCCAGCAGTAAATCAAAGCCCACCTTGAGAAGATGGGACTTAGATTTATAGCCAATTGGCTTTAGGTCAAGTGGGGGTTTGTTAGATATGTGCCTCAAAAGCCAGAATTGACTGACACTTGTTGTACACTTCTAAGGACAAAACTAAAATTTTGACTATAAATAATAAAATAAATTATTTTCTATCATAATATATATTTAGTGTTTGTGATACATCCCTTTTATTAATGGTAATGATAATTCTTATTTTCAAGAGTTAAAAATTTAAGACATAAATTTTCATTATTAACTCATAAAATGCTCCTGACCGTATGATCATCATGAGGATGGGGATTGATCCAAAAGGTTGGTGTATAATCACTTCATTATAGTAGATAAGTCTTGAGTCCATGGTGTAGAGTCATCAGAGTGAGAGTACAAGTACTCATTAGAGAACGAGGGCATTGAGCGTGACCACCTCGAGCAGTTATAAGAAAGTCTACCTTCTCATCGATGACTGGCTTGAAGTTGCAGTGGTGTGTCTGATTCTTTGACCTGAGGTGCATCAATAGTTCACTTTGAGGATGTTATAGTTTGACTACACCATGACTCGGTCTTCTAGCCATTCAGAATTCTGAGGTGTATATTGGCTACAGCATGTTCATTATAAGAATTTGATTGTACTAAGAGGAGATCTATCTACCTCGGTAGATGAGGAGTAGGCCCATGATGATCATGAGAATCAAGTCCATAAGCCCATGGCCATGGTAGAGTGAAATAATAGAAAGAGTTTTTATTAAGGTTTTCACATTAGACTTGAATCGAATGATTAAATCATATGACAGAAATTAGGGTTTGATGAGTTCACCTTAACCCTAATCTGATCGAGGCTCAAGATGGAAGAACTTAATCATACATGTAACTACACCAAGGGGTTCATTTTTCTATTCTGATGGATTGCCACCATATACTGCTGGTGTCACTGGTAGATTTTGGGAGCAATTAGAATGATTTGGATGATCGATTATTCTAGTTATTTGAATCAGAAAAATTTTGATCCATCGAAAGGTGTTCCGATGATGTCGATGATAGAGATCATGACATATCCCATTATCATACAGAACTAGATCTAACTGGATCACACAAACAAGGGTTTGGATCTAGATATCTGTTAGATATATGTGCCCTTGTAATACACTTCTAGGGGCAAAATTGTAATTTTGATTATAATCAATAAAATGAATTATTTTCTACCACATATGTGTATTTAGTGTCTGTGATACATCCTTTGAGTTAATGGTAATGATAATTCATATTTTCAAGGGTTGAAAATTTAAGACATGAATAATCATTATTAACACATAAAATGCTCCCGACCATAAGATCATCACGAGGATGGTGATTGATCCGAAAGGTTGGTGTACAATCGCTTCTCTTTAGTAGATGAGTCTTAAGTCTACGATGTGAAGACATCGGAGCAATAGTATAGGTACTCGTTAGAGAATGAGGGCACTGAGCATGACCACCTCGAGTAGTCATTAGGAAGTCAACCTTCTCGTCAATGACTGACTTGATGCTATAGTGGTGTATCTTGTTCTTTGACCTGAGGTGCATCTGTAATTCACCTTGAGGGTGTTATAGTTTGACTACACCATAACTCGGTCTCCTAGCCATTCAGAACCCTGAGGTGTATGTTGGCTATAGCATGTTCATTGTAGGAACTGGATTGCATCAAGATGGAATCTATCTACCTGAGTGGTAGCGGAGCAGCCCTATGATGATCATGAGAATCAAGTCCAGAAGCCCATAGCCATGATAGAGTGAAATAATAGAAAGAGTTTTTATTTAGGTTTTCACATTGGACTTGAATCAAATGATTACATCATATGACATAAACTAGGGTTTGACAAGTTCACCTTAACCCTAATCTGATTGGGGCTCAAGATAGAAGAACTTAATCACACACGTAGCTACACCAAGAGGTTCGCATTTAGCTCTGATGGATTGCCACCATATACTTCTAGGTGTCACTTGTGGATTTTGGAAGCAATTAGAAAGATTTAGATGATCGATCATTCTAGCTGTTCGAATCAGAAGACTTCTGATCCATCGAAAGGAGTTTCGATGATGTCGATGATAGAGATCATGACATATCCCATTATCATACAGAACTAAACTTAGCTGGGTCACACAAACAAGGGTTTGATTTGATGATCATCAATTGAACTAATCCGGTTCAATTGATCTAAATGAGATTCAATTAGGTTCAAGAAAATCGTGCTAGCAGTCGATTGAACGTAACGTTCTTCTTTTACTATCATAAATAGTTATCCTAACTGAGCCAAAGAAGTTTATGCTCGATCAGAGGCCTTCACCTGGTCTGACTGGAGCCTATCCAGATTAGAAAAGGGTTGTCTTATTTTGTAAGACAATACTTACCATTTTTGGTCACCTGCCATTTCTTATCCTTTGACTTTGGTCAAAAGTTGACCTTTGATTAGTCAAATGTTGACCATTGATCCTTTGACTTCTATCCATATGTCACGCACCTATTGAAGAGTAGGTGGGGGCTTGTCCCCCTGCTAGAAGCTGGCAAGGAGGAGGGCGCACGCCACCCAGGTTTGAGGCACCCAGGAGTTCCTGTTGGATAGGGACTCCATCTTCTTTTTGGATTCCGATTAGACTCCTCCTAAGAACCAACTTTAACTGGTCTTAGGCGCCATCTAAGGATGAATCCAAGGGACTCTATTCCCACTAATCAGATTTAGATCTAATTTCACAAAGGGTTGTGATTGGTTGGGATGAAGAGGAGTTGGATCATGCATAGTCTATAAATAAGACCCTACGCCCAACCCAAAAGGTAACACAATTCTCATGCCCCAAGGCTGCCTCTCTCTTCCTCCTCCATGCCAAGTCCATCATCCCCCTCTCTTCTCCTTGACTAAAGTAGTTTGGGATCCAGTTGGTGCGATCCAGGTGAGAGAAAGGTGACAGAAAGATAGAATGCTGCGCTACTGCAAAGGACAACTGCTGATCTTTGAAAGTTATTTTGAAGATCCTCCAAATTAGATTCAGATCTGAATTTGGAGATGTGATAGAGAAGAAGAGGATCTCTAGATCCAATCTGAGTGGATACCAGTAGAGGTCAAGCACTTGCGTGGCTAGATCCAGAACCTTTTGCTACTTATAGGATCATCAACGGAAAATAGGATTACCCTACATCAAGGTAAATTAAATTAAATTTAATTTATCTAGATTTTATTTTTATTATTAGAATAATAAGAATCAGATCTGAAACATCTCAGATCTAATTTGGATCAAAAAAAAAAATTTAAAATATATCTCTTGATCCGATCAGATCTGAACGAACCTGGTCTGGAAAATCAGAATTTTCCTTCAACTGGTATTAGAGCCAAGATTCTAAAGTATTTAGGTCTAATTTTAAATTTATTTTAATCAAAAAATAAGTGATTTTAGATGTCACATGAGATGTGATCAGATCTAAAATTAGAAAAAATAAAATTAAATGATTTGGGTCTATGATTAGAAAATATGCATGACTAGTTCTAAAACAGAATAGTTTCATAGAATAGTCTTGCATATTTATAATTTAATTTGATTAAATCATATTTTAGATCTATTTATTTACTATTTTTTGATATTATAATTGATATAATAACATCAAAAAAATAGCAAATAAAAAATTATTTAATTTTAACATCATATGAGATATGATTGATGCATGTCTAGACTAGTAGAATAGTTCTACATAGTTGTCTAGATTAAAATTTATTTTGATAAGATCAATTTAAATCTAATTTTTTAGATTATTATGAGATAATTTGGATCTAAAAATATGCATGATTCGATACATGAGATGTACACAAAATATACCATGATTTGATCTAATTTGTATATGAGATATATGATATTTTGTAGTATTACATGTTCCTTATTAAGGGATTCCTCTTGGCCGTCCGATCATAAGAATGAAGAAGGATTTAAAGGCCCTCTCCTCCCATCCGATGGAGTGTTCTTATGATGTGTAGGGGTGCTGCGTGTTCTTCCTTAATCAGAAACCCAAAACTTACTTTCTGCAAAACCCTAGATCCTGAAACCCTAGGATTTATTGTACATATTTTGTTTATAAATCCTACTTAATTGAGAATTAAGATTATGAAATATTAATTAGATCTAAAATTAAGAATTTTAGATCTAAGACATATTCGTAATACTGGGTTCAGGCTTGGGTAGCTCAATTAGGTCTAAGCGGTTGATCAAACCAAATCAAGAGTTGGTTAGATGGGATCGATAATGCTTAAATTAATCAGCCTAATAGGATTAAGTCTAGGTCAAAATTGAGTCACGATCAAGCAAGACCTAATTAGGCTCAGAGGTTAGAGTCTGGATTGTAGGCTAACCCAATTTGTTCTGACTCAATAATTTGGTGTCTAAGGTAAGTTTGGCATATATGATTGATTGATTTTTAATTGGGAGCTACTCGATCTGAATGCATTCTTGTACGAGTTAATGACATATCCCTTCCACTGGTCTCACTTATCTACCCATATCCGTTGACTCAGTTCTGATTTGAGGTGGTCAATAATCCGAGCTAACCTATGCCACTAGGTTAGTCATAATTGTTATGACTATGATAAGTCTAGTTTAATGAGACCTGAATCAATTCTTCCTAAGAAAAGTTAAGTCTGAGGTCTTCCACCATTGTAGATGTGCGAGCCCTTTCCGAGGTTGATTGTTCTCGATTGGATACAGTGGCTCAGTTGCACCGAAAAGATGTAACCATGTCTATTAGGCATTGGATGCTATGGACTGGAGGATGAGTTGGGCTCAATATTTTGAATATGGTGGGAGACTCAATTAGGAATCTAGTCTGTGCAAATGGTGGGTCTGACTTAACTAAGGAGTGGATCAATATTTTGGATACGATGAGATTCATGAATTAGAGACCAAGTTTGGGTGCACCATGATTAGAGAATCATTGAACAAGAGTTGTTCACTCATTGGCGAACCCATCACCAATAACTATTAGGTGAGGTGATGAGTTAGTTGGTGAGACTGCACCACCCACTAGAAATCATTAATCGTGGAGATTTTTGCATCTCTACAGAGGAAGTGTAGGGATCCAAGAAAATAGTGGGAGCTAATTTGCTTAAAAATAAAATCCCTAAATAAATTGGTCAAGTCATAATTACAGTATCTAACTAGAATCTTTGACTCTCCATAGGAAAATGTCCGTGTCTAACCCATTGGCACGTATCCTGAACATACATAGACTGATCGGATCCAATTATAAAGATTGGCTTAGGAACTACAAAATTATTTTGGATTTTGAGAAGTTAACCCATGTATTGGACCAGGACCCTCCCACCATACCAACCCATCCATCCACTGAATAGAGAGCATCTCTGGAAAAATCGATAGACGAAGATAATAAGGCCAGATATTACATGTTGGGCTTGATGTCTGATGAGCCCCAATGCCAACATGAAGATATTTGGGACTGCTCACCAAATGTTGGCTCACCTGTAGGAGATGTTTAGTGAATAGAGTCGCACAGCCAAATATCAAGTCACAAAATGACTTTTTAAGGCTAAAATGCATCATTGGTAGTCAGTCCAAGCTCACTATCTGATGATGATCAAGGACGTGGAAGAGCTTGAGAAGCTCGTTGTGAAGTTAGACTTGGATCTACAGAACGATGTTATTCTACAATCCTTGACTGATGCATATGGGCAATTCATCATGAATTACCACATGCATAAACTTCAAAATTTCTTGGCTAGATTAATGAACATGCTAGTCACCGCTGAGCTTTCTATGAAAGGTTCAAAAGGCTCAGTTCTTCCTATGGACCAGACTTCTTCTAAAAGAAAGTCTTCTGAAAAGAAAAAGAAGTCTACGAAAAAGCAGAAGGTGGAAGGAGGAAAGAAGAAGAAGGCAGAGCCAAAGAAGAAGGCTGATGTCAAAGAAAAGTATTTCCATTACAACAGTGACAGCCACTGGAAGCGGAACTGTCCTACTTACCTGGCTACCATGAAGAATAAGAAGGAAGGTCCTTCTAGATGTATGCTCATTATTGAGTCTAACCTTACGATTTCTTCTGCATCCAGTCTGGTTCTTGACTCTAGTTCTAGTGCTCATCTATGCATTTCCATGCATGGTCTTGAGGATTGCAAGAGGCTGAGGGATGGAGACATGATCCTATGCATCAAAAATAGAGCAAGAGTTGCTTCAGTGGTGGTGGGAACATGCCCTCTTCGATTACCATCTACTTTAGACTTAGTTTTGAAATACTATTATTATGTGCTTGCAGCTAGTAGGAATTTGATTTCTGTTTCATGCTTAGCACTAGAAGGCTATGTGGTTACCTTCTTTAAGGACCATTGTAACATTATTTATGAAAGAAATAAAATTGCAAATGGTTTCCTTATTAACGATCTTTATCAGCTACATATTGATGTATCTGTTCTAACTATCGAGCAAAATGTGAATGCCAAATGACCTAGGGATAGTCCAAACGATAGGTATCTATGACACCTGAGATTAGGTCATATAGCAGAAGAAAGGATCAACAAATTGGAGAAAAATGGGCTATTGAATTCGTTGAATTCCGAGTTATATCCAACTTGTGAATCTTGTCCTCAAGGCAAAATAACTAAACTTCCTTTTGTAGGACATGGGGAAAGGGCCACAGATCTCCTTGCCCTAGTACATATTGATGTGTGCGGCCCATTTGATGTGCTGGCTAGAGGCAATTTTGCCTACTTCATTACCTTTACCGATGATCTGTCTAGTTATGGGTATGTGTATCTTATGAGACACAAGTCTGAAGCTTTTGAAAAGTTCAAAAAATTTAGACATGAAGTAGAAAAACAAACTGAAAAATCCATTAAGGTTCATTGATCAGATCGAGGAGGTGAATATCTTAGCCGAAAATTCCTAGACTATCTCAAAGAAAATGGCATAGTCTCTCAACGGACTCCACTAGGATTACCTCAACTCAACGAGGTTTCAGAATGGAGAAATCAGACTCTATTGGATATGGTCCTATCCATGATGAGCTTCACAAACCTCCCTGATTTTCTTTGGGGACACTCATTGTTAATTTTAATTTATCTACTGAATAGGGTTCTCTCTAAAACCATTCCTACCACACCGTATGAGATATGGCATGGTAAGAAACCAAGTCTGGGTTATCTCATAATTTGGGGTTGTTCGGCTCATGTCAAAAGACAACAAGTGGATAAGTTAGAGTTTAGGTCCTTCAGAGCTTGATTCATAGGATATCCTAAAGAGTCATTAGGATACTATTTCTACATTCCAGAAGACCACAATGTGACTGTGAGTCGACATGCTATCTTTCTTGAAAAATAGTTTATTCATGACAGCGGCATTGGAAAGCAGATTAAGCTTGATGAGAAAGTCTCATAAGTACGATGAGCTAAGGACCAATTGGAACCAAATCAGGTTAAGCCAATAAGAACACTACCTCCTCCACCTCGTAGATCAGAAAGAGGTTTTTGTCCCCTTGAAAGATACTTAGGTATTATTTCAGAGAAAGTAGAGGAAATGTTCCTCATAGGTAATCATGCTCATGGTGATGATCCCAAAACCTATAATGAGACGATATCAGATATCGACTTCGAGAAATGGCTTGAGGCAATGCAGTCAGAAATTGACTCGATGCACTAGAACCAAGTCTGAACCTTAATAGATCCACCAGAAGGTATAGTACCTATTGGGTGTAAATGGATCTTCAAGAGAAAGATTGGGATAGATGGAAATGTGGAGACATTCAAGGCTAGACTAGTGGCAAAAGGTTATAGTCAATGTGAAGGCATTGACTATCAGGATACCTTTTCCCTAGTGGCTATGCTAAAATCCATCCACACATTGCTTGCCATTGCAACCTATTTCGATTATGAAATATGGTAAATGGATATGAAAATGGTGTTCTTAAATGGATATCTTGAGGAAGATATCTATACGGAATAGTCGCTAGATTTCACATCCAGCGATACTGATCACAAGGTTTGCAAGCTGCAAAGATCCATATATGGACTTAAGCAAGCATCTTGGAGCTGGAACACTCGTTTCAATGATGTGATCAAATGTTTGATTTCATCAAAAATGAAGAAGAACTGTGTGTCTTTAAAAAGGTTAGTGGGAGCGCTGTTGTTTTTCTCGTATTGTACGTGGATGACATCCTCCTTATTGGGAATGATATTCCCATGTTGATGATAGTCAAAATATGGTTGTCCAAGAAATTCTCTATGAAAGACCTAGGTGAAGCATCCTTTATTCTAGGAATTAAGGTCTATAGAGAAAGACCGAATAATATGCTAGGACTTTCACAGAAGATATACATAGAGGAAGTACTAAAGAGGTTTAGTATGGAAAACTCTAAGAGGGGATTAATAACCTTCAGACATGGTATTCATCTTTCCAAGAAGATGTGCCCTAGCACTCCTGAGGAAATAGAATGCATGAGCAAGATCCCTTATGCTTCTGCAATAGGGAGCCTCATATATGCCATGCTATGTAGACGACCTGATACATGCTATGAGTGTCACAAGCAGATATCAGTCAAATCCAAGTGAAGAACACTAAACTTCTTTGAAATGTATCCTTAAGTACTTGAGAAGAACTAAGGATATGATGTTGGTCTTTGGTAATGGAGAACTCCAAGTCCAGGAATATATAGACTCGAATTTTATGTCCGATGTAGATGATCAAAAGTCGACATCTGCAAGTCTGTTTGTATGCAATGATGGTGCTGTCAGCTGGAAGAGTTTCAAGCAAACCATAATAGCAGATTCTACTATGGAAGCAAAATATATCGCTACATCAGAGGCTACGAAAGAAGCATTTTGGTATAAAAAGTTTGCTACAAAAATTGGAGTAATGCCATCAGATGCCATTCTCTTTTACTGCGACAATAATGGCGCCATAGCTCTTGCTAAGGAGCCGAGGTCTCACCAAAAATCCAAGCACATTGAGCGGCGATACCACCTCATCCCAGATTACCTCGAGAAGGGTTACGTCGAGGTCAAGAGAGCCGACTCCACAGATATTGTGGCAGACCCACTTACAAAGCCATTGGGCTAGCAGAAGATCGAAGCTCACCTTGAGAAGATGGGACTTAGACTTGTAGTCAATTGGCTTTAGGATAAGTGAGAGATTGATAGATATATGTGCCCTAGAAGCCAGAATTAACTGACACTTGTAATACACTTCTAGGGGCAAAATTATAATTTTCACTTTAATCAATAAAATGGGTTATTTTCTATCACATATGTGTATTTAGTGTCTGCAATACATCCTTTGAGTTAATGGTAATGATAATTCATATTTTCAAGAGTTAAAAATTTAAGACATGAATAATCATTATTAACTTATAAAATGCTTCTGACCATACGATCATCACGAGGATGGTGATTGATCCAGAAGGTTGGTGTACAATCACTTCTCTTTAGTAGATGAGTCTTGAGTCTATGGTGTGGAGACACCGGAGTGAGAGTACAGGTACTCGTTAGAGAATGAGGGCACTAAGCATGACTACCTCGAGTGGTAATTAGGAAGTCTAACTTCTCGTCAATGACTGACTCGATGCTGTAGTGGTGTGTCTGGTTCTTTGATCTGAGATGCATTGGTAGTTCACCTTGAGGATGTTATAGTTTGACTACACCATAACTCAGTCTCCTAGCCATTTGAAATCCTGAGGTGTATGTTGGCTATAGCATGTTCATTGTAAGAACTGGATTGCATCAAGATGGAATCTATCTACATCGGTGGTAGAGGAGCAGCCCTATGATGATCATGAGAATCATGTCCTAGAAGCCCATGGCCATGGCAGAGTGAAATAATAGAAAGAGTTTCTATTTAGGTTTTCACATCAGACTTGAATCGAATGATTACATCATATGACAGAAACTAGGGTTTGACGAGTTCACCTTAACCCTAATCTGATCGGGGCTCAAGATAGAAGAACTTAATCACACAGGTAGCTGCACCAAGAGGTTTGCATTCAGCTCTGATGGGTTGCCACCATATACTACTAGGTGTCACTGGTGGATTTTGGGAGCAATTAGAATGATTTAGATGATTGATCATTCTAGCTGTTCGAATCATAAGAGTTCTGATCCATCGAAAGGAGTTTCGATGATGTCGATGATAGAGATCATGACATATCCCATTACCATACAGAACTGAACCTAACTGGGTCACACAAACAAGAGTTTGAATCTGGTGATCATTCAATTGAACTGATTCAGTTCAATTGATCTGAATGAGATTTAATTAGGTTCAAGGAAATCATGCTAGCACTCGATTGAACCTAACGTTCTTCTTTTACTACCATAAATAGTTGTCCTGACTGAGCCAAAGGAGTTTGTGCTCGATTAGAGGCCTTCACTTGGTCTGACTGGAGTTTGTCCTAGGTTAGAAAAGGGTTGTCTTATTTTGTAAGACAATACCTGCCATTTTTGGTCACCTACCATTTCTCATCCTTTGACTTTGGTCAAAAGTTGACCTTTGACTGGTCAAATGTTGACCATTGACACTTTGACTTCTGTCCATATGTCACACACCTATTGGAGAGCTGGTGGGGGCTTGTCCCCCTGCCAGAAGCTGGCAAGGAGGAGGGCGCATGCCAAGGGTGGTGTGCGCCCAAGTTTGAGGCGCCCAGGAGTCTCTATTGGATAGGGACTCCATATCCTTTTTGGATTTTGATTAGACTCCTCCTAAGAAGCAACTTTGACTGGTCTTAGGCATCATCTAAGGATGAATCCAAGGGACTCTATTCCCACCAATCAGATTTAGAACTGATTTCACAAAGGATTCTGATTGGTTGGGATGAAGAGGAGTTGGATCACACATAGTCTATAAATAAGACCCTGCACCCAACCCAAAAGGTAACATAATTCCCATGCCCCAAGGCTGCCTCTCTCTTCCTCCATGCCAAGTCCATCATCCCCCTCTCCTCTCCACGCTCAAAGTAGTTTGGGATCCAGTTGGTGCGATCCAGGTGAGAGAAAGGCGACAGAAAGCTAGAAGGCTGCGCTGCTGCAAAGGACAACTGCTGATGTTCGAAAGCTATTTTGAAGATCCTCCAAATCAGATTTAGATTTGATTTTTGAAGATGTGATAGAAAAGAAGAGGATCTCTAGATCCAGACCAAGTGGATACCAGTAGAGGCCAGGCACTTGCGTGGCTAGATCTAGAACCTTCTGCTGCTTACAGGATCATTAACGGATAATAGGATTACCCTACATCAAGGTAAATTAAATTTAATTTAATTTATCTAGATTTTATTTTTATTATTAGAATAATAAGAATCAGATCTAAAACATCCCAGATCTGATTTGGATCAAAGAAAAAAAATTTTAAAATATATCTCTTAATCCGATCAGATCTGAATAAACTGATCCAAAAAATTAGGATTTTCCTTCAATATCATCAATTGGACTAACTCGGTTCAATTGATTTGAATTAGATTCAATTTGGTTCAAGAAAATCATACTAGCACATGATTGAACCTAATGTTCTCCTTCTAGTATCATTAAAAGTTATCTCGACTGAGTCAAATATGTTTATGCTCACTCAGGTACCTTTACTTGATCTGACTGGAGCTTGTCTAGGTCAGAAAAGGGTTATCTTAATTTAGGAGATAAATTGGAGACAACACCTATCATTTTTCATCACCTACCAATTCTTGTCTTTTGACTTTGGTCAAATGTTGACCTTTGATACTTAGACATTTGTCCATGTGTCATGCACTCATAGGAGAGTAGATAGGGGCTTTTCCCCTTGCTAGAAAATGGAAAGGAGGGGGTTCATGCCTAGGGAGGCATGCGCCCAAGGATAGGGATGCCTGGAGTCCCATACAGATGGAACTCCAGGTTGCTTCTTGGAATCAACTTAGGAGGTGCCAAGGGACTCTGCTTTCAGTCTTGGCACCACCTAAGGGTGTTGGAGAGGGGCTCTCATTTGATTAGATCAGGTGATGTCATTCCACCAATCAGATTTAGATCTGATTGCACAAAGGGATGTGATTGGCCAGGATGATGTGGCACTGCATGGCATAGCAGGGTCTATAAAAACTCTGTCCATGCCTAGCTTTTAAGAAGTTCTCCCTTAGCCCATGCCATATTGCTTGCTCTCTCTCTCTTCCATGCCTATCTCAGATCCTCTCTCTCTTCTCCATGCCCAAGAGGTTTTGGGCACCAGTTTGGTGCGATCCAGGCAAGAGAAAGGCGACAAGAAAGGAAGAAGGCAGCACTGCTGCAAGAGACGACATCGAATCTTCAAAAGATATTTTGAAGACCTTCAAGATCAGATCTAGATCTGATCTTTGGAGGATATATCAAGAAGAAGAAGATATCCAGATCCTGTCCGAGTGGATACCGATAGATGCCAGGCGATTGCATGGCTGCATCTAGAACCTCAAGCAATCAGCAGGATCATCATAGGATAATTAGATTACCCAAGAATAAAGTATAAATTAAATCTACTTTAATTTATTTTAATTTATTTTATTAGATCTATCAAATCAAATCTGAAAAGTATTAGATTTGATTTCGATTTAAGAATTTTTTTTTTGAAATATTCCTTTTGATCAAATCAGATCTGAACGAACCTGATTCGGGAAATAGTTTTTTCCTTCACTATCAAATGTATGTTCCAAATCCGAGATGTCTGCTTCAGTCCATAAATGGATATTTGAAGCTTGCAGACCTTGGAGTCATCTATGGATGTGAAACCTTCAGGTTGTATTATATACACCTCTTCAACCAGCTCTCCATTTAGGAAGGCTATTTTCACATCCATTTGCCAAATTTCATAGTCCAGATGCACAGCTATCGCAAGCATGATCTAGATGGACTTGAGCATTACCATCGAGAAAAATATCTCATCATAGTCAATACCATAATATTGATGATACCTCTTGGCAACCAGACGAGCTTTATAGGTCTCCACATTTTTGTCTACGCCTCTTTTTCTTTTAATGATCCACTTACATCCTTTGGATTTTACCCCTTCGGGTGGGTCAACCAATGTCCTTACATCGTTGACCTTCATGGACTTCATTTTGGATTGCATAGCCTCAAGCTATTTTCTAGAGTCGGATCTCTGCATTGCATCCATATAGGTGATCGGATCCTCATCGTTCTCATCGAGTTCGACAGGATCACTGTCCTAGACCAAAAAATATAGAATTTATCTGGCTGATGTAGTATTCTACCAGATCGCCATAAGGGTGCAGATTTAGTAGGCCCCGGGTCTAATCGGATCAAATTCGTTTCAGATTCAGCTACTTGTATCGGTTCTTCCACCTATCAAACTTCCTCAAGCTCAACCTTAGAGGCATTAGTCCCTTCACCAAGAAATTTCTTTTCTAAAAAGACTGTCTTAAGGCTGACAAACACCTTTAGTTCATCAGCTAGGTAGAAGTAATATCCTTTGATCTTTTATTGTATCCTATAAAGGTATACTTGTCAGACCTAAGTCTGAGCTGGTTCGTTACTAAATGTTTAACATAAGCCGGATACCTCCAAACCCTAAGGTGTGAGAGTACTGGCTTACGTCCTGTCCACATCTCATATGGCATTTTAGAAATAGACTTATTAGAAACTCTATTCAGAATATAACAAGCTGATTCGAGCGTATATCCCAGAGGGAGATCGGTAGATCGGCAAATTCTATTATAGGTCGAACCATGTCCAATAGGATCTAATTCCTCCTTTCAGACACACTATTATGCTATGGTGCTCCAGGAGGAGTCAATTGAGAGAGAATCCCATTCTCATCAAGATATATCAGAAATTTTTTGAAAAGGTACTCACCTCCTGAGCCAGACCAAAGAGTTTTAATACTCTTTTCAGTTTGCTTTTCTACCTCATTACGGAATAGCTTGAACATTTCAAATGACTTCGACTTATGCTTCATTAAATAGACATACCCATATCTTGATAGGTCATCTATGAAGATTATGAAGTAGAAATATCTATCTCTAGTACTTATTCTCATGGATCCACATACATCAGTATGTACTTGATCGAGGAGTTCACTAGCTCGTTCACCCCTTTTAATAAAAGATGACTTGGTCATTTTTCTAAGAAGATAGGACTCACAGGTCGGAAGTTATTTGGACAAAAATGACAATCACTAAAAATAACTTTATGAGAATTGATTACAAGGTTCATGATTCCTAAAGCTAAAACTAAAACTTGTCTTCCATCTTCAACATTCAGAAATCTCTCGCCTTCACCAAATCTCCTACTGACCTATAAACCCTGCATCGAATTACAAATATGATAAGGGCTTTTGGTATATAATACCTAGGCAGTAGTATCATAAATTAAGAAGTTGTAAGGTGTTATCATATAATTACATTGCATAGCAACTACTTGCTTCTTCCTCGACTTGCTCGGGTCCAGGATGGCAATGTACTGAGGATAATTCCTCCTCCAATGCTCCTGCTTCTTGCAAAAGAAGCACTCCACGTGGCTTTGGTCAAGCTTGTGCTTCTTGGTCGAACCCTATGCAGACATCTCAGTATGTGGCTGCACCTTCTTATTGTTCTTCTTCTTATTCTTCTTCCCTTCTTTAAAGGGTCGATCGGAAGAAAACTCTTCCACTACATTCACCGACCCCTTTTGGAGCTGATGATCATTCTCAAAGTTCTATAGCAATCCCAATAACCCATGGTAATTCACTGCAGGTTTTGTCATTCTGAAATGAGTAAGGAAAGGGAGGAAGGACTTGGATAATGAATTTAGGATCACATTCTTTCCGAGCTGCTCAGTAGGAAAAAATTGAGCTTACATAGGCATTCAATCATCTTGATTATGTACAATACATGATCAGTGATAGTGCCCTATCCTTCTACGAGCATTGAAAATGGCACAACTAGTTTTGTGCCTTTCAACGTCGTCAGATGTGCCACAGAAGTCATTCAACATTTGATGCATCTTCTCAAGCTGGGCATTTTCAAACCTATGACTGAACTCATCATTCATTATTGCCAGCATAATGCACTGAATAGTAATGCGGTCATTGAGCCACTTCTGGTAAGTATCTTTAACTGCCTTAATAGCGTTCAGAGGTGGCTCCTCAGGTGCCAAATTAGTTAGTATATATAAGATCCGTTCATGCTCTAGGACGATCTTCAACTTTCGATACCAGCTATCAAAGTTGGATCGCATGAGTATATCATTACCAAACAATGATCAAAGTGATAGGATAGTGGCCATTTCTGCATAAAATAAAATCATAGACCTAATTAGTATATAAATTATTTAGTCTAAAGACTTGGACTTTAGTCTAAACATTCTTCCACTACTTTTCTCGAATCGGTAGCCTCGATCTGCAATTCATGGAATTATCCCTAATTCCTTAGCGAATACTAGAATCCACATAGACTACACACGAGCCCAACTTTGGCTGGTCAACCCATGCGCACCTATGGGTAGGTTCGTAACCAATTGTTTCACCAAACAACTTCTAGTAGTTTAATTTTTACTCCAAAAATATAATCAGTAGACTTTGGCCTCTCCTGAAAAGATCCAGTTAGGTCCAACCATTAACATGACCATATTTGGTGCATCAGACTAATTAATGATCAGGCCCAACATTGGACGACCAACCTGACCACCATTAGAAAGACACGACCAAATAATTATATTATGAATTAATTCCATTAGTTAATAAGCACTACGTCTTTGGACCTCCAATGATTATTAAACTAATGGATTCATAATTACTCAACTTAATGGGAGGCTATGACTTAGTTATCACCATAACTTTATCATTTTAAGGACCTAATAATTTTAAAGAATTTTATTAACTAATTTTAAGAAGAATTGACTATCCAATTTGAACGCTCCCACTAACTTCACCAAGTCAAATCAATAAGGATCTAATTAAAATTGGCATTAGGAGCACCTAAATCAATCAAACTAATTTACCTAATTGACATGGGTGAGCCCAAATCACCAAGTGGTCTAATCAAAATCTAATTCACCAAGATGGTCAAGTAAGTGAGATCAGTGGAAGGGATATGCCATTAACACGTCAAAGATCGAATCAGTGTGAGTAGCTCCCAATTAAAAACCACTAATCTAAGCTACCAAACTTATCTTAGACACCATCCAGTTCATTAGTTTCAATTTGACCAACCTAGTAATTTTAGGTTCGATCACGTAGCCACGAATCAAATCCATTTAGTCCTCATTAAAGGCATGGGCTTGACTAACTACAACTATTATAAATTAGTCTAAAGAGTTCTTGACCTAATCTAAATCAACATTTAGTTAGATTTGATCAATTACTCTAATTTTGTCCATTTTTTAACAAACTTTAGGTCTAACCCAATTAATGGACCTAATTCGACTAACACGATAATCCACATATTATGATCAATGACTTAGGATCTTTAATTCATAATTCTAGACCCTAATACATCATACTTAATTCTTAATTAAATTTTTAGACTGAGGGTTGGGGTTCAGCATTTTAAAAAAAAATTTTAAATTTTTGAAAGGTTCCTTATACCCTAGCACTGTTTCACTAAATTGGTCGACTCATTTCAAAAATGGGTCGGCTTATTTCATAAACACGCACTAGATGTAGGTTTGATCACATAAAATCAGCCAATAAGGATCTTTAGCCAACTTCTTAGTTGGGCTGGCTCGAATCCCATTCGAGCTGGGTTGAGAAGAAGCTGAGCTGGCTCAGTTCCTAAGACAGCTGGCTCGAGCAGAAGGCCTAAAGGCCATCATTCTAGTCAGGTAGGCTCGGATCCCATATGAGCTAGCCTGATTTGAATCTAAGCCAACCCAGTTGCTAATCGAGCTGGCTAAAGCATCAATCCAAAAATTGTATCATGACTGGCATGCTAGTTGAGCTAGCTCAATTCTTGAGAGAGACACTCGATCGATGAACAGAATCTTTTTAAGATCCTCTTCAGGTTTAATCTAAAACTATGTACTCTATATAAAAAATCATGAAATTATTTAGATCTAATCTAAACACTAATTCATGATAAAATTCTGATTAAACCCTTTAAACACATCATAAAAAATCATTAGATCTAATCTAAAATTTTTTTGATCAATTTTATAGATCGCAATGTACCAGGATAACCTTTTCACTGTAAGGATAAATCTTATAGCAGGACAATCTACAGTTTGTGCAATCATCATTTTTATTTTTTAGATTAGATTATTATTTAGATCTAATCTAAAAATAATTTAAATCATGCATATATAATACACCAAAGAACCAGCTACTCTGATACAATTTAAAGGGAGCACACAGGATTTCTAGCTCTAGTTTTAAAATTTTTTTTCGATAAATATGCAGTAGATAATATTTCTAATCATATTAATAATGAAAAGCTATAGATCTAATATGAAAACCCTACATACTATAGGATCAAATGTATTATATATGCATGCATATCTCAAAATATAAACAAAATCAATAGTAAAACTATTTTATTGTTTTACGTGTTCAGAATGTCAGGAATGCGCGTTCTTCCCACACGGATCAGCATGGCCGTCAATGATTAGCCAAGAAATAAGAAAGTACTTCTCAAAGATTAATACAGAAGCATGATCAAATAATTCAAGGAACAGAGAAGTAGAGAAGAAGAGATTTTCAAGAGAAAAAAGATTTTATTCAGTATATTTCAGCACTCTAATAACCTTGACCTATTTTTAGTATATATACTTTACAAAGGATCAAGCCCAAGATCATAGAAAACTTCCTAAACCCAAACAACCTAGTACACAAAATAATAACCTGCAAAAATTGAGCTGGCCCAGTTTTACACTGAGCCAGTTTTACCATGCCAATAGTCTAAAAATGCTGCTTTCTATCTGAATTTTACTCTGAGACCTAGCCGACCCAGTCTTGGACTAAGCCGGCCCAGTTCTTAACTTAGCCGGCTTAGTCTTAGGGTGGGTCGGCCCAGTTTCTGAACTTTACTATTGAGACTGATTTTTCTTTCGGCTCACTTCCGTCTTCCCATGATCTATCTTCTCATGTTTTCAAGACTTGAGAGTGCCACTTCTAACCTCACATTCTCCATCTTGAAGCTTCCAAGATTTTGTGAACTCATCTCTTCTCAATAGATCCATCCGTGTCACACATCTCTAAAAGCTATCATTACGGAGTACCTTCGTGAGTGCATCAGACTGATTCTCCTTAGTATGAACCTTTATCAGTTCCACTTTACCTTCCTCCATCAGCTCTCTGATCCTGTAGTACCTCACGTCTATATGCTTTGTGCGTGCATGATAGACTGGGTTCTATGCCAATAGTAGAGCACTCTGACTATCACTGAATAGTGTAACCTTGCTCTGCTTCACCCCCAACTCATTAATTAGCCTCCTAAGTCAAAGTGCTTCCTTTGCAGCCTCCATTATCCCAATGTAATCGGCCTCTGTGGTAGACAAGGCCGTGATTGGTTGAAGGATTGATCTCCAAGATACCGATCCACCATATATGTAGAAGAGGTATCCAGTAGTAGACCTCCTTGTATCAAGATCATCAGCATAATTTGCATCAATAAATCCTTCCAAAGGACCTGAACCATCACACATTTTCATAGATGATTCTCTAAATCCTTTTGGCTACTCACCAAACATCGAACCATAATCCCTTGTTGCATGCAGATATCTCAATATCCATTTAAATGCTTTCCAATGTTCCTTCCTAGGGTTAGCCATATATCTCCTAACTGTGCTCACTGCATGTGCTATATTGGATCTACAACACATCGTAGTGTACATCACACTACCTACAGCATTTGCATAAGAAACTCATTCCATGTACTCTCTCCTTTCTTTTGATTGATCGCTCTGTAACTTGGAGAGAGAATATGGCTCAACAATGGCATCTCTATAGGTTTGGCCTTTTCCATCCCAAACCTCTTCAGAACCTTCAGACATACTTTTCTTATCACAAATGTAGCACTCCTTTGCATCTATCTCTGCAAATCTTCATTCCAAGGATTTTCTTAGCTAGACCTAGATCCTTCATCTCAAACTCAGATGATAATGCTCATTTTAACCTTTTCACAGCATCCATGCTTCTACTGGCTATGAGCATATCATCTACATATAATAATAGGTAAAGGGCATCCTCTTCATCTACATCCTTGACGTAGACACGACAATCATGTTCACATCTGCTGAAACCTAGGCTCAAGATAAAGCTATCAAACCTTCAATACCACTGATAAGGGGATTGTTTCAAGCCATACAAAGACATCCTGAGTAAACACACTTTTTCTTCCTATCCCATCTCTATGAAACCATTTAGCTGCTTCATGTAGATTCTTTCCTCCAAAGTCTCATGAAGGAAGGCCATCTTCATGTCCATCTGTTCCAATTCTATGTTATGCTGTGCCACCAGTGATAGCTAAACTCGAATAGATGTATGATGCATCACAGAAGAGAAAATTTCTATGTAGTCAATCCCTTCCCGTTGTGAGTATCCCTTTGCTACCAGCCTTGCTTTGAATCTGACTCCATCTTCTTCTGAAGGTGTTTCTTTCTTTGTGAACATCCACTTTGAGCCAATAGATCGAGCACCCTCTGAATGATCCACCAGCTATCTTGTCTGATTCTTCTTAAGTGATTCCATCTCTTCCATCATGGCCTGTATCCATGAATGATGATCCTCACTTTCCATGGCTTCTGCATAATTCTCTGGATCTTCATTAACGGCTATGAGTGCGTAGGAGATAACCTCATCAATGCCATATCTGACCAGTCTCCTAATAGTATGCTGGGGCTTGTCCAAAGCCACTACTACTGGCACATCTCTGCCTGATGTCTATGGCTGCTCCTACACATCTGTCTGAACTGCCAGCCCTTCATGCTGATTTTCAATCTGAGATAATACTTTTCTACCCAGCTCTAGCTCAATAGAAATACTCCTATAAGTGGATGTAACCAACATGCCATCATTCTCTAACTGGCTACCGCTGTTCACCTTTGTTTCTCTAGTTTCATCTATTCGGGACCTTCTCAAGATGCTCTTCTCATCAAAGATAATGTGTCTATTGATCACTGACTTCTATGCCTGAGAGTCTCATAGCAGGTACCCCTTGACTTCTTGTAGATATCCTATGAATGTCATCTTTTGAGATTTTGGGTTCAATTTGCTCCTCTCGATTGCCTCCACATATACATAGGCTATGCAACCGAAGACTTTTAGGTGGCCAAGCTCCACCTTCTTCCCACTCTAGACCTCCTCTGGAATGCCTCCATTCAGCTTATAATGAGGAGACCTATTCACAAGAAAATGAGAAAAAGTTAGAGCATCATCCTAAAAGAACTTTGGAAGTGATGTCTATAGCCTCAAACTCCATGCCTTCTCGGTCAGTATCCGATTCATTCTTTCCATGATACCATTCTACTTAGGAGTCATCTTTACCGTGTAGTGATATTTGATGCCATTTTCTTCATAGTACCTCCTAAACTCTAGGCTAGTATACTCTCCTCCATTATCCGACCTCAGATACTTCATCTATCTTCCTGACTCTACTTTAGCTCTCTAGGCTCTGAACCAGGCAAATACCTCTGATTTTTCTCTAATCAAATAAACCCACACCTTTCTTGAGAAATCATCAATGAAAGTAACAAAGTATTTTGCCCCATCTCTAGCTAATACAGGAGCTGGTCTCCACACATTCGAGTGTACTAAATCCAGCACTCCCTCGCTGTGCTTGGTACTTCTAGCAAACTTCACCGTATGCTGTTTGCCAAAGATTTATGTCTCACAAAGATCTGTGCCCTCCTTCTTCAGGGCTGGGATCATACCTCTTTTGCTTAGTTCTGTGAGCCCACGATCACTCATATGACCCATCCGATAATGCCATAGTCGATATAAAATCTGCTCCTCCTATGTCACTGATAGCACCTCTGCACTATCATTTACCACTGAGCCTTCTATTGTATAATGATTGTTATTCAGTCTTTTACCTCTCATCACCACCAAAGCTCTCTTAAAAATTTTCAGACATCCACTCCTAGCTTGGCTACTAAAAGCATAACCCTACTCCTCCATGTAGTCCAAAGAAATCAAATTCTTTTTTAACTCTGGTACATGCCTGACATTTGATAATGCACGAATAATCCCATCATGCATACTCATCCTAATAGAGCCAATTCCAACTACTTTGCATGGATGATCATCTCCAAGGCTGATACTTCTACTATTGGCCTTCTGATAGGTAGCAAACAACTTTCGATGAGAAGTATAGTGGTGCAAGCATGCTGAATTTAATATCCACATAGTATCGCACTCTATGGATCCATCTGATACAACTAGCAGGTCTTCTCCACTACTTACAAAAGCTGTATCATCTCACTTGCTGGCCTTTTCTTTTTCTGATCTCAAAACAGGATAATCTCTCCTCAGGTGTCCGGGCTTATGATATTTATAACATTTCAATGTCATCTTCCTTTGATCGCAAGACTTTGACCTACCATTGGATTTTCCTCTTATCTTCTTCTTTTATCTTTTCTATCTTTCGTTCATAGCCAAGATCTCAGACTTAGGGTCTCCCTTGTAGATCTTCTACCTTTACTCATTTGATCTGAGCACACTAACAACCTCTTCATAGTTTAGGATCTTCTTCGCATAAACTAAAGTTGTTATGAGACCATCATACGAACTTGAGAGAGAACATAATAGCAATAATGCCCGATCCTCCTCATCGATCTTCACATTCAAACTCATCACCTCAGAATACACCTGATTGAACCTTTAGATATGTGCAACAAGATCTCCACCTTCAGGCATCCTCAGACTATACAATTGTTTGTTCAACCACAGCTTGTTCATCATGTTCTTCCCCATGTATGTGTTCTCTAGTCTCTCCTAGAGCCCCTTTGTCATACTCCCTGTGCAAACCTTAGGCAAAACCTGATTGATCAAGCACATTTAGATTATGCTAAAAGCAATTTCCTCCAACTCTTTTCAATCCTCAGCACTAATCTTTTTTTATCTTTCTTTTGTCGTGACCTTGTAGATCTTCTGCTGAACCAATATGTTCTTTACTCTTTGCTGCCATAGGATAATGTTTTTCTTACCGTCGAACTTCTCAAACCTATCTTGAATCTACTTGATCCCATGACTTCAAATAAGTCAAGAATGGATTTCAATCATCCTTCACGATCACAAATCAGTAAAACTATCCTTCACAGAAAATCTAACTAGTCCTAGATCCTCTTTCCAAATTTCTGTATCACCGTTCCTTCGTGTCTAAAGACAACCATGAAGAAAACTAAAAGTTTTAGGATAAAACTTGGTGCAATAGATCCTGGATGTAATAAACCCTAGGTGTCATCCTTCCCTCCACACAACATCGCTCTGATACCAAATGTTTGGAATGCACGGTCTTCACACATGGATCGTCATGGCCATTAGTGATTAGCCAAGCAACAAGGAAGTACTTCTCAAAGATTAATGTGGAAGCACAATCAAACAACTCAAGAAATAGAGAAGAAGAAAAGAAAAGATTTCTGAGAGAAAAGGGCTTTTATTCAGTATATTTTAGCACTCTAACAATCTTGACCTATTTTTAGTATATATACTTTATAAAGGATCAAGCCCAAGCTCATAAAAAAACTCTCCAAACCCATAAAACCCACGTATATAAAATAATAACCCATAAAAACTGAGCTGACCCAGTTTCAGACTGAGTCGACTAATCTGTGATTGGGTTGGCTCAGTTTGGACCCAATTGTATACCGTGCCAACAGCACGAAAATGCTGCTTTCTATTTAAATTTTTCTCTAAGACCTAGCCGACCCAGTCTTGGACTGAGCCAGCCCAGTTCTCAACTGAGCTAGCTCAGTCTTAGGGTGAGCTGACCCAATTTCTGAACTTTGCTATTGAGGCTGATTTTTCTTCCGGCTCGCTCCCATCTTCCCATGACCTATCTTCTCATATTTTTAAGACTTGGGAGTGCCACTTCTAAGCTCACATAGAACACGTTACCTTTTTACGAGTAGAAGAACACCATGATCTGGTCTCCTCTATGTAGATCTGAATGTTGCGATGCCGCCATGCATGCATCTGGCCTCCACAAGTAATCCACACGAGGCTGTGATCTTGATTAGTTTTTTTTGAGTGCTAGCTCTGCAGGAACCTTCAATGATTGATTTAGATCAAACTTCTTTTGATCTTCTTCATCGAGTCTTCGGATGCTTCGGATCCTAATGAATGTAGATGAAAAGTTGAGGAGGTTCTCTGCCTAGATCTATGAAGTCACGACCCTTGTAACTCATAGATCTAAATTCCAAATCCTAGATAGATTCTAGGGTATGCTCTCACCCAAAACCCTTGCACCTAAAAATCTTACTTTTCCATGCATGCAGAGAAGAGACTTTCTCTTCTCTCCTTTCGATGTTCCTCTCTTCCTCTCTCTTAATCTCTCTCTCACGTCCATAAAATCCAGCATTTTATAGAAGTGCACAAAACATGGAAGGCGTGAGAGGTTGGTTTAGATCAAGTGGTTACCTATTCAAATTCAAATCCTATTTAAATTCAATTGGTAACCAGATCAAATCAATCCATAAGGCACATGAGAAGAAAGAATGCACGCCCTCCCTTATGTGGAAAACTTCACGAGAAACCTTTTTCTCATGGAAGAAGGATTTGGCCTGGATTTTGGTGATGTGGCGCATGGGAAGACTAGTCAAACTAGTCTCACTGTTTGACCTCCAATCAAACCAATCCAATCCAAATTGGTTAGATCCAATTAGATCAGATTAAATTCAACTAATTTAGGCTTAATTAGGCTTAGTTAAATCCTAATCAAATCAAAAATTAATCAAGTCAAACCCCTAATCAAATTAGGGATTAAACCTTCTTGATGATTAGATCATCTTATAACCTAATTGGGTCAAATCTAAATAAATCCAATTCAATTGATCTTGATCAAAAAATAATCACTCAATCAAATTATGTTAATTAGTGATCAAATCACTGATTAAACTTCTCTTGATTAGTCATTAGATCAGGTAGGAATCTCTAGCGTGCATGATCCTGCCGGTTCGAACCTAAGTCGATAGCACAGGAACTAATCTTTTGTACTAATCGAAGTGACCATCTAGCAATAGTATCCAACATCCGGATATGCCGAATAGTAAAATCATAATATTTAGAACCTATGTAAATATGGTTACCACATAATTCATCCCTTTGATCTCTATGCATAGGATGACTCAGGGTTTAACTGTCAATCCTGGAAGATATATCCAAATCGCATCTCCAAGAAATTAGTCTTGTGACCCCTCACTAGGACTACCCAGGCCAATGCTTTGCTAAATTAAAATACTATTGAACATAGCTTCTAAATCCAGGAGTAATCAATCCCATCTTGACTCATGCACCGACTTCTTAAGTACTTGACGGTACCTAAAAATCTTCCATCATTGAATTAGAAATTCAGGTAGTTCGACACCAAAGCATAGTGAGTTGCTTGGAAGTCACCATGATGATCTCAAGTTAGAGGGACACTTATGCCCATATTCCATCAGAGTAATTCTAGACAGCAGAAAAGCTTGAGAGTTGATCACGTTCAGTGTAGATGTATCCCTACATCTCACCTGCATGCCATACTAGTGTCTCGATACTCCTTGGTTAAGAGGACAAATATGGCACATAACGACCTATACTCGATACATTATCTTTTGAACAACATATCATTTGATCAATAATAAGGACTAAATGATAAACAATCGATTCTAAATAGGATGCTATGATTGAAAGGAATATGCCCTCAAGCCAATTAATTTTTGGGATGTTCTTTATCTTTCAGACTCATGTAATGACATTTTTAATAAATAAAGGCATTTATTTCATTATATGCAGTATCTTATTATTTATTTAAGATTATGATAAATCCTATAAATTAGGACTATGATTTTAGGATTATGATGAGATCATACCAGTGTGATCTAAAATCTTAAAATCCTAATTTAAATATTCCTAGTCAATGGGACATTGAGTTAGGGATCAATGTTTTTCGGTAAGACTAGCACATTCTTTGTATGCTCGATTGAGAGGGTGATTGATCTCACAATAACTTATGTATGATACTAATACAAGAATATGGGTGCTCATTAGAGAATGAGTTCACTGAATTGATCCAAATCGAGAATATCTAACGGAGTCTTATCTACATGTCAATAGATGGTTCTCATAGTGGAATTTGTGCATGTAATCCTTTGATCTGAAACTATCATAGAATTTTATATATATAAATCCATATTTTGGTTCATACTCATTCATGACTCAGTTATGTACGGGATGATCTAGATATGGTAGATTATATATATGAAGGTTGTGAGTAGGTTAACATGGAATCGATCTCTCCTGGTAAGAGGAAATTACATCCTACTTGCTTCAAACAAATAATGATTCAGGAAGACTTTGATCAAAGCATGATGAAAAATTAGAAATAATTTCTAATATTTTATTAAATGAATCATCATCATAAGATTGAAAAAGAAATGAATATGATATTGGGGTTGACATATTTCCATACCCAGAGTCATATTCAGGATGCAGGAAGATCGAAGGATCTAGTTGCATGGTAATTTTCACTGAAGGATATTTTTGGTATTTTTATCAAAATTTTACATCTTTCGGATAGTCATGATATGTTACTAGATGTCAATAATATCTTGTGGGTTTGATCAAATTAAAATTTTAATTTAATTATTAAATTAAAGAAAGTATTCTAAATTAAGTCAAATTGGGTTGGCTAGTTTTGACCTAAATCGGTTTGGTTGAGTTCTAATCAAGATTAGGTCAAATCACACCCAAGACTCACTGCTAGTTAAGATGTGAAACCCAATGGGTCACACACAAAGAGAATTGATTAAGGGTCTAATTGGATTAGACCATGTTTGCAAGATGAACATGCTAGCACATGTAGCAAACCCTAGCACCTGGTTTCGAATTGGATTCGAATCAGCTTCCGATTTGGACTAATTTAGATCCAATTTGAGCCAAATAGGATTTGATCTTGAGTTGGATTAACCTAGATTGATTGGGCTTTAGATTGGGTGCCACATACCTACATCCCACATGCTAGAGAGTCTCTCTTTTATGCGTGGGAAGTCTTTCATGCGCAAAAAGGACTCTTTGGCGCATGGAATTTGTTGCCGCCTACCTTCTTTGACTTTTTCCATTTTGTTATGTCACGTAAATTTTTATATTAGTGCATGGACATCAAATATGGGGCATAGAAGAGTCCTTCTGTAGATGAAATACTCTTTCTTTCTTTTTAATTTTTTTGTCTAGGATGTTTTGTCGCCCATGATCCCTTGCCGCCAAAGACTCCATGCCGCCTACTCCTTCCTTGACGTCTCTTGGACCAAGTCAAAGTCTCTTGGGACTTTGACTATTCAAAGATTATCTCCATGCCTTCTTGCTGAATGGGCATCCCTTTCCAGAGCCATTGGATGGCCTTTTTTTCATGATCTAATGGATGAAAAGGGTGGTGCCAAAGATGAAATATTGCGACTCTTCATAAAAAACTTACGTAGAATTAGTCCAAGAGTCCTTTCTGCTTTAAGGCACCTCTTGGACTAAGTCTACATAATTTTTTATTTACTGATGAGGTGTGAGATTGGCTGATGGGGCATGAGAAATTGATGAGGAAAGGGCGTGAGATTTTTTGTTGGCACCCCCTACGTACATTATAAATAGGGGTGCACACCAAGAGTCCGTGTGTGTGAAAATTATCTTTCTTTCTTACAATAGTTTTTTTTATCTAATTTTCTTTCTTTCTTTCTCTTATCCTAGACCTTGTCCTTATAAAGATAAGAAGTCATCTTAAGACTAAGAGATTAGGAAAGAAAAATTAAGAAGATAAAAGAAAAAGAAAGAGAGATAAGGAGAGGCAAGGAAGGTAACATAAAGGCCAAAGAAGGTCTTGCCCTTTTTAATTAAAGTTCTTATTATTAGAACTCTAATTATATAAATCAGAGGTGCTGGTGTCTTGATCAAATCTCTGTGTGTGGATCAACATTGAAGGATGAACACGTGAGCATCTGGTGGAACCCCTGATGGACTGCTACCGACGATCAGGGTCAATTTAGGGTTTAGCGATAAGAGGTATGTTCTAATACTTTCTTTTATCTTACAAATGCATATTATATGATTTAATTGCTAATGAGGTGATCCTAGGGTTCGGATTTGATTTATATGATTTTATATTTTTGCTTTGAAATCCATGCTTCCGTCCTATACACCAATCCCATCAGTGGTATCAGAGCAAGCCTTATTAGGTTAAATCATATAATGCTTTGCTTATAGTATAATGGCATAAATGAAAAATATGATATAATATTTTTAGCATGTTTTAATTTATATGATGAGATCATATTCTTTTTCTTATCATAATGAGATTATGTTGTATATATTATTCTGTAAAGGTTGCCCTGATATAGTGAAAAGTATTCACTATATAATGATGGTTGTCCTAGAATAATTATACATATTAATTGATATATATAAATTTTATCATAATTAATGCTATTATGCATTTAGTTTATTTTAAATCAATATGTGCATTGAGACCATTTAAATCTCTCTATAAAAAAAATTATATTAAGTTGTAGTGTAATTAATTTATAGCTGAATTCAGTCAGGATGTCTAATTGATCAATCGATGTCTAGAAAAAATGATTCTTGATTGGTAAAGAGAACATGATTTTTTAATTGATTTCGTTGTCTGACCTGACCAATTTATTGGTGTCTAAGAAAAGCAACAGGGGGACTCCCATTTCTCTCCCATTTACCTAGCCGATTCGATTAATTTAATTTCAGATTGAAATGCTTAATATTATATTCACTACATTAAGGCCTTCCTTCATACTAGTTTCTTATTATGTCCAGAACCATATTAGTTCTGTTGTGTAACCACAAGATCTATCATGGGAAAAGATGTAATATTAATCTAGTGCATTGAGATGCTTACAGTATTTTGAATATACTACTTTGTTGTGTAACCACAAAAGTAGTTATATTTCAATTTTGACTGTATAGAAATGAAGGGTTCTACTTAAACTAAAACATTAAAGTTTGTTGTGCTAACACAAGGCTATTAATATTTTAGAGGCAAAAGTTTTTGAGAGTTGCATAAAATGCAATTGGAAAGAGTTTCCTACCTTTGAAACTTATAACAGGTTTGTTGTGCAACCACAAGATTTTTTATAAGGAATTAGGATCTTATTCTCACTAAGAAAATCAATAAGAGGGTTATGATTTTTAGTGGAAGACATAATTAAATTAAAAGTTCCTAATTTAATTATGTTTTGTCATCATGAAGTTGTTTGCTTATATATTGTTCTTTATTATGTAGATTAAATGGCTTCTTCACTTTCATTACGTTCAATTTTGGATTCAAATAAATTGACTGGTCAAAATTATGTTGACTGATTGAGAAACCTAAAAATAGTACTCAGTCAAGAAAAACTCTCCTATATTCTTGATGCCCCTGATCCTAAGCCATTAGAAAATGATGCCACAGATGAAGATAAGTCCACATACAAGATGTGGCAAAATGATTTTCTTACTGTCAAATGCATCATACTTGCCTCTATGAATAATGAATTACAGAGGCAGCATGATAGCATGGACACTCAATCCATATTGCTCAATCTAAAAGAGCTTTATGGAGAGCATAGTAGGACTGCTAGATATGAGATATCTAAGCAATTATTTCATGCAAGAATGATAGAAGGAACATCCATACAAAATCATGTTTTGATGGTAATTGACCTAATCACTCGATTAAGTCAATTAGGTTTTATAATGGATGGAGAGTTAAGTCAGGATTTGATCCTGCAATCACTCCTAGAATTCATTTTCTTCAGTTTGTCGTGAACTATCACATGAACAAACTGAATTCTTCATTGCCTGAGCTGTTAAATATGCTCAAGATAGCAGAAAGCCATATCAAGAAAGATAAGGCTCCTCTTCTTCTTGTGGAAGGGATCTCCAAGAAGAAGGCAGGCAAAAAGGGTTCAAAGAGAAGGTTGAATCCTAAAAGTGGTATAAATAAGAAGAAAAAGGAGGAAGAAGGTCTTCCGGACAGATGACCTATTTTCACTGCAGCAAAGCAAGGCCATTGGAAGAGGAATTGCAAGGCTTACCTTGCAACCATGAAGTCTGGTGCAAATAATGCACCAAAAGGTATGTATGAGATACATACTATATTATCATTAAATTCTTTCATTTCAAATTCTTGGGTATTAGATACCGACTGTGGTTTTCATATCTGCAAATCTTTGCAGGGGCTGCAGAAAATTAAGAGTTTGAAGAAAGGATGACTTCAAGCTCTATGGCGCTGGAGGAGAGTCTATCCAAGCAGAAGCTGTAGGGACAAATATATTGAAGTTACCTTATAGGAAAGATCTTAGAGCTTACAAATTGTTATTATATGCCTAAGATCATTAAAAATATTATATCTATACCCTTGTTATTAAAATAAGGTTATAGTCTTAATGTAACGAGCGAAGGTTGCTCGATCAAATATTCTAATGAAAATATTTGTTTTGGCATATTTAGCAATGGTTTGTTGACTCTATGTTTGGATGACAATATATTTCATATTGATGAAAATGGAAAACATAAGAGAGATGACATAAATAATACTTTACTTTGGCATTGTCGATTAGGTCATATTAGTGAGGCTAGGATTAACAAGTTATACAAAGAAAAGTTCTTTGATCCTTTTGATTATGAATCATTGGGAAACTTGTGAATCATGCCTCATGGGTAAAATGACCAAGATTCCATTTAAGTGGACATAGAGAAAGGACAAATGAGTTATTAGGACTTGTACATACGGATGTATGTGGTCCTATGACAACTCAAGCCAGAGGAGGATACTCTTATTTTATTACATTCACTGATGATTTATCTAGGTTTGGATATGTGTATCTTATGAAACACAAATCAGAAGCCTTTGATAAATTTAAAGAGTATCAAAGTATGGTCGAAAAACAAACTGGACAATGTATAAAAATCCTTCGATCTGATCGAAGAGGAGAATACTTATCTAGTGAGTTTCTAGACTATCTTAAAGTTAAAAGGGAATTCTCTCTGAATGGACACCTCCTTATACACCATAATTAAATGGTGTAGTCGAAAGAAAAAATCATACCTTATTAGATATGGTACGGTCCATGATGTGCTTCACTGATTTACCTATTTTCTTCTGGGGTCATGCTCTGGAGACTGCAATTTACATCTTGAATAGAGTTCCTTCTAAATCTGTATCTAGTACTCCATATGACATATGGAGAAGTAAGAAATCTAATCTTAAGTATCTTAAGATATGGGGTTGTCCAGCTTATGTCAAAAGAAATTTTGGACATAAACTTGATGCTAGATCAGACAGATGTCTATTTATAGGATATCCTAGAAATAGTATAGGATATTATATTCTACCATCCTACTGAACAAAAGGTATTTGTAAGTAGGCATGCCATTTTCATGGAAAAAGAATTTATCCTAGAAAAGGGCAGTGGCAGAAATATTGAACTTAGTGAAGTTCAAGAAAAATAAATAGAAATTTCTCAACCATATAATCATATAAAAGAACCAGAACACATAACTCCTATCCGTAGGTCTAAAAGAGTACGAAATACACCTATGAGGTATGGTTTCATTATTGAGAACAATGAAGCCCAAGTCATTGAAAATGACGAACCTCTGACCTATGCGGAAGCAGTCAAAAGTAAGGACTCTTACAAATGGCTGGCTGCCATGCAATCCGAAATGGAATCCATGCACACCAACAAAGTATGGACTTTGGTGGATGCACCAGAGGATATAAATCCTATTGGATGCAAATGGATTTTTAAGAAAAAGATTGGAGCTGATGGTCAAATTAGAAACCTATAAGGCCAGATTGGTGGCTAAGGGATTTTAGGCAAAAATAGGGGATTGATTATGATGAAACATTTTCACCTATTGCCATGCTCAAATCTATTCGGATTATGCTTGCTATAGCAGCATACCACGACTATGAAATATGGCAAATGGATGTAAAGACTGCCTTCCTTAATGGTTTCCTTGAGGAGGAGGTCTATATGTCACAGCCAGAGGGATTTGAGTCAAATGAGAGACCAAATCAGGTATGCAAGCTTAAGAGATCCATTTATGGATTAAAGCAAGCATCAAGGAGTTGGAACATCCATTTTGATGAAACAGTAAAAGAGTTTGGTTTTATCAAGAATGTTGATGAACCATGTGTGTACAAGAAAACTAGTGGGAGAACCATAGTCTTCTTGGTTCTGTATGTAGATGACATACTCCTCATTGGGAATGATATCCCAATGTTACAATCAGTCAAATTATGGCTATCAAATAAGTTTTTCATGAAAGATTTGGGAGAAGCATCCTATATACTAGGAATAAAGATCTATAGAGATAGATCTAAGAGGATGCTAGGCTTGTCCCAATCAAGGTACATTGACTTAATACTGAAAAGATTCAGTATGGATGGGAGTAAAAGAGGTTATTTACCCATGAGTCAAGGCATACATCTCTCTAAAAAGATGTCTCCTAAGACACCTGAAGAGAGAAATAGAATGAGTTCTATTCCTTATGCTTCGGCTGTTGGATCAATAATGTATGCCATGTTATGTACAAGGCCTGATGTTGCTTATGCTTTAGGCATTGCAAGTAGATTTCAAGCTGATCCAGGAGAGGATCATTGGAAAGCTGTGAAAAATATTCTTAAGTACTTAAGAAGGACTAAAGATATTTTTCTTAGTATATGGTGGTTCTGATCTTAAATTAGAAGCATATTCTGATTCTAGTTTTCAATCAGACCCAGATGATAGCAAATCCATTTCAGGGTATGTCTTTACTCTGAACGGTGGAGCAGTGAGTTGGAAAGAGTACTAAGCAGCCAACTGTAGCTGACTCAACCACTGAAGCAGAATACATAGCTGTAAGTGAAGCCGCCAAGGAAGCTGTCTGGATGAAGAAGTTCATCACTGAATTAGGAGTTATTCCTGAAATTGAGAATCCAGTACCACTTTACTGTGATAATACTGGAGCTGTAGCTCAAGCAAAGGAACCAAGGTCTCATCATAAATCCAAACACATTCTGAGATGCTTCCATCTCGTTCGAGAAATTATTGAAAGACAAGATGTAGTCATAGAACGAGTGGACACAAAGAACAACATAGCAGACCCATTCACTAAGGCTTTACCACTGCAACTGTTTGATCGCCACCTTGATTGTATGGGATTAAAATATAAGGGCGATTGGCTTTAGTGCAAGTGGGAGATTGAAAGGAATATGCCCTCAAGCCAATTTATTTTTGGGATGTTCTTTGTCTTCCAGACTCATGTAATGACATTTTTTAATAAATAAAGGCATTTATTTCATCATATGCAGTGTCTTATTATTTATTTAAGATTATGATGAATCCTATAAATTAGGGCTATGATTTTAGGATTATGATGAGATCATACTAGTGAGACCTAAAATCTTAAAACCCTAATTTAAATATTCCTAGTCGATGGGACATTGAGTTAGGGATCAATATTTTTCGGTAAGACTAGCACATTCTTTGTATGCTCGATTGAGAGGGTGATTGATCTCACAATAACTTGTGTATGACACTAATACAAGAATGTGGGTGCTCATTAGAGAATGAGTTCACTGAATTGATCCAAATTGAGAATATCTAATGGAGTCTTATCTACATGTCAATAGATGGTTCTCATAGTGGAATTTGTGCATGTAATCCTTTGACCTGAAACTACCATAGAATCTTATATATATAAATCCATATTTTGGTTCATACTCATTCATGACTTCAGTTATGTATGGGATGATCTGGATATGGTAGATTATATATATGAAGGTTGTGAGTAGGTTAACATGGAATCGATCTCTCCTGGTAAGAGGAAATAGCATCCTACCTGCTTCAAACAAATGATGATTCAGGAAGACTTTGATCAAAGCATGATGAAAAATTAGAAATGGATTTCTAATATTTTCATTAAATGAATCATTCATCATAAGATTGAAAGAGAAATGAATATGATATTGGGGTTGACATATTTTCCATACCCAGAGTCATATTCAGGATGCAGGGAGATCGAAGGATCTAGTTGCATGGTAATTTTCACTGAAGGATATTTTTGGTATTTTCCATCAAAATTTTACATCTTTTGGGTAGTCATGATACGTTGCTAGATGTCAATCATGTCTTGTGGGTTTGATCAAATTAAAATTTTAATTTGATTATTAAATTAGAAAGTGTTCTAAATTAAGTCAAATTGGGTTGGCTAGTTTTGACCTAAATCGGTTTGGTTGAGTTCTAACCAGATTAGGTCAAATCACACCCAGACTCACTGCTGGTTAGATGTGAAACCCAATGGGTCACACACAAAGAGAATTGATTAAGGGTCTAATTGGATTAGACCATGTTTGCAAGATGAACATGCTAGCACATGTTAGCAAACCCTAGCACCTGGTTTCGAATTGGATTCGAATCAGCTTCCGATTTGGGCTAATTAAGATCCGATTTGAGCCAAATAGGATTTGGTCTTGAGTTGGATTAACCTAGATTGATTGGGCTTCAGATTGGGCACCACATACCTACATCCCATGTGCCAGAGAGTCTCTCTCTTTGCGCATGGGAAGTCTTTCATGCGCAAAGGACTCTTTGGCGCATGGAATAAGTTGGCGCCTACCTTCTTTGACTTTTTCCAATATTGTTATGTCACATAAATTTTTATAATTGGCATGGACATCAGATATGGGGCATAGAAGAGTCCTTCTGTAGATGAAATTCTTTTTTTCTTTTCGCCCAAGATGTTTTGTCGCCCAAGAGTCCTTGCCGCCTTTGGACTCCTTGCCGCCCACTTCTTCTTTCAAAGCCTCTTGGGACTTTGACTATTCAAAGTACATCTCCATGCCTTCTTGCTGAATGGGCATCCCTTTTTAAGAGCCATTAGATGGCCATCTTATCATGATCCAAACCTGGATGAATTATGGAGCCAATATATTTATGCATTCGCGACTCTTCGTAGAAAAACTTACATAGAATTAGTCTGAAGAGTCCTTCTATTTTAAGGCACCTCTTGGACTATGTCTACGTAATTTTAAATGGAGCAAAATTTAGATGGGTGTGAGATTTGATGATGGGGCTTAAGATATTGATATGGGAAGCGTGTGAGATTTTTAGATGGCACCCCTACATACATTATAAATAAGGGTGCACATCAAGAGTCTGGGTGTGAGTGAACATTATCTTTTCTTTCTTACAAGAGTTTCTTTTTGTCCAATTTTCTTTCTTCCTTTCTCTTGTCTAGACCTTGTCATTATAAGGACAAGAAGTCATCTTAAGACTAAGAGATTAGGAAGGAAAATTAAGAAGACAAAAGAAAAAAGAAAGATAGATAAGGAGAGGCAAGGAAGGTGACATAAAGGCTTAAGAAGGTCTTGCCCTTTTAATTAAAGTTCTTATTATTAGAACTTTAATTATATAAATCAGAGGTGCTGGTGTCTTGATCAAGTCTCTGTGTGGATCAACGTTGGAGGGTGAACATGTGGGCACCTGGTGGAAACCCTAACGGACTGCTACCTATGATCAGGGTCAATTTAGGATTTAGTGATAAGAGGTTTGTTCTAATACTTTCTCTTATGTTACAAATGCATGTTATATGATTTAATTGCTAATGAGGTGGTCTTAGGGTTTAGGTTTGGTTTATTTATTTTCATGACTTTTGCTTTGAAATTCCTGCTTCCGCCCTGTACACCAAGTCCATCAAAGACTTCATCACAATAGATAGAAGTTCATTAGAAGATGAATGATTTATGATGAAAAAATGAGAATAATTTTTATTTAATTAATAATTTATATATAATTATATGAAATAGCTCAATCATCAATAGGCTGATGATTGGCTTTGGGACACTATTCCCAACATGTTGACCCTAAATTGATTTTGATGATAACAAAAGTATTTGAGTATAGAATGTTAAAATTACTAACATTATTCGTGAGGATGTGTAGTTGTAATTTTCAAGAGCATACAAACTCCAAGTATTTTCATTCATCTAAATGAAGACTTATCACTAAAGATTTTAGAGAAGATACTATAGAGTGGATACATTTTTCAAGATATTTTAATGAAGGATAAATCTAGGTAAAAAGGCAAGTCTAACCTACAAAGTAAAATTGAGAGGAAAGGATCACAAATAGTATTTGGTATGTAAGGCATGCAAATTGAGCGAATCCAATCTAAGACTGAGCCAACCTTGACTTAGTAGAAGCAAAAGATAGAAAGAGCAGAAAGTAAGATTTTTCATGATCCAAGGGATTGAGCCAATCTAGTTTTTAACTAAGCTAATCTAGTATTGACTAGGCCAACCCAGTCAAAAAAGTAGCCATTCCAGTCTTAGAAAATAGAAGATGATAGAAATAGGTATTTTGGGATCTCTGATATTGAGATGACCGAGCTAAAAATTAAGCCGATCTAGTTTGGACTGAGCTGACCCCAGTCAAAAACTGAGCTAGCCCAGTGACTGTAATGGTTAGTTTCCAGTTTTGTAGCTTTTTCGCTCTACACGCTTTCCAACGGCTATTTTTAGCCTTCCAATAGCTAGATCACCTCCAAAAGCCCTTCTAGCTAACTTGTAATGATGGAAAACCTTAAAAATACATAAGGAAATATTTGGGACAAGAAAGATAATTTTTGAACTTATAAGAAAGAGCTTCCAAGCATGTTTTCAAAGATTTAAGTGTGTAAGCAATATAGTGAAAAGGAAGGAGTGATTTTCAGTAATACTTTTATCCTTCCAACATCGTTAAATCTAAGAGATGTCAAGCTATCATTATTGAAGATCATCTCCTACTTCCTCAAGCATTCAAAGAGAAGAAATCAAGTCTACAAGCAAAGCTGCCAAAAATTTCTTCTCCAAAGCTTCATTGAGTTTGTTTTAATTTTTGTACTCTTCTTTTTATTTCAAGTTTCTTGGGATAAGAAACTTGGGTTAGTCCATGTCTAGAGTTAGATGTTGTATGGTTTGATTGATGAGATAAAGTTAAAACCAATCAGGGTTGATTGTTAGCCCAAAAAAATAATCATTGTATGATTATGATTGGTGAGCTAAGCTCAAAATCAAGTAGGTTAGATTGTAAATCCAAGTAAAATAATTAGACTGTAACCAAGCCTTGTGATTAGAGTTGAATTCTTAAGTAGTTTACTTATGGAGTGGATGTAGGTGCTGAGTTTGGCACCGAACCACTATAAAATTATTGTGTTTATGATTGTATGTTATTGTTCTATTACTTTTATTCACTGCACATTACGTTGCTAGTTTTATTTAAGCACATAACTAGTTTAATTTGGTCATATCTTAAGCCTTAATTTTTCAATACCCAATTCACTCCCCCTCTTAGAAAGCTATACTTGAGCAACAAGTGGTATCAGAGCAGGTGCTTTAATATTAGTTGTTGATCAAACTATCAAAGAGGTAAAGATTAAATGGCTACCCCAATTGGTATTTCATTAGTTGTAGGGCAATCAACCAATAGACCTCCACTATTCAATGAAACTAACTATATATATTGGAAGGCAAGAATGAGAATATTCATCCAAGCACAAGATTATGACATGTGAAATGTTATAATGTTAGGGCCTCACACACCAACAATTATAGTTGATGGAGTGCCCATCCCAAAATCTGAAAAGGATTGGGATGAATACGATAAAAAAAAAAGCTCAACTTAACACCAAAGCAATCAATCTACTATATTATGGTTTGGATGCTAATAAGTTTAATAGAATATCAATACATTTATCCACCAAAGAGATTTGGGATAGAGCTGAGGTCACCCATGAGGGTACTAGTCAAGTCAAAGAAATAAAGATAAATATGTTGGTACAGAAATATAAACTATTTAAAATGAAATTGCATGAAACTATCACTAAAATGTCCAATATATTCACTGATATTCTAAGTGGTTTAAAAAGTCTTGGAAGAGATTATTCCAACAGTAATATTGAATGTAAAATTCTTAGATCTTTGCCGAATAATTGGGAGTCAAAGATGACTACCATTCAAGAGGTGAAGGACCTAAATAGTCTCGCATTAGAAGAGTTGATTGATTCACTCATGACCCATGAGTTGAACATGAATCAAGGAAAAGAAGAAGTGAAGAGAAAAATGTATTGCACTCAAAGCTACTACCATGTATAAAGAGAAAAGTGACTCCGAAAAAGACTCAGAGGATGATGAAGAAATGGCACTAATTATTACAAGGTTCAAGAAATTCATGAAAAGAAGGATGAAGTTTGAACCAAGAAGAAGAAATTTCAGCAAGGATGAAGGTTGCAAAGAAAGAGAAAGAGAAAAAGAGAAGGATCAAATCATTTGCAAAGCATTTCAACTTCATAAATCTTCTTTCAAATCTAAAAATATTGTCTCAACTACTAAGCCTCTAAAATTACTCCATACGAATTTGTTTGGACCTATTTCAGCTACTAGTCTTGGAGAAAAAAGATATGGCTTTGTTATAATAGATTATTTTTCAAGATATACATGGATTTTATTTTCATCATTTAAAGATAATGCTTCTGGTATATTTGTTGATCTATTTAACAAAATAATAAAAAAAATATAATATTTTATATATAAGAAGTGATTATGGCAAAGAATTTGAAAATCATAAATTTTAAAATTTTTGTTCTAAAATAGAATAAATCATAATTTTTCAACTCCTAGAACACTCCAATAAAATAAGATGGTAGAAAAAAAGAATAGAATATTGACTAAAATGGCACGAACCATGCTTTGTGAAAGCAACCTTCTAAAATATTTTTGGATAGAAGCTATTAACACCACATGCTATGTGCTAAATAGAGCTATAATTAGATCAATTTTAAAGAAAACTTCACATGAACTCTATAAAGAAAAGAAGCCAAATATTTCATACTTTAAATCTTTGAATGTAGATGTTTTATTCTTATAAATGGTAAAGATATGCTAGGAAAGTTTGATACAAAATTAGATGAAGAAAATTTTCTAGGATATTTATTACATAGTAGAGCATATAGAGTATTTAGCAAAAGAACATTGATCATGGAAGAATTCATGCATGCTATTTTTTTATGAAACTAACTCCCTTAAAACAAGAGAAGAAGTGCTTGATGTGGATGCAAAAATTCTAGGAAACAAAATGAAAGACATATCATTTGAAGATACTTCCTCTCAAGAAAAAGAAAATAAAGAACAAGAGGTTGAAGAAGTAATGCCACAATCTCAAGATGATCAAGGTACATCAACTTACCAAAAGAATGGAGGTACGATCATAATCATCCTAAGAAATTAATAATAGATGATCCATCTTATGAAGTTAGAACTAGAACATCTCTTAGGAAAACTATGAATCATATTGCATTTATATCTCATTTAGAACCTAAAAATGTAGTTGAAGTTGAAAAAGATCCAAATTGAATATTAGCAATGCAAGAAGAGTTAAACCAATTTGAAAGAAATAAAGTTTGAAAATTAGTTGAAAGACCTAAATATTTTCTTGTAATTGGTACAAAATGGGTCTTTAGAAATGAACTAGATGAGAAAGGCAATGTTAAAACAAGATTAGATTGGTTGCACAAGGATACAATCAAGAAGAGAGTATTGATTTTGATGAGTCCTTTGCACCCATAGCTAGATTTGAAGCTATTAGATTGCTCTTAGCATTTGCGTGGTTTATGAATTTTAAACTTTTTCAAATGGATATGAAGAGTGCATTTTTAAATGGTTTAATTGAAGAAGAAGTTTTTATAGAATAACCTCCAAGCTTTAAAAGTCAAGATTTATCTAATCATGTATCTAAAATTAAGAAAGCATTTATGGATTAAAACAAGCACCTAGGGCTTGGTATGATAGATTGAGTAAGTTCTTATTAAACAATAATTTTAAAAGTGGTAATGTAGATAAAACACCATTTATTAAAAGAAATCAAGTGATCTATTAATTATCCAATTATAAGTTGATGATATTGTATTCGGTGCTACTAATGAGGTGTTGTATAGAGAGTTTGCTAATCTCATACAAGGTCAGTTCGAGATGAGCATGATGGAAGAGCTCGACTTCTTTCTTGGACTCCAAATCAAGAAATCAAATGAGAAAATTTTCATCAACCAAAGTAAATACATCAAGAAAATATTAAAGAAATTTCGGATGAAGAATGTCAAAGAAAGTGGCACCCTTATGAGCATAAGTTGCAAGCTTGATCAAGACCTTAAAGGAAAAGTAGTAGATCCTAAGCTATATCGAGGTATGATTGGATCTTTACTATATTTAACTGCAAGTAGACCAGATATAATGTTTAGTGTACGCATGTGTGCGCATTATCAATCAAATGCTAAGGAATCACATGTATTAGCAATTAAAAGAATCTTTAAGTTTCTAATAAATACTCAAGATGTTGGTCTATGGTACTCTAAACAGTCTTCATTAGACTTAATTGGTTATAGTGATTCAAATTTTGGTGGTTGTTACTTAGATAGGAAGAGTACAAGTGGTACATGTCAACTTTTAGGAGTGAATCTGATCTCTTGGTTTAGCAAGAAACAAAACTCGATAGGCATATCTTTGGCGAAAGCCAAATACATTGCTGCTGGGAGTTGTTGTGCTCAGCTATTATAGATCAAACAATAACTAGAAGATTATGATACTACTTGTAATAACATTCCTATTCAATGTGACAATACAAGTACTATAAATTTGACTAAAAATTCTATA
The DNA here is from genome assembly GCA_006176705.1 of Cocos nucifera. NCBI lineage: Eukaryota > Viridiplantae > Streptophyta > Magnoliopsida > Arecales > Arecaceae > Cocos > Cocos nucifera. The sequence continues at coordinate 92,224 of QRFJ01001273.1, forward strand.
TTACACTCAAAAACAAAGCATATAGAAGCAAGACATCATTTTATTAGAGAGCATGTTCAAAATAATGATATACTTCTTGAATATATGCCTACTGAAAATCAAGTTGCATATATCTTTACTAAACCCTTAAATGAAGTAAGATTCTGCACAATAGAAAGCAACTAGGTTTATTTGATCCAATTTGTTAAATGAATATCTTGTGTTAATTGATTTCTATATGATGAAATGATTGATTTTGATATGGTTAGTTTACTTGCATTTGTTCAAATTTTATCTCATTTAGAAAAAAAAAATAAATAAGAAATTTTCTGGATTTAAAACTCAGAATATTCAATGCTATGCCAAACTGAGTCGTCTTATTATTTTCTTATAGAAAAAAACTTAGTCATCCTAGTACTAGACTAACTCAATTTTTTTTCACAAAAAAACTAGGCCAACTAAGTTGTTGGGATTTTTGTATTTAAAATGGAAAGACCGATGGCTTTTTAAGAGTTCGTCTCTTAGCCATCTCTTAAGAAAAAACTAGGAACCCTAAATCCCTCCCCTAGAAACCCATTTCCATTGAATTTGAGTGGGATTTTATAATCATGCCATGCAAGAAATGAACCATTACTCCTCGGATTAAGCATGCATGTCCAGTTCCACTGCCTAGAAGAGGGATTTATGATGAAGAATAGTGGACAAAGTTCTAAGAAGACCGTTCACCTAGGTCGTCTTAGTCTTCCGCACCTCCATCGGGACCATCCACTCAACCACCTTAGCCTTCTCTGATTTTCCCACCATCTCCCTCTTCCACACTCGTTCCTTTCTCTTCTAGGGCTGTTACAACTTGTAGAAGAGTGGACTTTGATTTCTTGGCAAGTGAGGGATTCAAGTTTGGAGAAGGCTTGAAATATCAAGGATGGGAATACCTCTGCTCTAGGATTAATCTTCCAACCAATCCGAATCTCGTAAGAGAGTTCTATGGTAATACTAGGGTAAGACCAAACTTGTTTGAGTTGGAGGTAAAGAAAGTTATGATCAATTTGACCATGGAGAAATTAGGTAGCTTACTTAGGGCACCCACTGAAGGTGCTGAGAGACTAGATGATCAAGCAAGTGAGTTGGGACTATTGTTTGGAAGGGAAGATGCCATGCACTTTGAATAGATTCATGCTAGAGACCTATCAGTTGAGTATAAACTACTCTATTATATTTTAGCTAGGATTCTAGTTTCTAGAGTAAGAAGATTTGATTTCCTAAATAAGAATGACATAGCTATTATGTATCATATTTTGATGAGGAAAAAATTCAACCTTCCAACTCTGATTTTGTTAGATATATGTGCCCTACAAGTCAGAATTGGCTGACACTTGTAATACACTTCTAGGAGAAAAATTATAATTTTGATTATAATCAATAAAATAGGTTATTTTCTATCACAAATGTGTATTTAGTGTCTGTGATACATCCTTTGAGTTAATGGTAATGATAATTCATATTTTCAAGAGTTGAAAATTTAAGACATGAATAATCATTGTTAACTCATAAAATGCTCCCGACCATAGGATCATCACGAGGATGGTAATTGATCTGGAAGGTTAGTGTACAATCGCTTCTCTTTAGTAGATGAGTCTTGAGTCTACGGTGTGGAGACACCGTAGCAAGAGTATAGGTACTCGTTAGAGAAGGAGGGCACTGAGCGTGACCACCTTGAGTAGTCATTAGAAAGTCTACCTTCTTGTCAATGACTGACTCGATGCTACAGTGGTGTATCTGGTTCTTTGACCTGAGGTGCATCGACAGTTCACCTTGAGGGTGTTATAGTTTGACTACACCATAACTCGATCTCGTAGCCATTCGGAATCCTGAGGTGTATGTTGGCAATAGCATGTTCATTGTAGGAATTGGATTGCATTAAGATGGAATCTATCTACCGCGGTGGTAGAGGAGCAGCCCTATGATGATCATAAGAATCAAGTCCAGAAGCCCCAGGCCGTGGCAGAGTGAAATAATAGAAAGAGTTTCTATTTAGGTTTTCACATCGGACTTGAATTGAATGATTACATCGTATGATAGAAACTAGGGTTTGATGAGTTCACCTTAACTTTAATCTAATCGAGGCTCAAGATAGAAGAACTTAATTACATTGGTAGCTGCACCAAGAGGTTCGCATTCAACTCTGATGGGTTGCCACCATATACTGCTAGGTGTCACTGGTGGATTTTGGGAGCATTTAGAATGATTTAGATGATCGATCATTCTAGCTGTTTGAGTCAGAAGACTTTTGATCCATCGAAAGGAGTTTCAATGATGTCGATGATAGAGATCATGACATATCCCATTACCATATAGAACTGAACTTAATTGGGTCATACAAAGAAGGGTTTGAATCTGATGATCATCAATTGAACCGATCCAGTTCAATTGATCTGAATGAGATTAAATTAGGTTCAAGAAAATCATGCTAGCACTCGATTGAACTGAATGTTCTTCTTTTACTATCATAAATAGTTGTCCTGACTGAGCCAAAGGAGTTTGTACTCGATCAGAGGACTTCACTTAGTCTGACTGGAGCCTGTCTAGGTCAGAAAAGGGTTGTCTTATTTTGTAAGACAATACCTACCATTTTTGGTCACCTGCCATTTCTCATCCTTTGACTTTAGTCAAAAGTTGACCTTTGACTGGTTAAATGTTGACCATTGATAGTTTGACTTCTGTCCATGTGTCACTCACCTATTGGAGATCTGGTGGGGGCTTGTCCCCCTACTAGAAATTGGTAAGGAGGAGTCCCTATTGGACAGGGACTCCTCCTTTTTGGATTTCGATTAGACTCCTCCTAAGAACCAACTTTGACTGATCTTAGGTGCCATCTAAGGATGAATCCAAGAACTCCATTCCCACCAATCAAATTTAGATCTGATTTCAAAACGGATTGTGATTGGTTGGGAAGAAGAGGAGTTGGATCACGCATAGTCTATAAATAAGATCCTGCACCCAACTCAAAACACATGTAAAAAATTCCCCATGCCCCAGGGCTGCCTCCCTCTTCCTCCTCCATGCCAAGTCCATCATCTCCCTCTCCTCTCCATGCCCAAAGTAGTTTGGGATCTCAGTTGGTGCAATATAGGCGAGAGAAAGGCGACATAAAGCTACAAGGCTGCGCTGCTGCAAAAGACAACTGTTGATCTTCAAATGCTATTTTGAAGATCCTCCAAATTAGATTCAGATCTAATTTTTAGAGATGTGATAGAGAAGAAGAGGATCTCTAGATCCAACCCGAGTGAATATCGATAGAGGCCAGGCACTTGCGTGGCTATATCCAGAACCTTCCACTGCTTATAAGATCATCCATGGGTAATAGGATTACCCTACATCAAGCTAAATTAAATATGATTTAATTTATCTATATTTTATTATTAGAATAATAAAATTTAGATGTGAAACATCCCCGATCTAAATTGGAGCAAAGAAAATTTTTTTTTAAAATATATCTCTTGATTCGATCAGATCTGAACAAACCTGGTCCGGAAAATCATGATTTCCCTTCAATTGGTATTAGAGCAAAGGTTCTAAAGTGTTTAGATATAATTTTAAATTTATTTTAATCAAAAAATAAGTTATTTCAGATTACATAAATGTGATTCTGTCAGATTATAAATGTTTGATTAGATATGTCTAGTAGTTCTTGATGTTTGATGTTACAATTTAATTTGATTAAATCATATTTTAGATCTTTTTTACTATTTTTAATATTATAATTATTATAATAATTTAAAAAATAGAATAAAAATATTATTTTAATCATATGAGTATGATTGATGATGTATAGATTTGTAGAATGCTCTACATAGTTGTTAGATTAGAGTTTATTTTGTAAGATCATTTAAATTTAATTTTTAGATTTTATGATAATTAGATTTGTATGCATGTTTTTGAGATGTATGAAATATGTAGATTAATTTGTATATGAGATATATGATATATCTAAAACTTTTGTGTATTA
>QRFJ01001273.1:96794-237947 GCA_006176705.1 Cocos nucifera
TAATGCTTTGTTAAGAATTTTTAGACCGATCATAAAACAAAGGTTCACACGCGTTTTGATGAGGTTGTTTTATGAGTGTAGGGATGCTGCGCGTTCGTCCTTAATCAAATCCCAAAACTTATTCGAAATTTTCTGAAATCCTAGGATTATTTACATTTATTATTTATTGAACTTACTAATTTAAAATTGATTATGGAATATTTAATTAGATTCTAATTTAGGAATTTCAATCTAGACATATTCTATACTGGTTTGGCTTGGGTAGCTCAATTAGCGTCTAATGCGGTTGATCAATCGACTTCAAGAGTTGGTTAGATTGGATCCTCCAATAATGTAAATTAACAGATCCTCTCACACACGCGCTCTCAGTCTGGTCAACACCGCCCACCAATCACACGCCACACACACTCATTCTACAGATCTAAGAGAAAAATTTTTGAAATATATATCTCTTGATCTGATCAGATCTGAACGAACCTGGTCAGGGAAATCAGGATTTCCCTTCAATGAGTTCACCTTAACCCTAATCTAATCGGGGCTCAAGCTAGAAGAACTTAATCACATCGGTAGCTACCCCAAGAGGTTCGCATTCAGCTCTGATGGGTTGCCACCATATACTGCTAGGTATCACTGATGAAATTTGGGAGCAATTAGAATGATTTAGATGATCAGTCATTCTAGCTATTCGAATCAGAAGAGTTCTAATCCATCGAAAGGAGTTTCGATAATGTCGATGATAGAGATCATGACATATCCCATTACCATACAGAACTAAACCTAACTAGATCACATAAATAAGGGTTTGAATCTGGTGATCATCGATTGATCTGAATGAGATTCAATTAGGTTCAAGAAAATCGTGCTAGCACTCGATTGAACCTAACGTTCTTCTTTTACTATCATTAATAGTTGTCCTGATTGAGCCAAAGGAGTTTGTGCTCGATCAAAGGCCTTTACTTGGTTTGATTGGAGCCTGCCTAGGTCAGAAAAGGGTTGTCTTATTTTGTAAGACAATACCTACCATTTTTGGTCATCTATCATTTCTCATCCTTTGACTTTGGTCAAAAGTTGACCTTTGATTGGTCAAATGATGACCATTGATACTTTAACTTCTGTCCATGTGTCATGCACCTATTGAAAAGCTGGTAGGGGCTTGTCCCCTACCAAAAATTGGTAAGAAAGAGGGTGCACGCCACCCTACCAGAAACTGGCAAGGAGGAGGGCGCACGCCAAGGGTGGCGTGTGCCCAAGTTTGAGGCACCCAGGAGTCACTGTTGGATAGGGACTCCATCTCCTTTTTGGATTTCAATTAGACTCCTCCTAATAACCAACTTTGACTGGTCTTAGGTGCCATCTAAGGATGAATCCAAAGGACCCTATTCCCACCAATCAGATTTAGATCTGATTTCATAAAGGGTTGTGATTGGTTGGGAAGAAGAGGAGTTGGATCATGCATAGTCTATAAATAAGACCCTGCGCCCAACTCAAAACACATGTAAAAAAATTCCCTACGCCCCAAGGCTGCCTCCCTCTTCCTCCTCCATGCCAAGTCCATCATCTCCCTCTCCTCTCCATGCCCAAAGTAGTTTAGGATCTCAGTTGGTGCAATCTAGGCGAGAGAAAGGAGATAGAAAGCTTGAAGGCTGCGCTTCTGCAAAAGATAACTGCTGATCTTCGAAAGCTGTTTTGAAGATCCTTCAAATAAGATTCAGATTTGATTTTGGGAGATGTGATAGAGAAGAAGAGGATCTCCAGATCCAACCCAAGTGGATACCGATAGAGGCCAGGAATATGCGTGGCTAGATCCAGAACCTTCCGCTGCTTACAAGATCATCAATGGATAATAGGATTACCCTACATCAAGATAAATTAAATTTGATTTAATTTATCTATATTTTATTATTAGAATAATAAAAATCAGATTTGAAATATCTCAGATCTAATTTGGATCAAAAAAATTTTTTTTTTGAAATATATCTCCTGATCCGATCAGATCTAAACTAATCTGATCCAAAAAATCAAGATTTTCCTTTAGATTTTGAGGGTGATGCAAGAAGCATCCCAAAGGGGGAAGCCTGCTTTGCCATATGGAATGTTCCTAACTTTAGTATTTCAAGATTTTGGAGTTAGTCTAAAAGGGGAACCCAGTAAGAAGCTACAACATTATGATATCTATATTTTAAAATCGATGCATAGGATGAAGTTTAAGAAAGTAAATAGTGTTTGGTGAAACTAGATGAAGAAGGGAAAGAAAGACATGAGCTAGAGCCCGTGCCACAGCATCCAGCACCTGCTACATCTTCATCCACTATCAGACTTGATGAGGATCAGATTGAGGAGATTGTGTAGTGCATCTCGGCCAGAGTATACAATAGACTCTTAGGTGGTCTTCCCACATTAATGGAAAATGCTATGAGGAAAGTGTTTGCCGAATAGCATGCTTTAGCACCCATGGATCCGGCCTCATCCGACCCTCCAGAGCCTAGTGTTGATTAGGTTGCATATAGGATCCATTCAGTTATACTTAGAATATTTTGGTTGTAAATGTTCATGATATGTAATGTTCAAACTTCAGCATGTTGTGAACTTGAAATTTTTTGTATCTATGAATGAATGAAGTTTGATTTTGACTTGCATTGTATCAAATTCTCCTAATGAATGAATGAAATTTATCTCTTTTCATGTTTGATCAATTCTCTCCTTATATTGTGTGTTTGATTTTTTGATAATGACAAAAAGGAGAAGAAAAATGAGTATAATATGACAATTGAAATTGAAATTAAGTGAAAAGAATGGGTATTACTTAAGTAAGAACTAAATAAAGAATATGCAAGTAATTGTAATTCAATTGTAATTACAAATATGGAAGAAATCATGACTCAAATTGCTAAATTGAAACCTCAGCACATAATAAGGGGGAGCAACACAAAATTTGACTTAAATTGAACGTAACTATCTTATTTAGTGGAGCACATGTAAATTGATAAAATCTAAATGAATATGATGTATAAGTTAATTGGTAAGATTGAATGATTATATCATTTTGAAATATAAAGGAAAGGTTATACTCAAAAGGTTTTGTCATCATCAAAAAAGTGAAAGATTGTTGACCATAGATTGATTTTGATGATAACAAAAGTATTTGAGTATAGATTGTTAAAATTACTAACATTGTTTGCGAGGATGTGTAGTTGTAAATATCAAGAGCTCGCAAACTCCAAGTATTTTTATTCATCAAAATGAAGACTTATCACTCAAGATTTTAGTGAAGATATTTTAGAGTAAATATATCTATCAAGAGGTTTTAATGAAGGATAAATCAAGGCAAAAAGGCAAGTCTAACCTACAAAGTAAGTTGGAGAAGAAAGGGTCATAGATAGTGTTTGGTATGCATAGCATGCAAACTGGGCCAACCCAGTCTATGACTGAGCCGACCTAGTCTTAGTGGAAGCAAAAGATAGAAATGATAAAAAATAAGATTTTTCATGACCTAGAGGACTGAGCCGACCTAGTTTTTAACTAAGCAGACCCAATGTCAACTAGGTCAACCCAGTCAGAAAAGTAGCCATCCCAGTCTCAAAAAATAAAAAATGATAGAAATAGATATTTTAAGATCTTTGAGACTAAGTCGATCCAGCTAAAAACTTAGCTGATCTAGTTTAGATCGAGCTGACCCAATCAAAAACTGAGCCAGCCCACTGACTGTAATGGCTAGTTTTCAGTTTCATAGCTTTTTCACTCCACACGCCTCGCAATGGCTATTTTTGATCTTCCAATGGCTAGATCACTTTTAGAAGTCCTTCTAGCTAACTTGTAATGGTGCAAAATCTTAAAAATACTTAAGAGATTGTTTGGGACAAGAAAGATAATTTTTGAACTTACAAGGGAGAGTTTCCAAGCATATTTTCAGAGATTCAAGTGTGTAAGCAATATAGTGAAAAGGAATGAGTGATTTTCAGTCATACTTTTATCCTTCCAACATCCTCAAATCTAAGAGAAGTCAGGCCATCATTATTGAAGATCATCTTCTACTTCCTCAAGCATTCAAAGAGAAGAAATCTAGTCTACAAGCAAAGCTGTCCAGAATTTCTTCTCGAAAGCTTCATTGAGTTTGTTTTAATTTTTGTACTCTTTTTTATTTCAAATTTCTTGGGGCAAGAAACTTGGGTTAGTCCAAGCCTAGAGTTAGATATTGTATGGTTTGATTGGTGAGCCAAAGTTAAAACTAATATGAGTTGATTGTCAGCCTAGAAAAATAATCATTGTATGGTTGTGATTGATGAGCCAAGGTCAAAATCAACTGGATTAGATTGTAAACCCAAGTAAAATAATTGGACTGCAATCAAGCCTAGTGATTATAGTTGAATTTCTAAGTGATTTACTTAGAAAGTGGACATAGGTGCTGAGTTTGGCACCGAACAACTATAAAATTATTGTGTTTGTGATTGTATGTTATTGTTCTATTACTTTCATTCACTGCACATTATATTGCAGTTTTATTTAAGCATATTACTAGTTTAATTTGCTCATATCTTAAGCCTTAATTTTTAAATACCTAATTCACCCCCCTGCTTGGGAAGCCATACTAAGACAATAGGGGCGCATCTATCTGGGGGTGAGAAAATTCCAAAGAGAGATAAAGAAATCTCTTATGCCACTCTATCTTTTCCCACATGCCACCCTTTTTGTTTTACATTATTCTTGTCACCTATTTAAAATTATTTTAGGAGTGGGTGTAGGCAGAAAGGAGAGTCCTTCTACTTTTGAAAAAGGTTTTCATGATAAAAAAATTCAAAAGGTGGGCGTGTGGAGTCTTCTGTGCACCATGGTTTTCCGACAATCTTTTAGTACTTTGCCTTTCTAACTTGGATTAGATCTAAGTGAGATTGGCATATGATTTTTTGTGAAAAGTGCTGTAAATAAATTCATTAAGAGGGTATGAGCTTGTAGGCGAGTGATCTAAGTATCAAAAAATCTTGTGAGTGGGGACTCCAGGATTTTTAGGTGTGGGTGGCCCTAAGGTATCGACCTCGCATTTGGGTGGTGAGTTTGAGTGTTGTGAGAATCATCTCTCCACTAAATCTTTCACACCACCTCATCATCCTCCGATGTTTATTTTTTGATCATCTAGAGCATCCAGGAGATCAAGAGAAGGTGGTCAATTAGATTGACCAATATTGGCCATCAAAAGCTTTAGCGAGGAGATAGCACTCCGGTGGAGCTAGTTGGGATCAGGAGCTCTATATGGACTATCTATAGAGGCTAGACGATCATGCGCTGCATTGTGATGTGAGGAGATTCTTTCTAGTGATTTCATATTGCAGAGTTTTACTACCCATACTTAGGTATCATGTTCTAAACATGATCGGTTAGCAAATATGATTTGCTGATTGAGTGCATTTAATTTTCTAACACATATAACATGTCTAGATCCTAGTGTAGAATTTTTTTGATCTAATCATAGCATACATAAATTAATATTAGATTAATTTTGCCTTTTGCTACATCTTAAATTCAAAAAAATTTCAAAAAGCATGCTTAGAATCCTGCACCATTTCCAACATTAACCACATTGGGAACAAGAGAAGGACCTCATCTTAACATTGAGAATACCCTTACGATGGATTGAAGGCCTTCGATTCTTGAACAGGAGGTTAACCATGTTAGAAACATGAGGAGGACCTCGTCCTAACATGGATGAATACCCTTACGAGCAATTGAAGGCCTTCGGTAATTAAACAAGAGGTTAACCTCATCAAGAATAGGAAGAGGACCTCATCCTGATATGGGTAAAGACTCTTATGAGAGATGTGAAGATCATCAGCCATCAACAAGAGGTTAACCATGTTAGGAACAGGAGGAGAACCATGTCCTAATGTGGTTGAAGACTTTTACGAAGGACATGAGAATCCTCAGTTTCTAAACTAGGAGAATGGCTAACTCATAAATAGGTTTGGAAGATCCTTGTTTATAAACAAGGGAGACATGCCTATGAGATATCAAGCTAGAATTATCCTTTCAAAACAACACCAACATCAAACATGGCATGAAAACTAGAAGTTCCATGAGTACTAAGTCAAAATAAGACATAAAAAGCTGACCTAAAGAAGAATTATTTCATTAAAATAATGTTTGGACTTAGTACAAGGATAAAGTCATGTTCGGACTTTGAAGTGCATGTCCTGGCCATTACAAGAGAGAGCTTCAAATCGTTCACTTTACTTTCGAGCTCTTTCCTTGCATTTATGCTCTTGCTAAGCAGCTTCCAAGCTCTCCTAGCATCCTCCTCGGCCTCCCTTAATTTGTTTTGAAAAATGGCAGACTCGGCTTTAGCATCCTTCATTGAATTCTATTTATAAGTCATTTGGACCTTCAGCTAAAAGAGTTCGACCCAATTTTTATCGTAAACTTCAATTAAATTGGCCAAGGTGTTCTTCAAAGTTGCAACTTTGTCTGAATCCCTACTTGGGCTAGCTTAGGCTTCGTCCACTAATTACTTCTAAAGTCGGGTCACCTAAGCATTAGCCTCCTTGAGCTTCCTTTTAAGTTCGTCAATTTGCTTGCACTAGCCAAGTTGGTAGGTATTGTATGTGTCCTCAATATCATGCAGCTATTTTTGAAGGTCGAAAAATTTCTTCGACTTGTTTCAGCCATATTCTTCATGGTTTTAACTCTAGGACGAGCCCCTCACTAGCTGGTTGATCTTTTCTTTTCCCTCCCAAAGCTCGACATCAAGGGAGCAAATTTTAGCAGTCAAAGTCTAGGCCCTCTTGCTAGCAAGCTTTAATACTCATTCCAACTTCATAGTCAAATGATACTTCTTAAATGTATACTCCTTAAAAGTCTATTTAGAAGCTTAGCAGAGATGGTTGATTTCAGCCAAAGCAATTATGTAGTTATTCTTCAACCTTTGGAGTTTATATTCTATCTTGTTTAACTTTTTATTGGCCTACCAAAGTTCTTTCTTCAAGTCCTTAATAACAACTTTTGTTGGTATAGAATCTGGTTGACACCAGATCGAGCTAGAGTTGAGGAAGAAGAGGCCACCGTCGGTGATCTACAAAATAAAGTCCCATCCAGAGTCGGTGGTGGTGACTACGGTAGGATCCTCCAACGATCAAGTCAGCTCTTCTAACCAACAGGAATGAAGTGCTCAGAAAAGGAGTTCAGTAGAGTTTTGGAAAGAAGAAGAGAGCTTAGAGAAAACATATTTGGAGGATCCCTTTTATAGATGGAGCCCAGAGTAGACTAATAGTGACAGTCATAGCCGTTCAATAGCTAGCCGCTTGAAGCTGCATAGGATTTGTTATGGAGAGGGGCACCACCTGTAGCAGACTGATAGTAACAGCCATAGCTCTCTAATAGCTGACTGCTCGGGGCTACATGAGAGGTGTGCCACCTACAGCAAACTGATAGTGACAGCCATAGTTGTTCGATACTAAGCCGCTTGGAGCCACATGGATGGGTGAAGAGCTTTGATGTATGTCAATTCTCGAGAAGTTCAGACTCCTAAAAGAAATACGGCTAGAGGAGATCATCTAGGATGAATGCTACTTGAAATCTAGAAGTAATCCGCTATAGGAATCAAGATCAAGTTTGACTGATGGAGAAGTCTAGAAGGAATCCGACTGGTAGAGAAGCTCGATTGATGGAGAAGTCTAGAAGGAGTTTGACTAATGGAGAAGTCCGACTGAAGAGGATTGATTGATGAAAAAGTTCGATTGAAAGAGAAATCCAGAAGGAGTTTGGCTTCTGAAGGAATTCGATTGAAAAAGATGGTTGGAAGGAGTTTGGCTCCTGGAGGAATCCGATTGAAGAAGAAGTCCAAAAGAAGTTCGACTCCAGAAGAAATCCAACTGAAGGAGAGGTTCGAAAGGAGTTGGACTTCTAGAAGAATCCGACTGAGGAAGAAGTCCGTAAGGAGTTGGCCTCTAGGAGGAATTCGACTGAAGGAGAGGTCTGAATGTGAGGGAGAAGTTCGGAAGGAGTTAGGCTCCTGGAGGAATCTGATTGAGAAAGAAGTCCGAAAGGAGTTGGGCTCTTGGAGGAATCTGACTAAAGAAGAAGTCCAAAGGAAGTTTGGGTCCTGGTGGAATCCGATTGAAGGAGAAGTACGGAGGGAGTTCGGCTCCTAGAGGAATCCGACTGAAGAAGAAGTCTATAGGAAGTTTGGCTCCTGGTGGAATCCAGCTGAAGGAGAAGTCCTAAGGGATTGAAGGAGAAGTTCGGCTCCTAGAGGAATCCGACTGATGGAGAAGTTTGAAGAAAGTTTGGCTTTTGGCAAAATTCGACTGAAAGAAAAGTCCAGAGGGAGTTTGGCTTTTGGAGGAATCGAATTGAAGGAGAAGTCCAGAGGGAGTTTGGTTCCTGGTAGAATCCGACTAAAGGAGAAGTTCAGAGGGAGTTTGGTTCCTAGAGAAATCTGATTAAAGGAGAAGTTCAGAGGGAGTTTGGTTCCTAGAGGGATTCGACTAAAGTAGAAGTCCGAAGGAAGTTCGGATCCGGGAGGAATCTGATTGAAGGAGATGTTCGACCGAAGAAGAAGTCTAGGAGGAGTTCGGTCGCTGAAAAAGTTTGGCTACTTGAAGGAGTTCGGTTGGGGTTCGACCACTGGAGTAGTTTGGCTGCTAAACAAGTTTGGTTGGGGTTCGGCCATTGGAGGAGTTTGGCTGTCGGAGTGAGAATTTTTAATCGAAGCTCTTTCATGATTACTAGTTACATTAGGCTAAACATCATACTGGACTTTGATGGGAGCAGGATTTATCCTCAATAATAGTTCCCCCACTTTCGAGTTCAAAATTCAAATGAAGGGAGTACAAAAAGATGGCTACCAAAGTCCTTTTCTGCGCTATACACCCATTGAGGTTGAAGCTCGAAGGAGATCTTATCTCCTTCCGAGATTAAAGGAGATCTTATCTCCCATTGAGGTTGAAGTTGAAGCATGGAAGAGATCTTATCTCTAGTTGCGGTTGAAGGAGATCTTATCTCCTGTTGAAGGATTGGAGCTCGGGGGAGATCTTATCTGTAGTCGAGATTGAAAGATCAGAGCTCAAGGGAGATCTTATCTTCAGTTGAGGTTGAAGGAGATCTTATCCTGTTGAGGTTGAAGTTGAAGCTCGGAGAAGATCTTATCTCCAGCCGAGGTTGAAGGAGATCTTTTCTCCTGTTGAGGTTGACTTTGAAGCTTGGGAGAGATCATATCTCTAGTCGAGGTTGAAGGGTCGGAGCTCGGGAGAGATCTTATCTTCAACCAAGGTTGAAGGATTGGAGCTCGGAGGAGATCTTATCTCCAGCCAAGGTTGAAGGAGATCTTATCTTCTGTTGAAGTGTTGGAGCTCTAGGGAGATGTTATCTCTAGTCGAGGTGGGGCCTCTCTTCTCACCTCGTCTAAAATGAATGAGGCCTTCACTTTGCTCACGTTTGGAGGAGGTTCTCCTCCTATTCCTAACTGACTGTAGGGGCACATAAGAATCATTATCGGGGCCTCTCCTCTCACCTCATCTAGAATGAACGAGGCTTTCGACTTTGCTCATATTAGGATGAGGTTCTCCTCATGTTTCTAATAGGACTGTAGGGGCATGTAAAGGCCGTTGTTGGGGCCTCTCCTCTCACCTCGTCTAAAATGAAAGAGGCCTTCGACTTTGCTAACATTAGGATGAGGTTCTCCTCCTATTCCTAATGGACTATAAGGGCACAAAGGGCCATTGTCAGGGCCTCTCTCCTCATCTCGTCTAAAATGAATGAGGCCTTTGACTTTGCTAACATTAGGATGAGGTTCTCCTCCTATTTCTAATGGCTATAGGGGCACATAAGGGCCGTTGTCAGGGCCTCTCCCCTAATCTCGTCTAAAATGAATGAGACCTTCGACTTTGCTCATGTTAGGATGAGGTTCTCCTCGTGTTCCTAATGGGCTGTAGAGGAACATAAAGACTGTTGTCAGGGCCTCTTCCCCTCATCTTGTTTAAAAATGAATAAGGCCTTCGACTTTGCTCACATTATGATGAGGTTCTTCTTCTATTCCTAACAGACTGTAGGGGCATATAAGGGCCGTTGTCAGGGCCTCTCCCCACATCTCATCTAAGATGATCGAGGTCTTCGACTTTGCTCATGTTAGGATGAGGTTCTCCTCCTATTCCTAAAAGGTTGTAGCGGCACATAAGGGTCATTGTCAGAGCCTCTTTTCCCATCTCGCCTAAAATGAATGAGGCCTTCAATTTGCCCATGTTAGGATGAGGTTCTTCTCCTATTCCTAACATGATCACTTTTGATTGTTTATTTCTTATTGTCGCATAGTTTTTGCACCAAGAAATAATAATATTGAAATGGAGGAGTTTTATTGAAGAAAAATTATCGATAGCACATTCCTAGATTTTCTAAATTCCAAGATCGTGAGAGTGTTGTTCCTCTGAGCTCCTTCAGGCGATAAGCTCTGGGCCGGATGACCTCCTCTATTTCGTATGGGTCTTTCTAATTTGGACCAATCTTCTCCTAGCTCTGAGGCTGAGAGATGGTCGCTTGCCAAAGCACTAAGTCCCCCAAAGATAGTATTGATGATGTCGAGAGGTGGCCGATCTCCTTATTATTCCTTGCTCCTTGGTGGTTCTGGCTACGATAGTGCCCTCGACCGATCTTCACTTGCTTAAGGCCGACGTCTGAGGAATCGACCTAACTGGCCTCTCCTGATGAGGTTTCGATCTCATCATAGAGCTAAATACATTCTTTAGTATCATGGCCGTAATCATGATGATACAAATAGTACTTGCTTTGATTATGCTTGTTTGGGAGAGATCGTAATTCTTCTTCTAGAGGGAGAACTTTTTCATGCCCTTTTGTCGGAGCTTCTTTGACGATGAGCTCGAGGAAGAGTTCGGGCTCGCTTGCACTCGTGGGGAGTCCGTGAGCATGGTAGAACTTCATTCGACACTCTATCAGCTATGGGTTTATTAGACTCGCCCATCTGTCGCTCTCCTATGGCTTCCTCATCTTTCAATTTGAAGGCTTCTTCCACTCGGGCATATCCCTCAACCCGAGCTAGCAGATCGGCAAAGTCCCTGGGGTACTTCTTCTCCAGAGAGAACAACAAATCATTCTTCTGAAGGCCATTCTTAAGTGCGGCCATTGCAATAGACTGATCTAGATTTCAGACCTCCAATGTAATAGCATTAAATCGAATGATGTAAGCCCAGATAGATTCTCCTTCTTTCTTAATATTCATTAGGGAATCCAAACCTCGGTGCGAACATTGGCTGCTAACAAAGTGAGCCACAAACTGATGGCTCATTTGATGAAAGAAGAAGATCGTACCCGACTTTAATATCGAGTACCAATTTCTTGCTGCTCCCTTTAACGTAGATGAAAAAGCTTGGTATAAGATGGTGTCTGGTGTGCCATGGAGCAGCATCATAGTTCGAAAGGCCTTTAGGTGATCGATTGGATCAAAGGTTCCATCGTAGCTTTCAAATCAGGCGAAGTTTGAAGTTCGATGGAATGGGCTTTTGCATAAATTAGAGAGAGAAAGGGAGGATCGGTGCGGACATCATCATGATGAGTTGGGGCGATGTGGTAGAGTTTCTCAATCCATTGATCCATCCCCCATAGTTTCTGATCGAGGATGTCATCTCGATCATAAATCTTGAAAGGATTTCAGCTATAGATGGGAAAGATTTTTTTCATAGAAGAATCATGATCCGAACAAGGATCCTCTACTCTCTATTTTTCCTTTCTAGGGGTGATGGGTATGTTAGCCCAAGTGCTCTTCCTTGGAATCGATTTCTGACATGCCGATGGTGGGTTTTTTGATGAAATCACCATCAGGGGCTACCGCATGGCCTGCAGCATCTCGATGAGGCTCTGAATCTGCTGCATTAGTAAGTTAAACTACTTTAGATCTACCATGGCCGTCGGTGGAGGAGGAGGTTGAAGCACCGATGCTAGAGCCAAAATGGATGGATCTGGCTCAGGTCTGGTGACTGAAGTGGTAGATCTCTGGGTAGTCACCTTCTTTCGAGGCATTTCATGGGATTGAGGAAGAGGATGGAGATAGACCTTGGAGAAGAAGATCCATAGGATCGGCTAAGCACTCCTTTAAGAACAAGGATACCTCAGTAATAAAGGGCCCTTCCTCTAGCGCCAATCCTATTGGTGCAGAATCTGATTGACATCGGATTGAGCTGGAGTTAAGAAAGAAGAGGCCACCATCGGTGATCTGCAAAATAAAATCCCGTCTGGAGTCGGTGGTGGTGACTCTAGTAGGACCCTTCGATGATCAAGTCAACTCTTTTGGCTAATAGAAATAGAGTGCTCAAGAAAGAGTTGAGTAGAGTTTTGGAATGGAGAAGAGAGCTTAGAGAAAATGTATTTGAAGAATCCCTTTTGTAGATGTAGCCTAGAGCAAACTGATAGTGACAGCCATAGCCATCCAGTAGCTGGACGCTCTGGGCCGCGTAGGGTTTGTTATAGAGAGGGGTGTTGTTTATAGTAGACTGATAGTGATAGCCGTAGCCATTCGGTAGCTGGCTGCTTGGGACCACATGAGAGGGGCATCGCCTGCAGTAGACTGATTGTGACAGTCGTAGCCGTTCGATACTAAGCCGCTCGGGGCCATGGGGAGGGGTGAAAAGCTTTGACGTATGTCAATTCCATAGGAGTTAGGACTCCTAAAGAAAATATGGCTAGAGGGGATTATCCGGGAGGAATGCTACTTGAAATATGAAAGTAATCCACTGGAGGAATTCAGATGGAGTTCAACTTATGGAGAAGTCCAGAAGGAGTCCGACTGGTGAAGAAGCTCGACTGATGGAGAAGTCCAGAAAGAGTCTGACTGGTGGAGAAGTTCGGTTGAAGGAGTTTGACTGATGGAGAAGTTTGGTTGAAGAAGAAGTCCACAAGAAGTTTGGCTCCTAAAGAAATTCGACTGTAGGAGAAGTCCGGAAGGAGTTCAGCTCTTAACCGAATCTAATTGAAGGAGAAGTCCGAAAGGAGTTTGGCTCCTCAAGGAATCCGACTGAAGGAGCGGTGTGGAAGGAGTTGGGCTTCTGAAGAAATCCGACTGAGGAAGAGGTCCGGAAGGAGTTGGGCTCCTAGAGAAATCCGATTGAGGGTGAAGTCTGAAAGGAGTTGGGCTCCTAGAGGAATTCGACTAAAGGAGAAGTCTGGAGGATGTTCGGCTTCTGGTGGAATCTGATTGAAGGAGAAGTCCAAAGGGAGTTTAGCTCCTGAAGGAATCCAACTGAAGGAGAATTTCAGAGATAGTTTGACTTCTGGAGGAATCCGATTGAAGAAGAAGTCTGGAGGGAGTTTGGCTCCTGGTGAAATCTGATTGAAGGAGAAGTTTGGAGGAAGTTTAGCTCATGGAGGAATCCAATTGAAGGAGAAGTTCGGAGGGAGTTTGGCTCCTAATGGAATTCGACTGAAGAAAAAGTCTAGAGGGAGTTTGGCTCATGGAGGAATCTGACTAAAGAAGAAGTTCGGTAGGAGTTCAGCTCCTGGAGGGTTCCGACTGATGGAGAAGTCCGGAGGGAGTTCGGCTCTTGAAGAAATTTGATTGAAGGAGAAGTTCATAAGGAGTCTGATTGATGAAGTCCGATCGAAGGAGAAGTCTAGGAGTAGTTTGGCAACTAGAGGAGTTTGGCTGCTTGAAGGAGTTCAGCTGGGGTTCGACCGCTGGAGGAGTTCGACTGCTAAAGAAGTTCGGTTGGGGTTCGGCCGCTGGAGGGAGTTCGGAGGGCTCGGTTGCTGGAGGGAGTTCAGTCAAAATTTGACTGTTGGAGGGAGAATTTCCAATCGAAGGTCTTCCATGATTATCCGTCTTATTAGGCTAAGCATCATATTAGACTTTGGTGGGAGCGAGGTTTATTCCCAACAGCTTTCAAGGGGATGGCTCAAGGTAGCGGCACGGCCTTGGCCCATGATTGTGTTCCACGATAGTATTGGTAAGTTGGATTCTGTATTACAAACACAACATCACATATGAAGGTATGAAAAGGAGAAGTAAAATTCAATTTTGTTGATTGAAAGATTTTAGGTATATTGTACGTAAAGAAAGGAAAAAGATGTACAACTATGCATGATCTCCAACCTCCAGAGGTGGGGCAGTAGATGAGCTTGATGCATCCTCAATAGGTTTAGAAGTAGCGGCAGTAGGCAGAAGATCAGCACCAGCAACAGAAGGCTCTGCCTATCATTAGAAGACTCCTGACAGAAAGCTAAGATCCAGCTCGTAAAACTTCTCCATGATCTTTTTCTGGCAGAGTATGAATTCTTTGTCGAAGGCCTCTTGGGCGAATGCCACTTTGATATCTTTCATCTCCTTTGAAGATCTGAAAGACTTAATGGCCCGCTACACTGCCGCACCGACCTTGGCTTCAGCCTTCTTTATCTTCTCTTCTTCTAAGGCCATGGCAGCCTTCAACCCTACCGATATCTGCTCCTTTCTCTTGAGCGCATCTTGAAGGCATTCAACCTCGTTAGACTGAATTTTCCTCAAGCACTCGACTTTGGCCTTGACATCTCTAGCCTCAATCTACATAGCTTAAGCCGCCTTTATGGCCTTGGACACCTTAGTTTTGTGGAGATTGACTGCCTCCACATTTACAAAGAGATGATGCCCCAAATGCAGGTTAGATGTATGGCCTAGAAGCTAGATTGGTTGATACTTGTAAAATATTTTCTAAGCATATTTTTATAATTTTGACTTAAAATTTATAAAAAGATTATCTTCTATCACATTATGCATTTAAGGTATCTGTGATACATCTATTGAGATAATGCACATGATAATACGTATTCTCAAGAGTTGAGAATTTAAGACGTGTGTTATCATAATTAACATATAAACTGCTCTCGATTGTAGGATCGTCATGAAGATGGTGATCGATCCAGAAGATCAATGTACGATTACTTTCTTAGGATAGATGTGTTAGATATGTGTGCCCTAGAAGCTAGAATTGGCTAACAGTTGTAATACACTTCTAGGGGCAATATTATAATTTTGATTATAAATAATAAAATGGGTTATTTTGTATCATAAATATGTATTTAGTGTCTGTGATATATCCCTTAAGTTAATGATAACGATAATTCATACTTTCAAGAGTTGAAAATTTAGGACATGAATTTTAGTTATTAACTCATAAAATACTCCCAACCGTAGGATCATCATGAGGATGGTGATTGATCCAGAAGGTTAGTGTATAATCACTTCTTTATAGTAGATGAGTCTTAAGTCTACGATGTAGAGACATCGAAGCGAGAGTACAGGTGCTCGTTAGAGAATGAGGGTACTGAGCAAGACCACCTTGAGCAATCGTAAGGAAGTCTACCTTCTCATCAATGACTGACTCGAAGCTGCAGTGGTGTGTCTGATTCTTTGACCTGAGGTGCATCGACAATTCATCTTGAGGATGTTATAGTTTTACTATACCATGACTCGGTCTTCTAGCCATTCGAAACTCTGAGGTGTATGTTGGCTATAGCATGTTCATTGTAGGAACTAGATAGTACCAGGGGGAATCTATCTTCCTCAGTAGATGAGGAGCAACCGTATGTTGATCATGAGAATCAAGTCCATAAGCCCATGGCCATGGCAGAGTGAAATAATAGAAAGAGTTTTTATTAAGATTTTCATATTAGACTTGAATCAAATGATTAAATCATATGACAGAAATTAGGGTTTGACGAGTTTGCCTTAACCCTAATCTGATTGGGGCTCAAGATAGAAGAACTTAATCACATAGGTAGCTACACTGAAAGATTCATTTTTAGTTTTGATGGATTGCCACCATATACTGCTAGGTGTTACTAGTGGATTTTGAAAGCAATTAGAATGATTTAGATGATCGATCATTCTAGTTGTCTAAATCAAAAGAGTTCTGATCCATCGGAAGGTGTTTCGATGATGTCAATGATATAAATCACGACATATCCCATTACCATACAGAACTGACCCTTACTAGATCACACAAATAAGGATTATTATCTAGATATCATTAATTGGACTAACTCAGTTCAATTGATTTGAATTAGATTCAATTAGATTCAAGAAAATCGTGCTAGCACATGATTGAGCCTAATGTTCTCCTTCTACTATCATTAAAAGTTGTCTCGATTAAGCCAAATGTATTTGTGCTCACTTAGGTACCTTTACTTGATCTGACTGGAGCTTGTCTAGGTTAGAAAAAAGTTTTCTTAATTTATGAGATAAATTGGAGACAACACCTACCATTTTCCATCACCAGCCAATTTTTATCTTTTGACTTTAGTCAAACGTTGACCTTTGACACTTAGACATCAGCCCATGTGTCATGCACCCATAGGAGAGTAGATAGGGGCTTGTCCCTTTGCTAGAAAATGGAAAGAAGGAGGCGCATGCCTAGGGAGGCATGCGCCGAATGATAGGGATGCCTGGAGTCCCATACAGATGGGACTCTAGGTTGCTTCTTGGAATCAACTTAGGAGGCATCAAGGTACTCTGCTTTGACCAGTCTTGGTTTCACCTAAGGATGATTAAAGGGGGTGCTCATCTAATTGAATCTAGTGATGTCATCCCACCAATCAGATTTAGATTTGATTGCACGAAGCGACGTGACTGGCCAGGATGATGTGACACTGCATAGAGCAACAGGGTCTATATAAACCCTGTCTGTGCCTAGCTTTCAATGAGATAACCCATAGCCCATGCCACAAGGCTGCCCCTCTCCCTCCTCCAAGCCATCTTCTAGTCCTCTCTCTCCTCTTCATGCCCAAGGAGATTTGGACTCCAGTTTGGTGCGATCCAGGCAAGAAAAAGGTGATGAGAAAGGAAGAAGGCAATACTGCTGCAAGAGACGATTTCAGATCTTCAAAAGAAGTTTTGAAGATACTCTAAATAAGATCCAGATCTGATATTTGGAGAGGTGATAAAAAATGAGAAGATCTTTAGATTCAGCCCAAGTGGATATCGGTAGAGGTCAGGCACTTGCATGGCTAGATCCAAAACCTCAGACAATCAGCAGGATCATCATAGGACAATCTGATTACCCAACAAAAGTTATAAATTAAACTAAATTTAATTTTTTTATTTTATTTTATTAAATATATAAAATCAAATTTAAAATATCTTAGATTTGATCTAGATTTAAAAAAAAAAATTTAGAATATCTCTCTTGATACAATCATATCCGAACGAACCTGATCCGAGAAATCTAAATTTTTTCTTCAACTGGTATCAGAGCCAGGTTCTAATAAATTATTTAGATCTAATTGAATTTTATTTTTAATCTAATAATTAGGTGATTTTAGATGTTTCATGAGATGTTATTAGAGCTAAAATCAAAAAAATTAATATTTAGTAATATAGATCTAAGTTTTATAAGATGCATGACTAGCTGTAAAATAGAATTATTCTATACATAGTCTTGCATGTTCATAATTTAATTTGATTAAGTTATAATTTTAGATCTATTTATTTACTATTTTTTGATGTTATAATTATTATAATGAAATCTAAAAAAAATAAATAAAATTATTTAATTTTTGGATCATATGAGATATGATGAATTCATGTTTAGACTAGTTGTAGAATAATTCTACATAATTATCTAGATTAGAATTTATTTTGATGTGATCAATTTAAATCTAATTTTTTAGATAATTATGAGATAATTCAGATATAAAAACATGCATGATATGATACATGAGATGTATTGAAAACATATTTAAAGTTATATCAATTTATATGAGATATATGATGTAGATTTAACTAGTTTTGTAGTCTTATATTTCTAATTAAGGCATTCCCCTTGGCCATCTAGTCATAAGAATAAAGTAGGATTTAAATGTCCTCTCCTCCTATTCGATGGGGTGTTCTTATAATGGATAAGGGTGCTGCGCATTCGTCCTTAATCAGAAATCAAGAACTTATTTTTTACAAAATCCTAGATCCTGAAATCCTAAAATTTTATTTATATATTTTGTTTGTGAACCCTAAACTTAATTAAGAATCAAGATTATGAAATATATGTTAGGTATAAAATTGAGAATTTCAGATCTAAAACATATCTATAAAATTGGGTTCGGGCTTGGGTAGTTTAGTTAGGTCTAAGCGATTGATCAAACCAAATCAAGAGTTGGTTAGATGGGATCAACAGTGCTTAAAATTGACCAACCTAATAGGATTAAGTCTGGGTCAAGATCGAGTCACATGAGTGATCGATCAAGCTAAGACCTAATTAGGCTCAGTGGTTAGGGTCTAGATTGTAGACTAACCCAACTGGTTCTAGCTCAACAAAGGTGTCTAAGGTAAGTTTGGCAGATACGATCGATTGATTTTTAATTAGGAGCTACTCGACTCGAATGCATTCTTGTCGAGTTAATGGCATATCCCTTCCATCGATCTTATTTACCTAACCATATTTGTTGGCTCAGTCCTGATCTGAGATGGTCAATAATTCGAGCTAACCCATGCCACTAGGTTAGTCATAATAGTTATGACCATGTCAGGTCTAGTTTAATGAGACCTAAATCAAATCTCCCTAAGAAAAGATTAAGTCTAAGGTCTTCCACCATTGTAAATATACAGGCCCTTCCCGAGGTTGATTGTTCTCGATTGGTTACAGTGGTTTAGTTGCACCAAAAAGATGCAACCATATCTATTAGGTATTGAATGCTACAGGCTGGAGGATTGATTGGGGCTCAATATTTCGATACTGTGAGAGACTCAATTAGGAATCCAATCTATGCAAATGGTAGGTCTGACTTAACTAAGGAGTGGATCAATATTTTGGGCATGGTGAGATTCATGAATTAGAGACCAAGTTTAGGTGCACTATGATTAGAAAATCATTGAACAAGAGTTGTTCACTCATTGGCTAACCCATCACCAATAACTATTAGGTGAGGTGACGAGTCAGTTAGTGGGACCGCACCATCCACTAGAAGTTATTAATCATGGAGATTTTTGCATCTCTACAGAGGGAGTGTAGGAATCTAAAAAAATAATGGGAGCTAATTTATTTAAAAATAAAATCTTTAAATAAATTGGTCAAGTCTTAATTACAATATCTAACTAAAAATTTTGACTCTCTATAGGAAAATATCTACGTCCAACGCACCAGCACGTATCCTGGACACCCATAGACTGATCGAACCTAATTACAAGGATTGGCTCTTAAACTTCAAAATTATTTTGGATTCTAAAAAGTTAACTCATGTATTGGATCAAAACCCTCCTACCTTACTAGCTCGTCCATCCGCTGAATAGAGAGTGTCTCTTAAAAAATGGATGGACGAAGATAACAAGGCTAGGTACTACATGTTGGGCTCGATGTCTGATGAGCTTCAGTGCCAACATGAAGATATCAGGATTGCCCACCAAATGTTGGCTCACCTCTAAGAGATGTTTGGTGAATAGAGTCGCACAACCAAGTATCAAGTCACTAAATAACTATTCAAGACTAAAATGCGTGATGGGCAGTCAGTCCAAGATCATTATCTGATGATGATCAAGGACATGGAAGAGCTTGAGAAGCTTCGTATGAAGTTGGACCTGGATCTGTAGAATGATATAATTCTGCAATCCTTGACTGATGCATATGGGTAGTCCATCATGAACTACCATATGCATAAACTTCAAAATTTTCTGGTCGAGCTTATGAACATGCTAGTTACTGCTGAGCTTTCTATAAAAGGTTCTAAAGGCTAAGTGCTTGCTATAAAATAGACTTCATCCAAGAGAAAGTCTTTTGGAAAGAAGAAGAAGCCTATGAAAAAGCAGAAGATGGAAGGAGGAAAGAAAAAAAAGACAGAGCTAAAAAAGTAGATCGCTGATAAAGAAAAGTATTTTCATTGCAACAATGATGGCCACTGGAAGCAAAACTGCCCTACTTACCTAGCCACCCTGAAGAACAAGAAGGAGGCAGGTCCTTCTGGAGGTATGCTCGTTATTGAGTCTAACCTTATGATTTTGTTCTGCATCCAGTTGGGTGCTTGACTCTGGTTCTAGCGCTCATTTATGCACTTCTATGCAGGGTCTTAAGGTTCGTAGGAGGCTAAGGGATGGTGACATGATCCTACGCATCGAAAATGGAGTAAGAGTTGCTGCCATGGCCATGGTAATATACCCTCTTCGACTACCATCTGGTTTAGACTTAGTTTTAAAAGATTGTTATTATGTGCTGCAATAAGTAGAAATTTGACTTCTGTCTCATGCATAGCACTAGAAGGCTATGTAATTAGTTTTCTTAAGGACCATTGTAACATTCTTTATGAAAGAAATAAAATTGTATGTTGTTATCTTATTAATGGTCTTTACCAGTTACATATTGATGTATCTATTTTTAATATCGAACAAAATGTGAATGCCATAAAATGACCTAGGGATAGTCAAAATGATAGGTATCTATGGCACCTAAGACTAGATCATATAGCAGAAGATAGGGTTAACAAATTAGAGAAAATTAGACTATTGAGTCCATTGACTTTCGAGTCATATCCAATTTGTGAATCTTATCTTCATGGCAAAATGACTAAGCTCCCTCTTGTAGGACATGGGGAAAGGGCCACGGATCTTCTTGCCCTAGTACATATTGATGTGTGCAGCCCATTTGATGTGCCGATTAGAGGCAACTTTGTCTACTTCATAATCTTTACCGATGATTTATCTAGGTATGGGTATGTGTATCTTATGAGATACAAGTCTGAAACTTTTGAAAAGTTCAAAAAATTCAGACATGATGTAGTAAAGCAAACTAGAAAACTCATTAAGTTTCTTCGATCAGATCGAGAAGGTGA
Organism: Cocos nucifera; assembly: GCA_006176705.1. Taxonomy (NCBI): domain Eukaryota; kingdom Viridiplantae; phylum Streptophyta; class Magnoliopsida; order Arecales; family Arecaceae; genus Cocos; species Cocos nucifera. The sequence goes on from QRFJ01001273.1 coordinate 117,561, forward strand.
ATACCTTAGTTGGGAATTTCTAGACTATCTCAAGAAAAATGGCATAATCTCTCAATGGACTCCATCTGGAATATCTCAAATCAATAGAATTTTAGAATGGAGGAACCGGACCTTATTAGATATGGTCCGATCCATGATGAGCTTCACAGACCTTCCTGATTTTTTTTGAAAATATAGTTTGTTAACTGTAATATATTTATTGAATAGGGTTTCTTCTAAAACTATTCCTACCACACCATATGAGATATGGCATGGTAAGAAACCAAGTCTGAGTCATCTTAGAATTTAGGGTTGTCTCGCTCATGTCAAAAGACAACAAGCAGACAAGTTAGACTTTAAGTCCTTTAAAGCTTAATTTATAGGATATCCTAAAGAATCATTAGAATATTATTTCTATATTTCAGAAGATCACAATGTGATTGTGAGTCGACATGCCATCTTTCTTGAAAAATAGTTTATTTAAAATAGCAGCATTGAAAAGCAGATCAAGCTTGTTGAGAAAGTCTCACAAGAGCAATGAGCTAAGGACTAAATGGAACCAAATCAATTTGAGCCAATACAATCACTTCCTCCTCCACCTCATAGATCAAAAAGAATTTTTCGTGCCCCTGAGACGTACTTAGATACTATTTTAGAGAAAATAAAGAAAATATTCCTCGTAGGTAATGGGGTTCATGGTGATCCCAAAACCTATAACGAGGCAATATCGGATATTGACTCCAAGAAATGGTTAAAAATAATGAAGTCAGAAATTGACTCGATGCACTCAAACCAAGTCTAGACCTTGGTAGATCCACCAGAAGGTATAGTACCTATTGACTTTAAATGGATCTACAAGAGAAAGATTGGTGTAGATGGGAATGTGGAGACATTTAAATCTAGATTAGTGGCAAAAGGATATAGTCAATGGGAAGGCATTGACTATCGGGATACCCTTTCATCAATAGTTATGCTTAAATCCATCCGCACATTGCTTGCCGTTGCAGCCAATTTCGATTATGAGATATGGCAAATTGACGTGAAAATGGCATTCTTAAATGGACATCTTAAGACAAATATCTATATGGAATAGCTGCTAGGTTTCACATCCAGTGATGTTGATCATAAGGTACGCAAGCTGCAATGGTCCATATATGGACTTATGCAAGCATCTCGAAGTTGGAATACTCGTTTCAGTGATGTAATCAAATTATTTGGGTTCATCAAGAACGAGGAGAAATCATGTATCTTCAAAAAGATCAGTGGGAGCGCTGTTGTCTTTCTTGTATTGTATGTGGATGATATCCTTCATTTTGGAAATGATATTCCCATGTTGACCATAGTTAAAATATGGTTATCTAAAGAATTCTCCATGAAGGACCTAGGAGAAGCATCCTTTATTCTAGGAATTAAGGTCTATAGAAATAGACCAAATAGGATGCTACGACTTTCACGGAAGATGTACATAGAGGAAGTGCTAAAAAGGTTTAGTATGAAAAACTCTAATAGAGGATTGGTAGCCTTCAGACATGGCATTCATCTTTCCAAGAAGATGTGCCCTAGCACACTTGGGCAAATAGAATGCATGAGCAAGATCCCTTATGCTTCAGCAATAGGGAGCCTCATATATGCCATGTTATGTACACGACCTGATATAGCCCATGCTGTGAGTGTCACGAGCAGATATCAGTCAAATCTAGGTGAAGAATACTAAACTTCTGCGAAATGTATCCTTAAGTACTTGAGACGAACTAAGGATATGTTGTTGGTTTTTGAAAATGGAGAACTTCAAGTCCAGGGTTATACATACTTGGATTTTATGTCCGATGTAGATGATCGAAAGTCAACATCTGGGAGTCTGTTTGTGTTTAATGATGGTGCTGTTAGTTGGAAGAGTTTTCAGCAGATAGTGATAGCAGATTCCATCATGGAAGTAGAATACATGGCTTCATTAGAAGCTATGAAGGAGGCATTCTGGTACAAGAAGTTTGCCACAAAGATCGGAGTGATGCCATTAGATTCCATTCCTTTACACTACGACAATAATGGCACCATAGCCTTTGCTAAGGAGCTGAGGTCTCATAAAAAATCCAAGCACATCGAGCGATGATACCTCCTCATCCACGATTATCTCGATAAGGGTTATGTCGAGATCAAGAGAGTCGACTCCGTAGATAATGCGGTGGATCCACTTACAAAACCATTGGGCCAGTAGAAGATTGAAGCCCACCTTGAGAAGATGGGACTTAGATTTATTGCCAATTGACTTTAGGTCAAGAGGGAGTTTGTTAGATATGTGTGCCCTAGAAAAAAGAATTAGCTGACACTTGTAATACACTTCTATGGGCAAAATTATAATTTTAACTATAAATAATAAAATAGATTATTTTTTATCATAAATATGTATTTAGTGTCTGTAATACATTCCTTGAGTTAATGGTAATGATAATTCATATCTTCAAGGGTTGAAAATTTAAGACATGAATTTTTGTTATTAACTCATAAAATGCTCCCGACCGTAGGATCATCATGAGAATTGTGATTGATCTGAAAGGTTGGTGTACAATAGCTTATTTATAGTAGATGAATCTTGAGTCTACATTGTAGAGACACCGAAGTGAGAGTATAGGTACTCATTAGAGAATGAAGGCACTGAGCATGACCACCTAAAACAATCATATGAAAGTCTACCTTCTCATCGATGACTGGCTCGAAGCTGTAGTGATGTGTCTGGTTCTTTGACTCGATGTGCATCGATAGTTCACCTTGAGGGTGTTATAGTTTGACGACACCATGACTCGGTCTCCTAGCCATTCAGAATCCTGAGGTATATGTTGGCTATAGCATGTTCATTATAGGAATTGGATTGCACCAAGAGAGAATCTATCTACCTCGGTAGATGAGGAGCAGCCCTATGATGATCATGAGAATCAAGTCCATAAACTCATGGCCATGGTAGAGTAAAATAATAGCAAGAGTTTCTATTATATTTTTCACATCGGACTTGAATCAAATGATTAAATCATATGATAGATATTAGGGTTTCACGAGTTCGCCTTAATCCTAATCTGATTGGGGCTCAAGATAGAAGAACTTAATCACATAGGTAGCTGCATCGAGAGGTTCATTTTTAGTTTTGATGGCTACCACCATATTCTGCTAGGTGTCATTGGTGGATTTTGGAAGCAATTAGAATGATTTAGATGATCGATCATTCTAGTTGTCTAAATCAGAAGAGTTCTAATCCATCGGAAGGTGTTTTGATGATGTAACGATCATCCAAACATATTTTGACTATAAATTTTTAACATTTGAAAATATGAACTATCATTACCATAAACTCATTTAGAATGATTTGGATGATCGATCATACTAGTTATCTGAATTAGAAAAGTTCTGATCCATCGAAAGATGTTTCAATGATGTCGATGCTAGAGATCACGACATATCGCATTATCATATGGAACTAAATCGAACTGAATCACACAAATAAGGGTTTGGATCAAGATATCATCAATTGAACTAACCTAGTTCAATTGATTTGAATAAGATTCAACTAGGTTCAAAAAAATCATGCTAGCACATGATTGAGCTTGATTTTCTCCTTCAACAATCATTAAAAATTGTCTTGACTGAGCCAAATATGTTTGGACTCACTTAGGAACCTTTACTTGGTCTAACTGGAGCTTGTCCAGGTTAGAAAAGTGTTATCTTAATTTATGAGATAAATTTGAGACAACACCTACCATTTTCCATCACCTGCTAAATCCTGTCTTTGGACTTTGGTCAAATATTGACCTTTGACACTTAGACATCTGCCCATGTGTCGTGTACTCATAGGAGAGAGTTTTGACCCTTGTCCCCCTACTAAATAGTAGAAAGGCAAGGGGTGCATGCCTAGGGAGGTGTGCATCCAAAGTCGTTAAGGATTGGAGTCCTATACAGATGGGACTCCAGTTGCTTATTGCTTCATACTAAGGTTGCGTCAAAGAGTCTTCTTTGACCAATTTTGGCACCACCTAACGAGGTTTTTGAGGAACTCTAATTTGATTGGATCAGATGATATCATCCCACTAATTATATTTAGATCTGATTGCATAAAGAGCCATGATTGGCTGGGATGATGTGGCACTGCATGATGCAGCAGGATCTATATAAACCCTATCTGCGCCTAGGATTGAGATCACTGCATGATGCAACAGGATCTATATAAACCCTATCTACGCCTAGGATTGAGATCCTCTAGCCTTTGCCCATGACACAAGACTTCTCTCCCTCCTTTTTCATGCCAGCTTCAAATCCTCTCTCTTCTCTCCATGCTCAAGAAGCTTTGGGCTCAAGTTTGGTGTGATCCAAGCAAGAGAAAGGCGACAAGAAATAAGAAGGCACCACTGCTGCAAGAGACAACACCCAATCTTCAAAAGATGTTTTGAAGACCTTCAAGATCAGATCCAGATCTGATCATTGGAGTGTAGATTGAGAAGAAGAAGATCATTAGATCCTGCCCGAGTGGATACCAGTAGAGGCCAGGTGCTTGCATGGCTACATCCAGAACCTCAGTCAAACATCGGTATCATCACAGGATAATAGGATTACCCATAACAAGTATCAATTAAATTAGATTTAATTTATCTTTTCTATTTTATTAGATTGATATAATCAAATCTAGAGAGTCTTAAATCTGATTTAGATCTAAGAGAAAAATTTTTGAAATATCCCTCTTGATCAAATCAGATCTGAACAAACCTGACCCAAGAAATAGAATTTTCCTTCAACTAGTATCAGAGCCAGGTTCCATAATTATTTAGATCTAATTTTAATATAATTTTGATCTAATAATTGGATGATTTTGGATATCATCATAGATATAATTAGATCTAAAATCAAAAATTAAGAAAATTAAATAATCTAGATCTAAGATGTATAAGATGCATGACCTGACTAGGAATAGAATTATTCCATATGTAGTCTAGGATGATCATAGTTTTAATTTGATTAATTATAATTTTAGATCTATTTGAAGGAGAAATTCTAATTTTTTGGATTAGGTTCATTCAGATTTGATCAAATCAAAAGAGATATTTTAAAAAATTCTCTTATATATCCAGATCAGATCTGAGATGTTTCAGATATGATTTTATAGATCTAATAAATAAAAATAAAAATAAATTAAATTTAATTTAATTATACCTTGATGCTGGGTAATTAGATTATCCTTTGATGATCCGCTGATTGCCTGAGGTCTGGATCTAGCCATGCAAGTGCCTGACCTCTACCGGTATTCACTCGGATTGGATCTGAAGATCTTCTCCTTCTTTATCACCTCTCCAAAAATCAGATCTGGATTTGATTTAGAGAATCTTCAAAATATCTTTCAAAGATCTACTATCATCTCTACAGCAGTACTGCCTTCTTCCTTTCTTGTTAGCTTTTTCTTGCCTGGCTCTGATACTAGTTGAAGAAAAAATCCTAATTTTTTGGGTCAGGTTCATTCCAATCTGATTGGATCGAGAGGCATATTTTAAAAATTTTTTCTTAGATCCAAATCAGATCTGACACTTTTCAGATCTAATTTTATGATCTGATGAATAAGAAAATTAAATCTAAATTAATGTTACCTTGATTTGGGTAATCCGATTACCATTTGATGATCCTACTGATTGCCTGAGGTTCTGGATCTAGCCACACAAGTGCCTAGCCTCTACTGATATGCACTTGGACTGGATCTAGAGATCTTCTCCTTCTTAAACATGTCTCCAAAAATCAGATCTGGATCTGATTTGGAGGATCTTCAAAACTCCTTCTGAAGATCAGTAGTCGTCTCTGCAGTAGTACTGCCTTCTTCCTTTCTCGCTAGCCTTTTCTTGCCTGGATCGCACCAAACTAAAGCCCAACATTCCTTGGGCAAGGAGAGGAGAGAAAGGAATAGAAGATGGCATGGAGGAAGGAGAGGGCCAGCCTTAGGAAATGGGCTAAGAGGAACTCTTTAAAGGTTGGGCATAGATAGGGTTTATTTATAGATCCTGCTATGCCATGCAGTGCTGCATCATCCCGACCAATCATGTTGCTTCATACAATTAGATCTAAATCTAATTGGTGGGATGACATCACCTGATTCAATTAGATAAGAGCCCCATATATTCAACCTTAGATGGCGCCTAAGACTAGTCAAAGTCTATTGGTAAGGGTCACCTAGGTTGAATCCAAGAAGCAACCTGGAGTCCCATTCGTATGGGACTCCAGTGTTTATCCACATAGGGTGCATGGCATCCTAGGCATGTGCCCTCCATCTACCTGCCAAATAGTAGGTGGACTTGGTCAATAAGTCTCTCCTATGGGTTCATGACCCATGGGCAGATGTCCAACGGTCAAAGGTCAACGATTGACCAAAGTCAAAGGACAAGAATTAGCAGGTGATGAAAAATGGCAGGTGTTGTCTCAAATTTGTCTCATAAATTAAGATAATCCTTTTCTAAATTGGACAAGCTTCAGTCAGACTAGGTAAAGATACCTGAGTGAATACAAACGTATTTGGCTCAATCAAGACAACTTTTAATGATAATAGAAGGAGAACGTTAGGCTCAATCATGTGCTAGCACGATTTTCTTGAACTTAATTGAATCTAATTCAAATCAACTGAACTAGGTTAGTCCATCCATATTCAAATCCTTGTTTGTATGATCCAGTTAGGTTCAGTTCTGTATGGTAATGGGATATGTCATAATCTCCATCATCGACATCATCGAAACTCCTTTCGATGGATCAGAACTCTTCTGATTTAGACAACTGAAATGATCGATCATCTAAATCATTCTAATTGCTCCCAAAATCCACCAGTGACACCTAGCAGTATATGGTGGCAACCCATCAAAACTAAAAATAAATCTCTTGGTGCAGCACTTGTGTGATTAAGTTCTTCTATCTTGAGCTTCGATCAGATTAGGGTTAAGGTGAACTCGTCAAATCCTAATTTCTATCATATGATTTAATCATTCAATTCAAGTCCGATGTGAAAACCTTAATAGAAACTCTTTCTATTATCTCACTCTCTACCATGGTCATGGGCTTATGGACTTGATTCTCATGATCATCATCATAGGGCTGTTCCTCATCCATCGAGGTAGATAGATTCCCTCTTGGTGCAATCCAATTCCTACAATGAACATGCTATAGCCAACATACACCTCAGGATTCCGAATGGCTAGGTGACCGAGTCATGGTGTGGTCAAACTATAATATCCTCAAGGTGAACTATCAATGCACCTTAGGTCTAAAAACTAGACACACCACTACAGCTTCGAGTTGATCATCGGCGATAAGGTAGACTTCTATATGACTGCTTGAGGTGGTCACGCTCAGTACCCTCATTCTCTAATGAGTACCTGTACTCTCACTCTGATGTCTCCACATGATAGAATCAAGACTCATCTACTATAAAGAAGCAATTATACACTAACCTTTCGGATGAATCACCATCCTTATGATGATCCTACAATTCGGAGCATTTTATGAGTTAATAATGAAAATTCTTGTCTTAAATTTTCAACTCTTGAAAATAAGAAGTATCATTACCATTAACTCAAGGAATGTATCACAGAGACTAAATACACATATGTGATAGAAAATAATTCATTTTATTATTTATAATCAAAATTATAATTTTGGCCCTAGAAGTGTATTACAAGTGTCAGCCAATTCTGACTTCTAAGGCACATATATCTAACAAACTCCCACATGACCTAAAGCCAATTGGCTACAAATCTATGTCCTATCTTCTCAAGATGGGCTTCGATCTTCTACTGATCGAATGGCTTTATAAGCGAATCTACCGCATTATTTATAGAGTCGACTCTCTTGATCTCGATGTAACCCTTCTCAAGGTAATCACGGATGAGGTGGTATCGCCGCTCGATGTGCTTAGATTTCTGATGAGACCTCGGCTCCTTAGCAAGGGCTATGGTGCCATTGTTGTCACAGTACAGAGGAATGGTATCTGATGGCATCACTTCGATCTCTGCGGTAAACTTCTTATCCCAGAATGCCTCCTTTGCAACTTCTGACGTAGTGATGTATTCTGCTTCCATGGTGAAATCTGCTATCACTGTCTGTTTGAAATTTTTTTAACTGACAGTTCCACCATTACATAAAAATAGACTTCCGATTGTCGACATTCGATCATCTACATCAGAAATAAAATCCAAGTCTGTATACCCCTGGACTTGGAGTTCTCCATTACCAAAGACCAACAACATATCCTTAGTTCTTCTCAAGTACTTATGGATACATTTCATAAAAATCCAGTGTTCCTCACCAGAATTCGACTGATATCTGCTCGTGATACTCACAGCATGGGCTATATCAGGTCGTGTACATAACATGGCATACATGAGTCTCCCTATTGCTGAAGCATAAGGGATCTTGCTCATGCATTCTATTTCCTCAGGTGTGCTAGGGTACATCTTCTTGGAAAGATGAATGCCATGTCTGAAGGGTACTAAACCCCTCCTAGAGTTTTTCATGCTAAACCTCTTTAGCACTTCCTCTATGTACATTTTCTGTGAAAGTCCTAGCATCCTATTTGGTCTATCTCTATAGACCTTAATTCTTAGAATTAAGGATACTTCTTCTAGGTCTTTCATGGAGAATTCATTAGATTACCATATTTTTACTGTGGTCAACATGAAAATATCATTTCCAATAAGAAGGATGTCATCCACATACAATACGAGAAAGACAATAGCACTCTCACTGAACTTTTTGAAGATACATGGCTCCTCCTTATTCTTGATGAAACCAAATAATTTGATCACATCACTAAAATGAGTATTCTAGCTCCAAGATGCTTGCTTAAGTCCATATATGGACCTTTGCAGCTTGCATACCTTATGATCATCATCACCGAATGTGAAACTTAGTGGCTGTTCTATATAGATATCTTCCTCAAGATATCCATTTAAGAATGCCATTTTTACATCCATTTGCCATATTTCATAATCGAAATAGCATATCCACATTTGCAAGCAATGTGCGAATGAATTTTAGCATAGCTACTAGTGAAAAGGTATCCTGATAGTCAATTCCTTCGCTCTGACTATAACATTTTGCCACTAATCTAGCCTTGAATGTCTCCATATTTCCATCTACACCAATCTTTCTCTTGTAGATCCATTTACATCCAATAGGTACTATACCTTCTGATGGATCTACTAAGGTCCAAACTTGGTTTGAGTGTATCGAATTAATTTTTGACTTCATTACCTCTAACCATTTCTCAGAGTCGATATCTGATATCGTGTTGTTATAGATTTTGGGATCATCACCATGAACCCTATTATCTATGAGGAATATTTTCTCTACATCCTCTGAAATAGTACCTAAGTACCTCTTAGGGGGATGGAAAACTCTTTTCGATCTACAAGGTGGAGGATGTAGTGAATGGATTAGCTTAACCTGATTTGATTCTATTTGGTCCTTAGCTCGTTGTTCTTGTGAGACTTTCTCCTCGAGCTTGATCTGTTTTCCAATGTCGCTATCTTGAATAAACTATTTTTTAAGAATGATGGCATGTCGACTCACAATCACATTGTGATCTTCTGGAATGTAGAAATAATATCCTAATGACTCTTTAGGATATCCTATAAATCGAGCTCTAAAGGATCTAAAGTCTTACATGTCTGCTTGTTAGCTTTTGACATGAGCTGGACAATCCCAAATTCTGAGATGACTCAGACTTGGTTTCTTACCATGCCATATCTTATAGGTGTGGTAAGAACGATTTTAGACAGAATCCTATTCAGTAAGTATATTGCAGTTAATAAATAGTATTCCTAAAGGAAATCAGGGAGGTCCATGAAGCTCATGATGGATCGGACCATATCTAATAGGGTCCGATTCCTCCATTCTGAAATCCTATTGAGTTGAGGTATTCCAGGTGGAGTCCATTGAGAGACTATGCCATTTTTCTTGAGATAGTCCAGAAATTCCCGACTAAGGTATTCACCTCCTCGATCTGATCGAAGAACCTAAATAAATTTTTCTACTTACTTTTCTACTTCATGTCTGAATTCTTTGAACTTTTCAAAAGCTTCAGACTTGTGTCTCATAAGATACACATACCCATACCAAGATAAATCATCGATAAAGGTTATGAAGTAGACAAAGTTGCCTCTAGCTGGTACATCAAATGGGCCGCACACTTCAGTATGTACTAGGGCAAGAAGATCTGTGGCCCATTCCCCATGTCCTACAAAAGGGAGTTTAGTCATTTTGCCATGAAGACATGATTCACAAATTGGATATGACTTGAAAGTCAATAAATTCAATAACCCATTTTTCTTCAATTTGTTAATCCTATCATCTGCTATATGACCTAGCCTTAGGTGCAATAGATACCTATCATTTGGACTATCCCTAGCTCATTTTGATTTTATGGCATTCACATTTTGCTTGATATTAAAAATAGATACATCAACATGTAACTGATAAAGGCGGTTAATAAGGAAACCACTTGCAATTTTATTTCTTTCATAATGAATGTTGCAATGGTCCTTAAGAAAACTCATTACGTAGCCTTCTAATGCAAGACAAGAAACAGAAATCAAATTTCTGCTTGCTGCAGGTACATAATAACAGTTCTTTAACACTAAGTCTAAACTATATGGTAGTCGAAGAGGGTATGTTCCCACGGCCATGGTAGCAACTCTTGCTCCATTTTCGACGCACAGGATCATCTCACCATCCCTCAACCTCCTGCTATCTTCAAGACCCTGCATAGAAGTGCACAAGTGATCACTAGAACTAGAGTCAAGCACCCAACTGGATGCAGAAGAAATCATAAGGTTAGACTCAACAACAAGCATACCTCCAGAAGGACCTGCCTCCTTCTTTAGGGTGACCAGGTAAGTAGGGCAGTTCCGCTTTTAGTGGCCATCATTGTTGCAATGGAAATACTTTCCTATATCAGTGGTCTTCTTCTTCAGCTCTATCTTTTTCTTCTTTCCTTCCTCCACCTTTTGCTTTTTTCCAGATTTCTTCTTCTTTCCAAAAGACTTTCTTATTGAAGAAGTCCATTTCATAGCAAGCACTGAGCCTTTAGAATCTTTCATAGAAAGCTCAGCGGTAACCAGCATGTTCATAAGTTCGACCAAGAAATTTTAAAGTTTATGCATATGGTAGTTCACGATGAATTGTCCATATGCATCAGTCAAGGATTGCAGAATTATATTATTCTATTGATCTAAGTCCAACCTCACTCCAAGCTTCTCAAGCTCTTCCAATTCCTTGATCATCATCAGACAATGATCTTGGACTGACTGTCCATCAGACATTTTATCCTTGAATAGTCATTTAGTGATTTGGTACTTGGCTGTGGGACTTTGTTCATCAAGCATCTCCTGTAGGTGAGCCAATATTTGGCAAGCAGTCTCGATATCTTCATGTTGGTGCTGAAGTTCATCAGACATCGAGCCCGACATGTAGTATCTAGCCTTGTTATCTTCGTTCGTCCATATATCTAGAGATGCTCTCTGCTCGGTGGATGAATGAGCTGGTAAGGTGGGAGGGTTCTGGTCCAGTACATGAGTTAACTTCTTAGAACCCAAAATGATTTTGATATTTTAGAGCCAATCCTTGTAATTTGATCCAGTCAGTCTATGGGTGTTCAGGATACATGCTAGTGGGTTGGATGCAGATATTTTCCTATAGAGAGTCAAAGTTTTTAGTTAGATATTATAATTAAGACTTAACTAATTTATTTAGAAATTTTTATTTTTAAACAAATTAGCTTCCACTATTTTCTCGGATCCCTACACTCCCTCTGTAGAGATGCAAAAATTTTCATGATTACTGATTTCTAGTGGGTGGTGCAGTCCCACCGACTTACTCATCACCTAACCTAATAGTTATTGATGATGGATTAGCCAATGAGCGAACAACTCTTGTTCAATGATTCTCTAATCATGGTATATGCTAACTTGGTCTCTAATTCATGAATCTCACTATGTCCAAAATATTGATCCATTCCTTGGTTAACTCAGACCCACCATTTGCATAGATTGGATTCCTAATTGGATCTCTCATCGTATCCAAAATATTGAGCCCAATCCATCCCTAAGAAATCTCCCTACGGAATCAAATCTTCCTAAGAAAAAATTAAGTCTATGATCTTCCACCATTGTAGATGTGTGGGCCCTTCTCAGGGTTGATTGTTCTCGGCTGGTTATAGTTGCTCAGTTGCACCGAAAAGGTGCAACCATGTCTATTAGGCATTGGATGCTACAGGCTGTAGGATGGATTGGGCTCAATATTTTGGATACTATGAGAGACCCAATTAAGAATCCAATCTATGCAAATGGTGGGTCTGACTTAACTAAGGAGTGGATCAATATTTCGGACATGGTGAGATTCATGAATTAGAGACCAAGTTAGGGTGCACCATGATTAGAGAATCATTGAACAAGAGTTATTCACTCATTGGCTAATCCATCACTAATAACTATTAAGTGAGGTGATGAGTAAGTCAGTGGGACTGCACCACCCACTAGAAATTAGTAATCGTGGATATTTTTGCATCTCTACAGAAAAATTTTAGGGATCCAAGAAAATAGTGGGAGCTAATTTTTTTAAAAAATAAAAATTTCTAAATAAATTGGTTAAGTCTTAACTACAATATCTAACTAGAAACTTTGACTCTCTATAGAAAAATATCTGCATCCAACCCACTAGTACGTATCCTGGACACCCATAGACTGACCGAACCAAATTACAAGGATTGGCTCTAAAACATTCAAATCATTTTGGGTTCTGAGAAGTTAACTCATGTACTAGATCAAGACTCTCCCATCTTACCAGCTCGTCCATCCGTTGAGCAGAGAGCATCTCTGGATAAGTGGAAGGATGAAGATAACAAGGCCAGATACTATATGTTAGGCTCGATGTCTGATGAACTTCAGTGTCAACATGAAGATATCAGGACTGCTCATCAAATGTTAGCTCACCTATAGGAGATGTTTAGTGAACAGAGTCACGTAGCCAAGTATCAAATCACTAAACGACTATTCAAGGCTAAAATGCATGATGCATAGTCAGTCCAAGATCATTATCTGATGATGATCAAGGACTTGGAAGAGCTTGAGAAGCTTGGAGTGAGATTGGACTTGGATCTGTAGAATGATATAATTTTGCAATCCTTGACTGATGCTTATGGGCAGTTCATCATGTACTACTATATGCATAAACTTCAAAATTTCTTGGTCGAACTTATGAACATGCTGGTTACCGCTGAGCTTTTCATGAAAGGTTCTAAAGGCTCGGTACTTGCTTTGGAACAGACTTCTTCCAAGAGAAAGTCTTTTGGAAAGAAGAAAAAATCTACGAAAAAGCAGAAGGTGGAAGGACGAATGAAAAAAAAGGCAGAGCTGATGAAGAAGGCCACTGACAAAGAAAAGTATTTCCATTACCACAATGATGGCAACTGAAAGCGGAACTATTCTACTTACCTGGCCACCCTGAAGAAGGAGGCAGGTCCTTCTGGAGGTATGCTCCTTATTGAGTCTAACCTTATGATTTCTTCTGTATCTAGTTGGGTGTTTGACTCTGGTTCTAGTGCTCACTTGTGCACTTCCTTGTAGGATCTTGATGATAGCAGGAGGCTAAGGGATGGTGAGATGATCCTGCATATCGAAAATGGAGCAAGAGTTGCTATCGTGGCCATGGAAACATATCCTCTTCGACAACCATCTGGTTTAGACTTAGTGTTAAAAAACTGTTACTATGTGACTGCAGTAAATAGGAATTTGATTTCTATTTTTTACCTTGCATTTGAAGGCTATGTAATTAGTTTTCTTAAGGACCATTATAACATTCTTTATGAAAATGAGCTAGGGATAGTCCAAATGATAGGTATCTATAGCACCTAAGGCTAGGTCATATAGCAGATGATAGGATTAACAAATTGGAGAATAATGGGCTATTAAGTCCGTTGACTTTTCAGTCATATCCAATTTGTGAATCGTGTCTTATTGGCAAAATGACTAAACTATCTTTTGTACCACATGGGAAAAGGGCCATGGATCTTCTTGTCCTAGTACATACTGATGTGTGCGGCCCATTTGATGTGCCGACTAGAGGCAACTTTGTCTACTTCATAACCTTTATAGATGATTTGTTTAGGTATGGGTATGTATATCTTATGAGATGCAAGTCTGAAGCTTTTGAAAAGTTCAAACAATTCAGATATAAAGTAGAAAAGTAAATTGGAAAATTCATTAAGATTCTTCGATCAGATCAAGGAGGTGAATACCTTAGTCAGAAATTTCTGAACTATCTTAAGAAAAATGGCATAATCTCTCAGTGGACTCCACCTGAAACACCTCAACTCAACAGAATTTTAGAATGGAGAAATCGGATCCTATTAGATATGGTCCGATCCGTGATGAGCTTCATAGACCTCTCTGATTTTCTTTGGGGATACTGTTTGTTAACTGTAATATGTTTACTGAATAGGGTTTCCTCTAAAATCGTTCCTACCACACCGTATGAGATATGGCAAGGTAAAAAACCAAATCTGAGTCATCTTAGAATTTGGGGTTATCCGACTCATGTCAAAAGACAACAAGCGGACAAGTTAGACTTTAGATCCATCAAAGCTCGATTTATAGGATATCCTAAAGGGTCACTAGGATATTATTTTTACATTCCAGAAGATCATAATGTATTTGTGAGTCCACATGCCATCTTTCTTGAAAAATAATTTATTCAAGATAGCGGCATTGGAAAGCAGATCAAGCTCGAGGAGAAAGTCTCACAAGAGCAACGAGCTAAGGATCAGATGGAACCAAATTAGGTTAAGCCAATCGATTTACTACCTCCTCCACCTCGTAGATAGGAAAGAGTTTTTCATCCCCCTGAGAGGTACTTAGGTACTATTTCAGAGGATGTAGAGAAAATGTTCCTCATAGGTAATGGGGTTCATGGTGATGATCCCAAAATGTATAACGAGTCGATATCAGATATCAACTCCGAGAAATGGTTAGAGGCAATGAAGTTACAAATTGACTCGATGCACTCAAATCAAGTCTGGACCTTGGTAGATCCATCAAAAGGTATAGTACCTATTAGATGTAAGTGGATCTATAAGAGAAGGATTGGTGTAGATGGGAATATAGAGACATTCAAGGCTAGATAAGTAGCAAAAGGTTATAGTCAGTCCGAAGGCATTAACTATCAGGATACCTTTTCACCAGTAGCTATGCTAAAATTCATTCGCACATTGCTTGCTGTTGCAGCCTATTTCGATTATGAAATATGGCAAATGGACGTGAAAATGATATTCTTAAATGGATAACTTGAGGAAGATATCTATATGGAATAGCGGCTAGGTTTCACATCCGGTGATGATGATCACAAGGTATGCAAGCTGCAAATGTCCATATATGGACTTAAGCAAGCATCTCGAAGCTGGAACACTCATTTTAATGATGTGATCAAATTGTTTGATTTTATCAATAACGAGGAAGAGCCATGTGTCTTCAAAAAGGTCAGTGGGAGCGTTGTTGTCTTCCTCGTATTGTATGTGAATGACATCCTCGTTATTGAGAATGATATTTCCATGTTGACCACAGTTAAAATATGGTTATCTAAAGAATTCTCCATGAAAGATCTAGGAGAAGCATCCTTTATTCCAGGAATTAAGGTCTATAAAGATAGACCAAATAGGATGCTAGGATCTTCATAGAAAATGTACATAGAGAAAGTGCTAAAGAGGTTTAGCATGAAAAACTCTAAGAGGGGTTTAGTATCCTTCAGATATGGCATTCATCTTTTCAAGAAGATGTGCCCTAGCACACCTGAGGAAATAGAACGCATGAGCAAGATCCCTTATGCTTCAACAATAGGGAGCCTCATCTATGCCATGTTATGTACATGAGCAGATATAGCCCATGCTGTGAGTGTCACGAGCAGATATCAGTAGAATCCCAGTGAAGAACACTGAACTTCTATGAAATGTATCCTTAAGTACTTAAGAAAAACTAAGGATATGTTTTGGTCTTTGGTAATGGAGAACTCCAAGTCCAGGGATATACAGACTTGGATTTTATGTTTGATGTAGATAATCGAAAGTCGACATTTGAAAGTCTATTTTTGTGCAATGGTAGAGTTGTCAGTTGGAAAAGATCCAAATAGACAGTGATAGCATATTCTACCATGGAAGTAGAATACATCACTACGTCAGAAGCTGCAAAGGAGGCATTCTGGTACAAGAAGTTTGCCACAGAGATCAGTGTGATGCCATCAGATGCCATTCCTCTATATTGAGACAATAATGGCTCCATAGCCCTTGCTAAGGAGTCGAGATCTCATCAGAAATTCAAGCACATCGAGCGGCGATACTATCTCATCCACGATTACCTTGAGAAGGATTACGTCGAGGTCAAGAGAGTCGACTCCGCAAATAATACGGTGGACCCGCTTACAAAGCCGTTGGTCCAACAGAAGATCAAAGTCTACCTTGAGAAGATGAGACTTAGATTTGTAGCCAATTGGCTTTAGGTCAAGTGGGAGTTTGTTAGACATGTGTGCCCTAGAAGCCAGAATTGGCTGACACTTGTAATACGCTTCTAGGGGCAAAATTATAATTTTGACTATAAATAATAAAATGAATTATTTTCTATTATATATATGTATTTAGTGTCTGTAATACATCCCTTGAGTTAATGGTAATGATAATTCTTAATTTCAAAAGTTGAAAATTTAAGATAAGAATTTTCATTATTAAGTCATAAAATGCTCCTGACCATAGGATCATCATGAGGATGGTGATTGATCCGGAAGGTTAGTGTACAATCGCTTCTTTATAGTAGATGAGTCTTAAGTCTATGGTGTGGAGACACCAGAGTGAGAGTATAGGTACTAGTTAGAGAATGAGGGCACCGAGCGTGACCACCTCGAGCAATCATAAGAAAATCTACCTTCTCGTCGATGATCGACTCAAAGCTATAGTGGTGTGTCTGATTTTTTAACCTGAGGTGCATCGACAGTTCACCATGAGGGTGTTATAGTTTGACTACACCATGACTCAGTCTCCTAGCCATTCAAAACCCTGAGGTGTATGTTGGCTATAGCATGTTCATTGTAGGAATTGGATTGCACCAAGAGGATATCTTTCTACCTTGGTGGATGAGGAGCAGCACTATGATAATCATGAGAATCATGTACATGAGCCCATGGCTGTGGCAGAGAGTGAAATAATAAAAATAGTTTCTATTAAGGTTTTCACATCGGACTTGAATCAAATGATTAAATTATATGATAGAAATTAGGGTTTGATGAGTTCACCTTAACCCTAATCTGATCGGGGCTCAAGATAGAAGAACTTAATCATACAAGTAGCAGCATCAAGAGGTTCATTTTCAATTTTGATGGATTGCCAGCATATACTGCTAGGTGTCACTCATGGATTTTGAAAGCAATTAGAATGATTTAGATGATCAATCATTCCAATTGTCTGAATCAGAAGAGTTCTGATCCATCGTAAGGAGTTTCGATGATGTCAATGATGGACATCGTGACATATCCTATTACCATACAAAACTAAATCTAACTGGGTCACACAAATAAGGGTTTGGATCTGGATATCATCAATTGGACTAACCCAGTTTAGTTAATTTAAATTAGATTTAATTAGGTTCAAGGAAATCGTGCTAGCACACAATTGAGCCTAACATTCTCCTTCTATTATCATTAAAAGTTGTCTTGACTGAGTTAAATGTGTTTGTGCTCACTCAAGTACCTTTACCTAGTCTAACTGGAGCTTGCCTAGGTTAGAAAAGGGTTGTCTTAATTTATGAGATAAATTTGAGACAACATCTGCCATTTTCCATCACCTGCTAATTCTTGTCCTTTGACTTTGGTCAAACGTTGACCTTTGATCCTTGGACATCTGCCCATGTGTCATGCATCCATAGGAGAGACCTATTGACCAAGTTGGCCTACCATTTGGCAGGCAGATGGAGGGCACACACCTAGGATGGCGTGCGCCCCATCTGGATAAATACTAGAGTCCCATACAGATAGGACTCCAGGTTGCTTCTTGGATTCAACCTAGGTGATCCTTACCTATAGACTTTGATCAGTCTTAGGTGCCATCTAAGGATGAATCTATGGGGCTCTCATCTGATTGGATCAGATGATGTCACACCACCAATCATATTTAGATCTGATTGCATGAAGCAATGCGATTGGCCGGGATGATGCAGCACTGCATGGCGCAGCAGGGTCTATAAATAAATCCCATCTGCACCCAACCTTTAGAGAGTTCCTCTTAGCCCATGCCCCAAGGCTGCCCCTGTCCCTCCTCCATGCCATCTTCTAATCCTCTCTCTCCTCTCCATGCCCAAGGAATGCTGGGCTTCAGTTTGGTGCGATCTAGATAAGAAAATGCTGACGAGAAAGGAAGAAGGCAGCACTACTATAGAGATGACTGCTGATCTTCATAAGGAGTTTTGAAGATCCTCCAAATCAGATTCAGATCTAATTTTTAGAGATGTGATAAAGAAGAAGAATATCTCCAAATCCAATCTTAGTGGATATTAGTAGAGGCTAGGTGCTTGTGTGGCTAGATCCAGAACCTTAGGCAATCAGCAGGATCATCAAAGGGCAATCGGATTACCCAAATCAAGATAACATTAATTTAGATTTAACTTAATTTATTTTTTTTATTCATCAAATTATAAAATTATATCTAAAAAATATTAGATCTGATTTGAATCTAAGAAAATTTTTTTGAAATATGCCTCTCGATCCAATTAGATTTGAACGATCCTGACCCAAGAAATTAGGGTTTCCCCTTCAACTGGTATCAGAGCCAGGTTAGATAAAATTTATTCAGACCTAATTTAATCTAATAAATTAGTAATTTTAGATATCACATTAGATATGATTAGATCTAAAATTAGAGAATTAAAAAATTAAAATTAATTAGTCTAGATCTAAAATGTATGAGATACATAACTAGACTAGGATTAGAATTGTTCTATGTGTAGTCTAGTATAATCATAATTTTTATTTAATTAATTATAATTTTAAGATCTATCTATTTATTATTTTTTGATCTTATAAATATTATAATCAGATCTAAAAGTAGAAAATAAATTAAATTTAATTTGTTCATATGAGATATGATAGTTGCATGTTTAGACTAGTTGTAAAATAGTTCTACAAAAGGACTAGATTAAATTTCATTTGATGTGATCAAATATAAATTTAATTTTTTAAATGATTATGAGATAATTTAGATCTGAAAAATATGCATGATATGATGTATGCAAAACATGTTTTAGTTAGATCAATTTTTTATATGAGATATATGCTTAGATCTAATTAGTTTTATAGATTAGTTGTATTTTTGATTAAGGCATTCTCCTTGGCCGTCCGGTCATAAGAACAAAGTAGGGTTTAAAGACTCTCTCACCCCATTCGATGGGGTATTTTTATGATGTGTTGGGGTGCTGCACGTTCGCCCTTAATCAAAAATTGAAAACTTATTTTCTACAAAATTCTAGATCCTGAAACCCTAGGATCTTATTTACATGTTTTATTTATGAGCCCTAAACTTAATTAAGAATTAAGATTTTAAAATATTAATTAGATCTAAAATTGAGTATTTCAGATCTAAGACATATTCATAAAATTGGGTTCAGGCTTGGGTAGCTCAATTAGGTCTAGTGGTTGATCAAATCGAATCAAGAGTTGGTTAGATGGGATCAACACTGCTAAAATTGACCAGCCTAGTAGGATTAAGTCTAGGTCAAGATCGAGTTATGTGAGTGATCGATCAAGCTAAGATCTAATTAGGCTCAATGGTTAGAGTCTGGATTGTTGGCTAACCTAATTGGTTCTGGCTCAACAATTTGGTGTCTAACATAAGTTTGGTAGATACAATCGACAGATTTTTAATTAGGAGCTACTCGACTCGAATGAATTCTTGTCGAGTTAATGGCTTATCCCTTCCATCGGTCTCACTTACCTGGCTATGTTTGTTGGCTCAGTTCTGATTTGAGGTGGTCAATAATCTGAGCTAACCCATGCCACTAGATTAGTAATAATGGTTATGACTACATCAAGTCTAGTTTAATGAGATCTGAATCAAATCTTTCTAAGAAAAGATAAAGTCTAAGGTCATCCATCATTGTAGATGTGCGGGCCCTTCCCATGTTGATTATTCTTGACTGGTTATAGTGGCTCAGTTGTATCGAGAAGATGCAACCATGTCTATTAGGCATTGGATGCTATAGGCTGGAGGATGGATTGGGCTCAATATTTTGGATACGGTTAGAGACCCAATTAGGAATCCAATCTGTGCAAATGGTGGGTCTAACATAACTAAGGAGTGGATCAATATTTCAAACACGGTGAGATTCATAAATTAGAGACCAACTTAGGGTGCACCATGATTAAAGAATCATTAAATAAGAGTTGTTCGCTCATTGGCTAATCCATCACCAATAATTGTTAGGTGAGATGATGAGTAAGCCGGTGGGACTGCACCACCCACTAGAAATTTGTAATCATGAAGATTTTTGCATCTCTACAGAGGGAGTGTAGGGATCTGAGAAAATAGTAGGAGCTAATTTGTTTAAAAATAAAAATCTCTAAATAAATTGATTAAGTCTTAATTATAATATCTAACTAGAAACTTTGACTCTCTACAAGAAAATGTCTGCATCCAACCTACTAGCACGTATCCTGGACACCCATAGACTAATCGGACCAAATTATAAAGATTGGCTCTAAAACTTCAGAATCATTTTAGATTCCGAGAAGTTAACTCATGTACTAGACCAGGAACCTCCCACCTTACCAGCTCGTCCATCCGCTGAGCAGAGAGCATCTCTAGATAAGTGGATGGATGAAGATAATAAGGCCAGATACTACATGTTGGGCTCGATGTCTAATGAACTTCAGCACCAACATGAAGATATCAGAACTGCTCGCCAAATGTTGGCTCACTAACTAGAGATGTTTGGTGAACAGAGTCGTGCAGCCAAGTATCAAGTCACTAAATGACTATTCAAGACTAAAATACGTGATGGGCAGTCAGTCCAAGATCATTGTCTGATGATGATCAAGGACTTAGAAGAGCTTGAGAAGCTTGGAATGAGGTTGGACTTGGATCTACAGAATGATATAATTCTGCAATCCTTGATTGATGCATATGGGCAGTTCATCATGAACTACCAAATGCATAAACTTCAAAATTTTTTGGCCAAACTTATGGATATGCTGGTTAGCGCTGAGCTTTCCCTAAAAGGTTCTAAAGGCTCAGTGCTTGCTATGGAATAGACTTCTTCCAAGAGAAAGTCTTTTAGAAGAAAGAAGAAGTCTGCGAAAAAGCAAAAGGTGGAAGGAGGAAAGAAGAAAAAAATAGAGTTGAAGAAGAAGGCTGCTGATAAAGAAAAGTATTTTCATTGCAACAATGATGGCCACTAAAAGCGGAACTACCCTACTTACCTAGCCATCCTAAAGAAGAAGGAGGTAGGTCCTTCTGGAGGTATGCTCCTTATTGAGTCTAACCTTACGATTTCTTCTGCATCCAGTTGGGTGCTTGACTCTAGTTCTAGTGCTCACTTGTGCACTTCTATGTAGGATCTTGAGGATAGTAGGAGGCTGAGGGATGGTGAGATGATCCCGTGCATCGAAAATAGAGCAAGAGTTGCTGCCATGGCCCTAGGAATATACCCTATTCGACTACCATCTGGTTTAGACTTAGTGTTAAAAGACTATTATTATGTGCCTGAAGCAAGTAGGAATTTGATTTCTATTTCTTACCTTGCATTAGAAGGCTATGTAATTAGTTTTCTTAAGGACCATTGTAACATTCTTTATGAAAGAAATAAAATTGCAAGTGGTTTCCATATAAATGGTCTTTATCAGTTACATGTTGATGTATCTATTTTTAATATCGAGCAAAATGTGAATGCCATAAAATCAAAATGAGCCAGGGATAGTCCAAATGATATGTATCTATGGCACCTAAGGCTAGGTTATATAGTAGACTATAAGATTAACAAATTAGAGAAAAATGGGCTATTGAGTCCATTGACTTCCGAGTCATATCCAATTTGTGAATCATGTCTTCATGGCAAAATGACTAAACTTTCTTTTGTAAGATATGGGGAAAGGGCCACGGATCTTCTTATCCTAGTACATACTGATGTGTGCTGCCCATTTGATGTGCCGGTTAGAGGCAACTTTGTCTACTCCATAACTTTACAGATGATTTGTCTAGGTATGGATATGTATATCTTATGAGACACAAGTCTAAAGATTTTAAAAAGTTCAAAAAGTTCAGACATAAAGTAGAAAAGCAAACACAAAAATCCATTAAGGTTCTTCGATCAGATCGAGGAGGTGAATACCTTAGTCGAGAATTCCTGGACCATCTCAAGAAAAATGGCAGTCTCTCAATGGACTCCATCTGAAATACCTCAACTCAATGGGATTTCAAAATGGAGGAACTGGACCCTATTATATATGGTCTGATCCATGATGAGCTTCTCAGACATCCCTAATTTTTTTTGGGGATACTGTTTGTTAACTACAATAAACTTACTGAATAGGGTTTCCTCTAATACCATTCCTACCACGCCGTATGAGATATGGCATGGTAAGAAACCAAGTCTGAGTCATCTCAGAATTTGGGATTGTCCAGCTCATGTCAATAGACAACAAGTGGATAAGTTAGACTTTAGGTCATTCAGAGCTTAATTTATATGATATCCTAAAAGGTCATTAGGATATTAAATCTACATTCCAGAAGATCACAATGTGATTATGAGTCGACATTCCATCTTTCTTGAAAAATAGTTTATTCAAGATAACAACATTAAAAAGTAGATCAAGCTCGAGGAGAAAGTCTTGCAAGAGCAACGAACTAAGGACCAAATGGAACCAAATTAGTTTAAGCCGTTTCATTCACTACCTCCTCCATCTCATAGATTGGAAATAGTTTTCCGTCCCCCTGAGAGGTACTTAGGTACTATTTCAGAGGATGTAGAGAAAATATTTCTCGTAGGTAATGGGGTTCATGGTGATGATCCCAAAATATATAATGAGGTGATATCAGATATCAACTCTGAGAAATGGTTAGAGGCAATGAACTCAGAAATTGACTCGATGCACTCAAATCAAGTCTGAACCTTGGTAGATCAACCAGAAGGTATAGTACCTATTGTACCAATCTACAAGGAAAAGATTGGTGCAGATAGGAATGTGAAGATGTTCAAGGCTAGATTAGTGGCAAAAGATTATAGTCAGCATGAAGGCATTGACTATCAGGATACCTTTTCGCCAATAGCTATGCTAAAATCTAATCGCACATTACTTATTGTTGCAGTCTATTTCAATTATGAAATATGGCAAATGGATGTGAAAACGACATTCTTAAATGGATATCTTGAGAACGATATCTATATAGAACAGCCACTAGGTTTCACATCCGGTGTTGATGATCATAAGGTATGCAAGCTGCAAAGATCCATATATGGACTTAAGCAAGCATCTTATTGCTAGAACACTCATTTTAATGATGTGATCAAATTATTTGGTTTCATCAAGAATGAGGAGGAGCCATGTGTCTTCAAAAAGGTTAGTGGGAGCGCTGTTGTCTTCCTCATATTGTATGTGGATGACATCCTCCGTATTGAAAATGATATTTTCATGCTGACCATAGTTAAAATGTGGTTATCTAAAGAATTTTTCATAGAGACCAAGAAGAAGCATCCATTATCCTAGGAATTAAGGTCTATAGAGATAGACCAAATAGGATGCTAGGACTTTCACAGAAAATGTACATAGAGGAAGTGCTAAAGAGGTTTAGCATGGAAAACTCTAAGAGGGATTTAGTACCCTTCAGACATGGCATTCATCTTTCCAAGAAGATGTGCCCTAGCACACCTGAGGAAATAGAATGCATGAGTAAGATCTCTTATGCTTCAGCAATAGGGAGCCTCATGTATGCCATATTATGTACACGATCTGATATAGCCCATGCTGTGAGTGTCACGAGCAGATATCAGTCGAATCCAGGTGAAGAATACTAGACTTCTATGAAATGTATCCTTAAGTACTTGAGAAGAACTAAGGATATGTTGTTGGTCTTTGGTAATGGAGAACTCCAAGTCTAGGGGTATACAGACTTGGATTTTTTGTCCAATGTAGATGATTGAATGTCAACATCCGAAAGTCTATTTTTGTGCAATGGTGAAGCTATCAATTGGAAATGTTCCAAATAGACAGTGATAGTAGATTCCACCTTGGAAGCAGAATACATCACTATGTCATAAGCTGCAAAGAAGGCATTCTGGTATAAGAAGTTTGCCGCAGAGATCAGAGTGATGCCATCTGATGCCATTCCTCTATACTGTGACAATAGTGATGCCATAGCCCTTGCTAAGGAGCTGAGGTCTCATCAGAAATCCAAGCACATCGAGTAGCGATACCACCTCATCCGCGATTACCTTGAGAAGGATTACGTCGAGATCAAGAGAGTCGACTCCACAAACAATGCGGCGGACTCGCTTACAAAGTCGTTGGGCCGGCGAAAGATCGAAGCCCATCTTGAGAAGATGGGACTTAGATTTGTAGCCAATTAGCTTTAGGTCAAGTGGGAGTTTGTTAGATATGTATGTCCTAGAAGCCAGAATTGGCTGAAACTTGTAATACACTTCTAGGGGCAAAATTATAATTTTAACTATATATAATAAAATGGGTTACTTTCTGTCACATTTGTATTTTTAGTGTCTGTGATACATCCCTTGAGTTAATGGTAATGATAATTCTTATTTTGAAGAGTTGAAAATTTAAGACAAGAATTTTCATTATTAACTCATAAAATGCTCCTGATCGTAGGATCAACACGAGGATGGTGATTGATCCGAAAGGTTAGTATACAATCACTTTTTTATAGTAGATGAGTCTTGAGTCTACGGTGTGGAGACATCGGAGCGAGAGTATAGGTACTCATTAGAGAACGACAGCATTGAGCATGACCACCTCAAGCAGTCATAAGGAAGTCTACCTTCTCATCGATGATCGACTCGAAGCTGTAGTGGTGTGTCTGGTTCTTTGACTTATGGTGCATCGATAGTTTACCTTGAGGGTGTTATAGTTTGACTATATCATGACTCAATCTCCTAGTCATTCGGAACCCTGAGGTGTATGTTGGCTATAGCATGTTCATTGTAGGAATTGAATTGCACCAAGAGGGAATCTATCTACCTCGGTGGATGAAGAGCTGCCTAATGATGATCATGAGAATCAAGTCCATAAGCCTATGGCCATGGCAAAGGATGAAATAATAGAAAGAGTATCTATTAGTGTTTCCACATCGGACTTGAATCGAATGATTAAATCATATGATAGAAATTAGGGTTTAACGAGTTCACCTTAACCCTAATCAGATTGGGACTCAAGATAGAAGAACTTAATCACACAAGTAGCTACCCCAAGAGGTTTGTTTTTAGTTTTAATGGGTTGCCACCAAATATTGCTAGGTGTCATAGGTGGATTTTGGAAGCAATTAGAATGATTTAGATGATCGATCATTCCAGTTGTCTAAATCAGAAGAGTTTTGATCCATCGAAAGGAGTTTCGATGATGTCGATGATGGAGATCATGATATTTTCCATTCTTATATAGAACTGAATCTAACTGGGTCATACAAATAAGGATTTGAATCTGGATATCATCAATTGGACTAATCCAGTTCAGTTGATTTGAATTAGATTCAATTAGGTTCAAGGAAATCATGCTAGCACACGATTGAGCCTAACGTTCTCCTTCTATTATCATTAAAAGTTGTCTCGACTAAGACAAATATGTTTGTGCTTACTTAGGTACCTTTACCTGATCTAACTGGAGCTTGTCTAGGTCAAAAAAAGGGTTGTCTTAATTTATGAGATAAATTTGAGACAACACTTGCCATTTTCTGTCACCTGTTAATTCTTGTCCTTTGACTTTAGTCAAACATTGACCTTTGACCCTTGGACATCTACCCATGTGTCATGCATCCATAGGAGAGACTAATTGATCAAGTCCACCTATCATTGGGTAGGCAGATGGAGGGTGCCTGCCTAGGATGGCATGCGCCCCATGTGGATAAACACTGGAGTCCCATATGGATGGGACTCTAGGTTGCTTCTTGAATTCAACCTAGGTGACCCTTACCTATAGACTTTGACCAATCTTAGGTGCCATCTAAGGATGAATCTGTGGGGCTCTCATCTGATTGGATCAGGTGATGTCATCCCACATTTCGATTTAGATCTGATTGCATGAAGTAATGCAATTGGCCAGGATGATGCAGCACTGCATGGCGTAGTAGGGTCTATAAATAAACCCTATCTACGCCCAACCTTTAGAGAATTCCCCTTAGCCCATGCCCCAAGGCTGCCCCTCTCCCTTCTCTATGTCATCTTCTAATCCTCTCTCTCCTCTCCACGCCCAAGAAAAGTTGGGCTTCAATTTGGTGCTATCTAGGTAAGAAAAGGTTGACGAGAAAGGAAGAAGGCAACACTGCTGCAGAGACGACTGTTGATTTTTAGAAGGGGTTTTGAAGATCCTCTAAATCAGATCCAGATCTAATTTTTGGAGATGTGATAAAGAAGAAGAAGATCTTTAGATCTAGCCCGAGTGGATACCAATAGAGGCCAGGCGCTTGCATGGCTAGATCCAGAACCTCAGGCAATCAGCAGGATCATCAAAGAGTAATCGGATTACCCAAATCAAGGTAACATTAATTTAGATTTAATTTAATTTAATTTTCTTATTCATCAGATCATAAAATTAGATCTGAAAAATGTCAGATTTGATTTGGATCTAAGAGAAAATTTTTGAAATATGCCTCTCGATCCAATCAGATTTGAATGAACCTGATTCGAAAAATTAGGATTTCTCCTTCAATCAGATTACCCTTTGATGATCCTGCTGATTGCCTGAGGTTCTAGATCTAGCCACACAATTGCCTAGCCTCTACCAGTATTCACTTGAGCTAGATCTAGAGATCTTCTCCTTCTTTATCACCTCTCCAAAAATTAGATCTGAATCTAATTTGGAGGAACTTCAAAACTCCTTTTGAAGAGCTACTATCATCTCTGTAGCAGTGCTGCCTTTTTTATTTCTCGTTACCTTTTTCTTGCCTGGATCGCACCAAACTGAAGCCCAACAACCCTTGGATGGGGAGAGGAGAGAGAGGATCATAAGATGGCATGGAGGAGGAACAGGGGCAGCCTTGGGGTGTGGGTTAAGAGAGAACTCTTTTAAAGTAGGGCACAGATAGGGTTTATATAGACCCTGCTGCACCATGCAGTGCCACATCATCCCAGCCAATTAAGTTGCTTTAGGCAATCAGATCTAAATCTCATTGGTGGGATGGCATCACCTGATCCAATCAAATGAGAGCCCCACTAATTCATCCTTAGATGGCATCTAAGATTGGTCAATGTCTATAGTTATGGGCCACCTAAGTAGAAACCAAGAAGCAACCTAGAGTCCCATCCATATGGGACTCTAGTCGTCCCTATCCATGGGTGCACGCCTCCCTAAGCATGTGCCCCCTCCATTCCAAAATCTAGTAAGGAGACAAGCCCTTATCTACTCTCCAATAGGTGTATGACACATGGGCAGATGTGCAAGGATCGAAAGTCAATGTCTGACCAAAGTCAAAAGATAAGAATTAGTAGGTGACGAAAAATGGTAGGTGTTGTCTTAAAGTTATCTCATAAATTAAGACATCCCTTTTTTGACCTGGACAAACTCCAGTCAGACCAAGTAAATGTACCTAAGTGAGTACAAACTCATTTGACTCAGTCGGCATAACTTTTAATGATAGTAGAAGGAGAACGTTAGGTTCAATCATGTGCTAGCATGATTTCCTTGAACCTAATTGAATCTAATTCAAACCAATTGAGCTAGGTTAATCCAATTGATGATATTTAGATTCAAACCCTTGTTTATGTGACCTAGTTAGGTTCAGTTCTATATGCTAATGGGATATGTCACGATCTCTATCATCGATATCATCGAAACTTTCTTCGATGGATCAGAACTCTTCTGATTCAGACAACTAGAATGATCGATCATCTAAATCATTCTAATTGCTTTCAAAATCCACGAGTGACACCTAGCAGCATATGGTGGCAACCCATCAAAACTAAAAATGAACCTCTTAGTGCAGCTACTTGTGTGATTGAGTTTTTCTATCTTGAGCCCCGATCAGATTAAGGTTAAGGTGAACTCGTCAAACCCTAATTTCTATCATATGATTTAATCATTCGATTCAAGTCCGATGTGAAAATGTTAATAGAAACTCTTTCTACTATTTCACTCTGCCATGGCCATGGGCTTATGGACTTGATTCTCATGATTATCATAGGGCTTCTCCTCATCCACCAAGGTAGATAGATTCCCTCTTGGTGCAATCCAATTCTTACAATGAACAAGCTATAGCCAACATACACCTCAGGGTTCTAAATGGCTAGGAGACTGAGTTATGGTGTAGTCAAACTATAACACCCTCAAGGTGAACTACCGATGCACCTCAGGTCAAAGAACCAGACACACCACTGTAGTTTCGAGTCAATCATCGATGAAAAGATAGACTTTCTTATGACTGCTTGAGATGGTTATGCTCAGTGCCCTCGTTCTCTAACAAGTACCTATACTCTCGCTCCGATGTCTCTGCACCATAGACTCAAGACTCATGTACTATGAAGAAGCAATTGTACACCAACCTTTTGGATCAACCACCATCCTCATGATGATCCTACGGTCAGGAGCATTTTATGAGTTAATAATGAAAATTTTTGTCTTAAATTTTTAACTCTTGAAAATAAGAATTATCATTATCATTAACTCAAGGGATGTATCATAGACACTAAATACATATTTATGATAGAAAATAATCTATTTTATTATTTATAGTCAAAATTATAATTTTGCACCAAGAAGTGTATTACAAGTATCAACCAATTCTGGCTTCTAGGGCACACATATCTAACAAACTCCCACTTGATCTAAAGCCAATTGGCTACAAATCTAAGTCCCATCTTCTCAAGATGGGCTTCAATTTTCTGCTGGTCCAATGGCTTTGTAAGCGATCTGCTGCATCATCTGTGGAGTCGACTCTCTTGACCTTGACGTAATCCTTCTCAAGATAATCATGGATGATGTGGTATCGTCGTTTGATGTGCTTAGATTTTTGGTGAGACCTCCGCTCTTTAGTAAGGGCTATGGCACCATTATTGTCACGGTATAGAGGAATGGCTTCTGATGGCATCACTCCAATCTTTGTGGCAAAGTTCTTGTACCATAATGCCTCCTTTGTAGCTTCTGATGTAGCAATATATTCTACTTCTATGATGGAATCTGCTATCACAGTCTGGTTGAAACTTTTACAACTGACAGCTCCACCTTGGACACAAACAGACTCTCAGATGTTGACTTTTGATCATCTACATCGGATATAAAATCCAAGTCTGTATACCTCTGGACTTGGAGTTCTCCATTATCAAAGACCAACAACATATCCTTAGTTCTTCTCAAGTACTTAAGGATACATTTCATAGAAGTCTAGTGTTCCTTACCTAGATTCGACTGATATCTGCTCGTGATACTCACAGCATGGGCTATATTAGGTCGTGTACATAACATGGCATACATGGGAACATTTTAACTATGGTCAACATGGGAACATCATTTGCAATAAGGAGGATATCATCTATGTACAATACGAGGAAGACAACAGCGCTCCCACTGACCTTTTTGAAGACACATGGCTCCTCCTTATTCTTGATGAAATCAAACAATTTGATTACATTATTAAAATGAATATTCTAGCTCCGAGATGCTTGCTTAAGTCCATATATGGACATTTGCAGCTTGCATACCTTATGATCATTATCATTGGATGTGAAACCTAGCGACTATTTTATATAGATATCTATCTTAAGATATCCATTTAAGAATGCCATTTTCACATCCGTTTGCCATATTTCATAATCAAAATAGGCTACAACAGTAAGCAATGTGCAAATGAATTTTAGCATAGCTACTGGCTTAAAGGTATCCTGATAGTCAATGCCTTAGCATTGACTATAATCTTTTGCCACTAATCTAGCTTTGAATGTCTCCACATTTCCATCTGCACCAATCTTTCTCTTGTAGATCCATTTACTCCTAATAGGTACTATACCTTCTAGTGAATCTACTAAGGTTCAGACTTGGTTTGAGTACATCGAGTCAATTTCTGACTTCATTCCCTCTAACCATTTTTCGGAGTCGATATTCGATATCGCCTTGTTATAGGTTTTTGGATCATCATCAAGAACCCCATTACCTACGAGGAATATTTTCTCTATTTTTTCTAAAATAGTACCTAAGTACCTCGCAGGGGGACAGAAAACTCTTTTCGATCTACGAGGTGGAGGAGGTAGTGATTGGATTGGCTTAACCTGATTTGGTTCCATTTGGTCCTTAGCTTGTTGCTCTTGTGAGACTCTCTCATCGAGCTTGATCTACTTTCCAATGCCGCTATCTTGAATAAACTATTTTTTAAGAAAGATGGCATGTCAACTCACAATCACATTGTGATCTTTTGGAATGTACAAATAATATCCTAATGACTCTTTAGGATATCCTATAAATTAAGCTCTAAATGACCTAAAGACTAACTTGTTCACTTATTGTCTTTTGACATGAGCCGAGCAACCCCAAATTTTGTGATGACTCAGACTTGGTTTCTTACCATGCCATATCTCATAGGTGTGATAAGAACGATTTTAGAAGGAACCCTATTTAGTAAGTATATTGTAGTTAACAAACAGTGTCCCCAAATAAACTTAGGGAGGTCTGTGAAGCTCATCATGGATCAGACCATATCTAATAGAGTTCGATTCCTTCGTTCTGAAATTCCATTGAGTTGAGGTGTTCTAGGTGGAGTCCATTGAGAGACTATTCCATTTTCCTTGAGATAGTCCAAGAATTTCCAACTAAGGTATTCACTTTCTCGATCTGGTCGAAGAACCTTGATGTCTGAATTCCTTAAACTTTTCAAAAGCTTCAGACTTATTTCTCATAAGATATACATACTCATATCTAGATAAATCATCGGCAAAGGTTATGAAGTAGACAAAGTTACCTCTAGTCGGCACATCAAATGGGCCACACACATCAGTATCTACTAAGGCAAGAAGGTCCATGGCCCTTTCCCCATGTCCTACAAAAGGGAGCTTAGTCATTTTGCCATGAAGACAAGATTCACAAATTGGATATAACTCAAAAGTCAACGGACTCAATAGCCCAATTTTTTCTAATTTGTTAACTCTATCTTCTGCTATATGACCTAGTCTTAGGTGCCATAAATACCTATCGTTTGAACTATCCCTAGGTCATTTCATGATATTCACATTTTGCTCGATATTAAAAATAGATACATCAATATGTAACTGATAAAGACCTTTAATAAGGAAACCACTCACAATCTTATTGCTTTCATAAAGAATGTTACAATGGTCCTTAAGAGAACAAATTACATAGCCTTCTAACACAAGGCAAGAAACAGAAATTAAATTCCTGCTTGCTGCAGACACATAATAACAGTCTTTTAACACTAAATCTAAATCAAATGGTAGTCGAAGAGGGTATGCTCCCATAGCCATGGCAACAACTCTTGCTCTATTTTTAACTCACAGGATCATCTCACCATCCCTCAGCTTCCTTCTATCCTTATGATCCTGCATGGAAGTGCATAAATGAGCACTAGAACCAGAGTCAAGCACCCAACTGGATGCGGAAGAAACCATAAGGTTAGACTCAATAACGAGCATACCTCCAGAAGGACCTATCTCCTTCTTATTCTTCAGGGTGGCCAGGTAAGTAGGATAGTTCCACTTCCAATGGTAGTCATTGTTGCAATGAAAATACTTTCCTTTGTCAGCGGCCTTCTTCTTCAGCTCTATCTTTTTCTTCTTTCCTCCTTCTACCTTCTACTTTTTCACAAACTTCTTCCTTTCAAAAGACATTCTCTTAGAGGAAGTCCATTTCATAGCAAGCACTGAGCCTTTAGAACCTTTCATAGAAAGCTCAGTGGTAAGCAGCATGTTCATAAGTTCGGCCAAAAAATTTTGATGTTTATGCATATGATAATTTATGATGAACTGTCCATATCCATCAGTAAAGGATTGCAGAATTATATCATTCTGTCGATCCAAGTCAAACTTCACTTTGAGCTTCTCAAGCTCTTCTAATTCTTTGATCATCATCAGACAATGATCTTGGACTGACTGCCCATCACGCATTTTAGCCTTGAGTAGTCATTTAGTAACTTGATACTTGGCTGCGTGACTCCATTTACCAAACATCTCTTGTAGGAGAGCCAACATTTGGAGGACAGTTCTGATATCTTCATGTTGGTGAGGAAGTTTATCAGACATTGAGCCCAACATGTAATATCTAGCCTTGTTATCTTCGTCCGTCCATTTTTCAAGAGACACTCTCTGTTCAGCAGATGGATGAGCTGGTAAGGTGGGAGGGTCCTGGTCTAATACATGAGTTAATTTCTCATAACCCAAAATAATTTTGAAGTTCTGAAGCCAATTCTTGTAATTGAGTCTAGTCAGTCTATGGGTGTCCAGGATTCATGCTAGTGGATTGGATGCAGACATTTTTCTATAGAGAGTCAAAGTTTCTAGTTAGATATTGTAATTATGACTTAACCAATTTATTTAGAATTTTAATTTTTAAAAAAATTAGCTTCCACTATTTTCTCGGATCCCTACACTTCCTTTGTAGAGATGCAAAAATTTCCATGATTAATGATTTTTAGTGGATGGCACCTAATAGTTATTGGTGATGGGTTAACCAATGAGTGAACAACTCTTGTTCAATGATTCTCTAATCATGGTGCATCCAAACTTAGTCTTTAATTCATGAATCTCACCATGGTCAGAATATTGATCCACTTCGTAGTTAATTCAGACCCACCATTTGCATATATTAGATTTCTAATTGAGTCTCTCACCATATTCAGAATATTGAGCCCAATCCATCCTCCAGCTCGTAGCATCCAATGCCTAATAGATATGGTTGCATCTTTTTGGTGCAATTGAACCACTGTAACCAATCAAGAATAATCAACCTCAAAAAGGGCCTACACATCTACAATGGTGGAAGACCTTAGACTTAATCTTTTCTTATGGAGATTTGATTTAGGTCTCATTAAACTAGACTTGACATAGTCATAACCATTATGACTAACCTAGTGGCATGGGTTAGCTTGGATTATTGACCACCTCAGATCAGAACTGAGCCAACAAACATGGACAGGTAAGTCAGACCGATGGAAGGAATATGCCATTAACTTGATAAGAACGCATTCGAGTCGAGTAGCTCCTAATTAAAAACTAGTCGATCGTATCTGCCAGACTTACCTTAGACACCAAATTATTGAGTCAGAACCAATCTGGTTAGCCTACAATCCAGACTCTAACCACTAAGCCTAATTAGGTCTTAGCTTGATTGATCACTCACGTGACTCAATCTTGACCCAGACTTAATGCTATTAGGCTGGTCAATTTAAGCACTATTGATCCCATCTAACCAACTCTTGATTCGATTTGATCAACCGCTTAGACCTAATTGAGCTATCCAAGCTTGAACCCAATATTATGAATATATCTTAGATCTGAAATTCTCAATTTTAAATCTAATTAATATTTCATAATCTTAATTCTTAATTATGTTAGGGTTCATAAACAAAATATATAAATAAAATCCTAGGATTTCAGGATCTAGGATTTGCAGAAAGTAAGTTTTTGATTTTTGATTATGGAGAATGCACGACACCCCTACACATCATAAGAATACCCCATCAAATAGAAGGGGAGGACATTTAAATCCTACTTTGTTCTTATGATCGGACGGCCAAGGGAAACTCCTTAATCAGAAATATAAATCTGCAAAATTAATTAGATCTACATCATATATCTCATATATAAAATTGATCTAACTTAGTACATGTTTTGCATACATCTCATGTATCATATCATACATATTTTTTAGATCTGAATTATCTCATAATTATCTAAAAAATTAGATTTAAATTGATAACATCAAAATAAATTCTAATCTAGATAGTTATGTAGAACTATTCTACAACAAGTTTAAACATGCATTCATCATATCTCATATGATCTAAAAATTAAATAATTTTATTTTTTAGATATTATTATAATATTTATAATCATCAAAAAATAGAAAATAAATAGATCTAAAATTAGAATTTAATCAAAATAAATCATTATTATGCAAGACTATGTATAGAACTATTCTATTTTAAACTAGTCATGCATATTGTAGAACATAGATCTATATTATTTAATTTTAATTTTTTTGATTTTAGATCTAATCACATTCCATGTGATATCTTATATTACTAAATTATTAGATTAATATAAATTAAAAATTAGATCTCAATAATTTAGAGAACCTGGTTTAAATACCAATTGAAGGGGAAATCCTGATATCCCGGATCAGGTTCGTTCAGATTTGATCGGATCAAGAGAGATAATTCAAAAATTTCTCTTATGTATCTAGATCAAATTTGAGATTTTTCAAATCTAATTTAATAAATCTAATAAATAAAAATAAAAATAAATTAAATCTAATTTAATTATACCTTGATGCTGGCTAATCATATTATCCTTTGATGATCCTGCTGATTGCCTAAGGTTCTGGATCTAGCCATGCAAGCACCAGGCCTTTATCGATATCCACTTGGGCTGGATCTGGAGATATTTTCCTTCTTTATCACCTCTCCAAAAATTAGATCTGGATTGATTTGAAGGATCTTCAAACCTCCTTTCGAAGATCTGCTATCGTCTCTGCAACAATGCTGCCTTCTTCTTTTCTCGTCAGCTTTTTCTTACCTAGATCGCACCAAACTGAAGCCCAACATCCCTTGGGCATGGAGAGGAGAGAGAAGATCAGAAGATGGCATAGAGGATGGAGAGGGGCAGCCTTGGGGCATGGGTTAAGAGAGAACTCTTTTAAAATTGGGCACAGACAGGGTTTATATAGACCCTATTGCGCCATGCAGTGCCACATCATCCCGGCCAATCATGTTGCTTCATGCAATCAGATCTAAATATGATTGATGGGATGACATCACCTGATCTAATCAGATGAGTGCCCCACTAATTCATCCTTTGATGGTGCCTAAGACTGGTCAAAGTCTATAGTTATGGGCCACCTAAGTAGAAACCAAGAAGCAACCTGGAGTATGGGACTCCGGTCATCCCTATCCATGGGTGCATGCCTCCTTATGTGTGCACCCCTTCCTTTTCAAAATCTAGTAAGGGGACAAGCCTCTATCTGCTCTCCAATAGGTGCATGACACATGGGCAGATGTCCAAGGGTCAAAGGTCAACGTTTGACCAAAGACAAAAGACAAGAATTAGCAGGTGATGAAAAATGACAGGTGTTACCTCAAATTTATGTCATAAATTAAGAAAAATCTTTTCTAACCTAGACAAACTCTAGTCAGACCAAGTAAAGGTACCTGAGCAAGCACAAACTTATTTGGCTCAGTCGAGACAACTTTTAATGATAGTAGAAGGAGAACGTTAGGTTCAATCATGTGTTAGCACGATTTTCTTGAACCTGATTGAATCTAATTCAAATCAATTGAGCTGGGTTAATTCAATTGATAATATCTAGATTCAAACTTTTGTTTGTGTGACCTAGTTAGGTTCAATTCTGTATGGTAATGAGATATATCGCGATCTCTATCATCGACATCATCGAGACTCCTTTCGATGGATCAAAAATCTTCTGATTCAGATAATTAGAATGATCGATCATCTAAATCATTCTAATTGCTCCCAAAATCCACCAGTGACACCTAGCAGTGTATGGTGGCAAACCATGAAAACTAAAAATGAACCTCTTGGTGCAACTACTTGTGTGATTAGGTTCTTCTATCTTGAGCCCCTATCAGATTAGGGTTAAGGTGAACTCGTCAAACCCTAATTTCTATCATATGATTTAATCATTCGATTCAAGTCCGATGTGAAAATGTTAATAAAAACTCTTTCTATTATTTCACTCTACGATGGCCATGGGCTTATGGACTTGATCCTCATGATTATCATAGGGCTGCTCCTCATCCATCGAGGTAGATAGATTTTCTCTTGGTGCAATCCAATTCCTACAATGAACATGCTATAGCCAACATACACCTTAGGGTTCCGAATGGCTAGGAGATATAGTCATGGTGTCGTCAAACTATAACACCCTTAAGGTGAACTGCCGATGCACCTCAGGTCAAAGAATCAAACACACCACTAAAGCTTCGGGTCACTCATCAACGAGAAGGTAGACTTTCTTATGACTGCTCGAGGTGGTCACGCTCAGTGCCCTCATTCTCTAACAACTACCTGTACTCTCACTTCAATGTCTCTACACTGTAGACTCAAGACTCATCTACTATGAAGAACTAATTGTATACCAACCTTCCAGATCAACCACCATCCTCTTGACGATCCTACGGTTAGGAGCATTTTATGAGTTAATAATGAAAATTTTTGTCTTAAATTTTCAACTCTTGAAAATAAGAATTATTATTATCATTAACTCAAAGGATGTATCACAGACACTAAATATATGTTTGTGATAGAAAATAACATATTTTATTATTTATAGTTAAAATTATAATTTTGCCCCTAGAAGTGTATTATAAGTGTTAGCCAATTCTGGCTTCTAGGGCACACATATCTAACACTATTTATTTACTATTTTCTTATATTATAAGTATTATAATTAGATCTAAATAATAGAAAATAAATTTATTTAATTTTATTCATATGAGATATGATAGATGCATGTTTAGACTAGTTGTAGAATAGTTCTACCAAGTTATCTTGAATAAATTTAATTTGATATGATTAAATTTAAATTTTATTTTTTAGATATTTATGAGATAATTTAGATCTAAAAATATGCATGATGTGATACATGAGATATATACAAAATATATTTTTTATGTTAGATTAATTTTTATACGTGATAAATGATGTAGATCTAACTGGTTTTGTAGATTCATCATGTTTCTGATTAAGGCATTTGCCTTGGCCATCCGATCATAAGAATAGAGAAGGGTTTAAAGATCCTCTCCATCCATTCGATGCAGTGTTCTTATAATGTGTAGGGATGTTGCACGTTCATCCTTAATAAAAAATCAAAAACTTATTTTCTATAAAATCTTAGATCCTAAAATCCTATGATTTTATTTACATATTTTGTTTATGAATCCTAAATTTAATTAAAAATTAAGATTATAAAATATATTAGATCTAAAATTGAGAATTTTCAGATCTAAGACATATTCATAAAATTGGGTTCGAGCTTGGCTAGCTCAATTAGGTCTAGCGGTTGATCAAACCAAATCAAGAGTCAGTTAGATGGGATCAAGAGTGCTTAAATTGACTAGCCTAATAGGATTAAGTTTGGATCAAAGTCGAGTAACATGAGTGATCGATCAAGTTAAGGCCTAATTAGGCTCAGTGCCTAGAGTTTGGATTGTAGGCTAATCCAATTGGTTTCAGCTCAACAATTTGGTGTCCATGATAAGATTTATAGATACGACCGACTGATTTTTAATTAGGAGCTGCTCGACTCGAATGCATTCTTGTCAAGTTAATGGCATATCCCTTCCACCGATCTCACTTATCTATCCATATTTGTTAGCTCAATCCTGATCTAAGGTGGCTAGTAATCCGAGCTAACCCATACCACTAGGTAGTCTTAATGGTTATGACTATGTCAAGGCAAGTTTAAAGAGACTTAAATCAAATCATCCTAAGAAAAGATTAAGTTTAAG
This sequence comes from Cocos nucifera, assembly GCA_006176705.1. NCBI lineage: Eukaryota > Viridiplantae > Streptophyta > Magnoliopsida > Arecales > Arecaceae > Cocos > Cocos nucifera. The sequence goes on from QRFJ01001273.1 coordinate 155,470, forward strand.
ATTTTTCACCATTGTAGATGTGCGGGCCCTTCCCGTGGTTGACTATTCTCGGCTGGTCATAGTGGTTTGGTTGCACCAAAAAGATGCGACCATGTCTATTAGGCATTGGATGCTACGGGCTGGAGGATGGATTGGGCTTAATATTCTGGATACGATGAGAGACCCAATTAGAAATCAAATTTATGCAAATGGTGCGTCTGACTTAACTAAGAAGTGGATCAATATTTTGGGCACGGTGAGATTCATGAATTAGAGACCAAGCTTGGATGCACTGTGATTAGAGAATCATTGGACAAGAGTTATTCACTCATTGGCTAACCCATCATCAATAACTATTAGGTGAGGTGATGAGTCAGTTGGTGGGACTGCACCATCCACTAGAAATCATTAATCATGGAGATTTTTGCATCTCTACAGAAAGAGTGTAGGGATCTAAGAAAATAGTGGAAGCTAATTTGTTTAAAAATTAAAATTCTAAATAAATTATTCAAGTCTTAATTATAAAATCTAACTAGAAATTTTAACTCTCTAAAGAAAAATGTCTGCATCCAATCCCCTAGCTTGTATCCTCGACACCGATAGACTGACCGAATCCAATTACAAGGATTGACTCTAGAACATCAAAATCATTTTGGATTCTCAGAAGTTAACTCATGTATTGGACCAAGATCCTCCCACCTTACTAGCCTGTCCATTCGCTAAACAGAGAGCATCTCTTAATGAATGGATGGATGAAGATAACAAGGTCAGATACTACATGTTTGGCTTGATTTCTGATGAGATTCAGTGCCAACATGATGATATCAAGACTGTCCGATAAATGTTGACTCACCTATAAGAGTTGTTTAGTGAATAGAGTCATGCAGCCAAATATCAGATCATTAAATGATTGTTTAAGGCTAAAATGCATGATGGATAGTCAGTCCAAGATCATTGTCTGATGATGATCAAGAACTTGGAAGAGCTTGAGAAGCTTGGAGTAAAGTTAGACTAGAATCTACAGAATGATATAATTTTGCAATCCTTGACTTATGCGTATGGATAGTTCATCATGAACTACCATATGCATAAACTTTAGAGTACTCTAGCCGAGCTTATGAACATGCTGGTTACTGCTGAGCTTTCTATGAAAGGTTCTAAAGGCTCAGTACTTGCTATAGAATGGACTTCTTCTAAGAGAATGTCTTTTGGAAAGAAAAAGAAGTCTATAAAATGGTAGAAGGTGGAAGATGAAAAGAAAAAAAAGGCAGAGCTGAAGAAGAAGGCCACTGATAAAGGAAAGTATTTCTATTATAATATTGATGGCTACTGAAAGCGAAACTACCCTATATACCTAGCCATCCTGAAGAATAAGAAGGAGACATGTCCTTCTGGAGGTATGCTCGTTATTGAATCAAACCTTACGATTTCTTCTACATCTAGTTGGATGGTTGACTCTGGTTCTAATGCTCATTTGTGCACTTCCATGCAGGATCTTAAGGATAGTAGGAGACCGAGGGATGGTGAGATGATCCTATGCATAAAAAATAGAGAAAAAATTGCTGCTAGTGGCCATGGAAACCTACCCTCTTCGACTACCATCTGGTTTAGACTTAGTACTTGAAAGGATTGTTATTATGTGCCTGCTAGCAAGTAAGAATTTGATTTCTATTTCATGCTTAGCACAAGAAGGTTATGTGATTAGTTTTCTTTAAAGGACCATTGTAACATTCTTTATGAAAGAAATAAAATTGCAAATGGATTTCCTCATTAATGGTTTCTATTAGTTACATATTGATGTATCTATCTTTAATATCAAACAAAATGTGAATGCCTTAAGATTAAAATGACCTAGGGATAGTCCAAATGATAGGTATCTAAGGTATCTAAGGCTAGGTCATATAGCAGAAGATAGGGTTAACAAATTGGAGAAAATTAGGCTATTGAGTTCATTGACTTTCGAGTCATATCCAACTTGTGAATCTTGTCTTCAAGGCAAAATGACTAAACTTTCTTTTGTAGGACATGGGGAAAGGGCCACAGATCTACTTGCCCTAGTACATACTGATGTGTGCGGCCCATTTGATGTGCCGGCTAGAGGCAATTTTGTCTACTTCATAATTTTTACTGATGATTTATCTCGGTATGGGTACGTATATCTTATGAGATACAAGTCTGAAGCTTTTGAAAAGTTCAAAGAATTTAGACATGAAGTAGAAAAAGCAAACTGAAAAACCCATTAAGGTTCTTCGATCAGATCGAGGAGGTGAATACCTTAGTCAGAAATTCCTTAGACTATCTCAAGAAAAATGGCATAGTCTCTCAATGGACTCCACCAGGAATACCTCAACTCAATGGGATTTTCAGAATGGAGAAATCGGATCCTATTAGATATGGTCCGATCCATGATGAGCTTCACAGACCTTCCTGATTTTCTTTGGGGACACTCAGTTTATTAACTTGCAATATATTTACTGAATAGGGATTTTCTCTAAAATCGTTCCTACCACACCGTATGAGATATGGCATGGTAAGAAACCAAGTCTGAGTCATCTCAGAATTTGGGGTTGTCCGGCTCATGTCAAAAGACAACAAGCGGACAAGTTAGAGTTTAGGTCCTTTAGAGCTCGATTCATAGGATATCCTAAAGAGTCATTAGGATATTATTTCTACATTCCAGAAGACCACAATGTGATTGTGAGTCGACATGCCATCTTTCTTGAAAAATAGTTTATTCAAGATAGCGGCATTGGAAAGCAGATTCAAGCTTGATGAGAAAGTCTCACAAGTAGCAACGAGCTAAGGACCAAATGGAACCAAATCAGGTTGAGCCAATAAGAATCACTACCTCCTCCACCTCGTAGATCGAAAAGAGTTTTCCATCCCTCCTGAAGAGGTACTTAGGTATTATTTCAGAGAAAGTAGAGGAAAATGTTCCTCATAGGTAATGGTGCTCATGGTGATGATCCCAAAACCTACAACGAGGCGATATCAGATATCGACTCCGAGAAATGGTTAGAGGCAATGAAGTCAGAAATTGACTCGATGCACTCAAACCAAGTCTGGACCTTGGTAGATCCACCAGAAGGTATAGTACCTATTGGGTGTAAATGGATCTTACAAGAGAAAGATTGGTGCAGATGGGAATGTGGAGACATTCAAGGCTAGATTAGTGGCAAAAGGTTATAGTCAATGCGTGAAGGCATTGACTATCAGGATACCTTTTCCCAGTAGCTATGCTAAAATCCATCCGCACATTGCTTGCTGTTGCAGCCTATTTCGATTATGAAATATGGCAAATGGACGTGAAAACAATGGCATTCTTAAATGGATATCTTGAGGAAGATATCTATATGGAACAGCCGCTAGGTTTCACATCCAGTGATACTGATCACAAGGTTATGCAAGCTGCAAAGGTCCATATATGGACTTAAGCAAGCATCTCGGAGCTGGAATACTCATTTTAATGATGTGATCAAAATTATTTGGTTTCATCAAAAATGAAGAGGAACCATGTGTCTTCAAAAAGGTCAGTGGGAGCGCTGTTGTCTTCCTCGTATTGTACGTGGATGACATCCTCCTTATTGGGAATGATATTCCCATGTTGACCATAGTTAAAATATGGTTATCTAAAGAATTCTCCATGAAAGACCTAGGAGAAGCATCCTTTATTCTAGGAATTAAGGTCTATAGAGATAGACCGAATAGGATGCTAGGACTTTCACAGAAGATGTACATAGAGGAAGTACTAAAGAGGTTTAGTATGGAAAACTCTAAGAGGGGTTTAATACCCTTCAGGCATGGCATTCATCTTTCCAAGAAGATGTGCCCTAGCACACCTGAGGAAATAGAATGCATGAGCAAGATCCCTTATGCTTCAGCAATAGGGAGCCTCATGTATGCCATGTTATGTACACGACCTGATATAGCCCATGCTGTGAGTGTCACGAGCAGATATCAGTCGAATCCAGGTGAAGAACACTGGACTTCTGTGAAATGTATCCTTAAGTACTTGAGAAGAACTAAGGATATGTTGTTGGTCTTTGGTAATGGAGAACTCCAAGTCCAGGGATATACAGACTCGGATTTTATGTCCGATGTAGATGATCGAAAGTCGACATCTGGAAAGTCTGTTTGTGTGCAATGGTGGAGCTGTCAGTTGGAAAAGAGTTTCAAGCAAGACAGTGATAGCAGATTCCACCATGGAAGCAGAATATATCGCTGCATCAGAAGCTGCGAAGGAAGGCATTCTGGTACAAGAAGTTTGCTGCAGAAATTGGAGTGATGCCATCAGATGCCATTCCTCTATACTGCGACAACAATGGCGCCATAGCCCTTGCTAAGGAGCCGAGGTCTCACCAAGAAATCCAAGCACATTGAGCGGCGATACCACCTCATCCGCGATTACCTCGAGAAGGGTTATGTCGAGGTCAAGAGAGTCAACTCCATAGATAATGTGCAGCAGACCCACTTACAAAGCCGTTGGGCCAGCAAGAAGATCGAAGCCCACCTTGAGAAGATGGGACTTAGATTTGTAGCCAATTGGCTTTAGGTCAAGTGGGAGTTTGTTAGATATGTGTGCCCTAGAAGCCAGAATTGGCTGACACTTGTAATACACTTCTAAGGGCAAAATTATAATTTTGACTATAAATCAATAAAATGGGTTATTTTCTATCACATATGTGTATTTAGTGTCTGTGATACATCCTTTGAGTTAATGGTAATGATAATTCATATTTTCAAGAGTTGAAAATTTAAGACATGAATTAATCATTATTAACTCATAAAATGCTTCCGACCATAGGATCATCATGAGGATGGTGATTGATCCGGAAGGTTGGTGTACAATCGCTTCTCTTTAGTAGATGAGTCTTGAGTCTATGGTGTGGAGACACCAGAGCGAGAGTACAGGTACTCGTTAGAGAACGAGGGCACTGAGCGTGACCACCTCGAGTAGTCATTAGGAAGTCTACCTTCTCGTCAATGACTGACTCGATGCTGCAGTGGTGTGTCTGGTTCTTTGACCTGAGGTGCATCGACAGTTCACCTTGAGGGTGTTATAGTTTGACTACACCATAACTCGGTCTCCTAGCCATTCGGAATCCTGAGGTGTATGTTGGCTATAGCATGTTCATTGTAGGAATTGGATTGCATCAAGATGGAATCTATCTACCTCGGTGGATGAGGAGCAGCCCTATGATGATCATGAGAATCAAGTCCAGAAGCCCATGGCCATGGCAGAGTGAAATAATAGAAAGAGTTTCTATTTAGGATTTTCACATTGGACTTGAATCGAATGATTACATCATATGATAGAAACTAGGGTTTGACGAGTTCACCTTAACCCTAATCTGATCGGGGCTCAAGATAGAAGAACTTAATCACATAGGTAGCTGCACCAAGAGGTTCGCATTTTCAGCTCTGATGGGTTGCCACCATATACTGCTAGGTGTCACTGGTGGATTTTGGGAGCAATTAGAATGATTTAGATGATCGATCATTCTAGCTGTCTGAATCAGAAGAGTTCTGATCCATCGAAAGGAGTTTCGATGATGTCGATGATAGAGATCATGACATATCCCATTACCATACAGAACTGAACCTAACTGGGTCACACAAATAAGGGTTTGAATCTGGATGATCATCAATTGAACTAATCTAGTTCAATTGATTCTGAATGAGATTCAATTAGGTTCAAGAAAATCATGCTAGCACATCGATTGAAGCCTAACGTTCTTCCTTTCAACTATCATTAAAAGTTCATCTTGACTGAGCCAAAGGATGTTTGTGCTCGCTCAAGAACTTTTACTTGGTCTGACTAGAGCTTGTCCATGTCAGAAAAGGGTTGTCTTAGTTTATGAGATAAATTTGAGGCAACACCTACCATTTTCCATCACCTGCTAAATCTTATCTTTGGACTTTGGTCAAATGTTGACCTTTGACACTTAGACATTTGCCCAAGTGTCATGCACCCACTGGAGAGAGCTTAGACCATTGTCCCTCGGCTAAATGGCAGAAAGGCAAGGGGCGCATGCCTAGGGAGGCATGCACCCAAAGTGGATAAGGATTGGAGTCCCATATAGATGGGACTCCAGTTGCTTATTGCTTCACACTAAGGTGGTGCCATAGAGTCTTCTTTGATCAATCATGGCGCCACCTAAGGAGGTTTGTGAGGGACTCTAATCTAATTAGATCAGATGATGTCATCCCACCAACCAAATTTAGATCTGATTGCATAAAGAGCCATGATTGGCTGGGATGATGTGGCACTGCATGGCACAGCAGGGTCTATATAAATCCTATCTGCGCCTAGGATTGAGATCCTCTACCAATTGCCCATGACACAAGGCTTCTTTCCCTTCCTCTCCATGCCACCTTTAGATCCTCTCTCTCCTCTCCATGCCCATGAAGCTCTGGACTCGAGTTTGGTGTGATCCAAGCAAGGGAAAGGCGACAAGAAAGAAGAAGGCAGCACTGCTGCAAGAGACAACATCCAATCTTCGAAAGGTGTTTTGAAGACCTTCAAGATCAAATCCAGATTTGATCTTTGGAGTACAAATTGAGAAGGAGAAGATCTCTAGATCCTATCTAAGTGGATATCGGTAGAGGCTAGGCACTTGCGTGGCTACATCCAGAACCTCATGCAAACATCGGGATCATCATAGGGTAATAGGATTAGCCATAACAAGGTATAATTAAATTAGATTTAATTTATTTTTTTTATTTTATCAGATTGATATAATCAGATTTGAAAAGTTCAAATCTGATTTAGATCTAAGAGAAAATATTTTGAAATATTTCTCTTAATCAAATCAGATCTAAATGAATCTGACCTGGGAAACAGGATTTTTCTTTCAGTGAAAACACTGGAGTTAGAGTATAGGTACTTATTAAGAACAAGGGCATTGAGTGTGACGAGCTCAAGCAGTCATAAGGGAGTCTACCTTCTCGTCAATGACTAGCTTGATGCTGTAGTCGTGTGTCTAGTTCTTTGACCTGAGGTGTATAGCCATGGCTATATGAAAAATAATAGAAAGGAGTTTCTATTAGGGTTTCACATCAGACTCAAATTAAATGATTTATTCATATGATAGGTGTAGGGTCTGACGAGCTCACCTTGACCTAGATCCTATCAAAGCTCATGATAGAAGAACTCAATCACACAAGTAGCTACATTGAGAGATTCGTATTTAGTTCGGATTGATTGCCACTATTGGGAAATATATCCTAAAGTCAATCATCTGGATTATAGATGGTTGAGCTGATTGTAAATATACTTAAATTATTATAATAAATAAAATTATTTTTTTATATTTTCATTACTTTTGTGCATTTTCTTGTAATGAACTTTTCTATGATGAAGTCCTTAGGACTATTTACACTCGATAAAGGAGGATTTGTCGTTTAGTCCTTAAAACTTATTCATGACCAAATGATACGTTGTTACCTAGGATGACAAAGTATTATGTGTAGGTCGTTGTGCACCATATGCATTGGTTATCGTCTAAACCAAAAGGTATGATGTACTGATATGACATGCCGGTGAAGTGTAAAGGTATATTTCACTGAACGTGATCTAACTTTGGAGCTCTCTACTATCAACAGTGGCTCGCAAAAGGTATGGGCATAAGTGTCCCTTAGATCTGAGATCACCATGGTGACTTGCAAGCAACTCAGTGCACTTAGGTGTCAGACAACTTGAATTTCTAATTTAATGATGGAAGGTTACTAGATGTACTCAAGTACTTATTTTGTCGGTGCATGAGTCAAGATGGGATTGACCCCTCCAATTGTTGGAGCAAATACATCACTGTATTTAAATTTAGCAAAACCTTGACTGGGATGGTTCGTTCAATGAATACTGAATTTTGAAATACACTACAGATGATTTTTCAGGATTGATAGTTAAATCCTAGGTCATCTTTTCAGCATTGAGATCAAGGGGATGAATTATACGGTAACCACATGCATAGGTTCGTCAATATTGCATCATCACTATTCGACCTATCCGGACGTCGGATACCATTGCTAGATGGTCGCATCAATTAGTATAGAAAATTGGTTCTTATGCTACCAGCTTAGGATTTGAACCTATGGGATCACACACAACAGAAGTTTCTATGTAATCTAATGGCTACTCAAGAGTGCCAATAGTCAGGGACTCTATGGTCAAGAGTCCCACTAGATTGGGACTCTATGATCAGGAGTCCTACTAGACTGGGACTCTATCTTTGTAGATCCCATTGGACTGAGAATCTAAGTCCTACTTATCTGAGACTCTCTGATCAAGAGTTTCACTAATTTGGAACTTTGTGATCATGATTTTCTTTCATTTGGGACATTGGGTTCAAGAGTCCTACTAGTTTAGGACTCTTCAAGAGTTTCATATAGACAGAACTTTGGTGCCCAGACACCTACTTGATTGGGATATTTTGTTTATTAAAAAATTAATTAGTAATTTGATTGCCGATTAGCTTAATTTGATGGAATAATGAGAATTCAATCAAATTTGATTGAATTTGATTCGATTGGGTTTGATCCGATCGGTCATGAGATGACCTAATTGCTATGGAAGATTCGACCTTGATTTGATTAGGGACTGAACCTAATTAATTTTTAATTTAATTAGAAATTATTGGATTGGGTTAACCCTAACTTGGTTGGTTTTACCTAGTCTAATTGGGTCTAGATTAATTAGTTTGGTTGAAACCAATTAGGGCCAAGTCAAATGATGTTTGAATTTTAAATGCCTTCTCCCTGTGCCTTGACCACTTTGACCAACGCCCTTTGTCCACACCATTTTTGAAGTTGCATGATTTTTTTAATGCTAGAATAGAGTGTGCACCTCCTCTCCATTCTCCTTTTGACCTGGTCCGAGTGTTGGATCAGATGAGATTCACTTGAATTTTGAATTCAAGTAAGTTTGTTGGCCCTCTAACTCCTCTCTCTTGTCTATTCCCCATGCCATCTAGTTTTGTCATATTTTTTTGGGGCATTTTTTTAGAGTGGGCATTGAAGGAGAGTCTTTCTACTCATCAGCCACCTGATAGGAATGTTGGAAATGGATAAGACTTCCCATGAAGTTTTGAATTCAAGTGTTATGGTTAGAGGTTGCAACAAATCTAATCTCCAACCCTTACATGTTCCATGCTACTTTTCCATTGAAATCATGCCAATAAAAGGGTGAATTTTTTTTGTGCATGCATGGAAGGAGAGATGTTTCTAAGGTATGATTTTCAAAGTGTTGGGTCACTGGTTTTGGGCATGAGAAATTCCAGAGTGAAAGTGAGAAGAGTCCTGTGCCACTCTATTCTTCATGCATGCCATACTTCTAATTTTTTTATTTTTCTTGTTGCTTATTTAAAAAATTCAAAAGGAAGGGTGTAGGTAGAGGGAGAGTCTCTCTACCCATGAAAATTTATTTCATAGGAAAATTGAAAAGGGAGTGGGCATAAGAGTGATTCTGGATATCAAGGTTTTTGGTGTGTGCAAAATCCTATAGTTGGGATTCATGGTTCGGGTGCAGAGATTGACTGCTGTGAGTGCCCAATCACCATCAAATCTGATACACCACCTCGACATCCTCAAAAGTCCATCTTCTGATTTTTTGGAGCATCTAAGAGATCAAAAAGAAGATGATCAATTGGATTGATCATGATCAACCATCGAAGTCTCTGATGAGGAGCTAGCACTCCAATGGAGCTAGTTGGGATCGAAAGCTCTGTGTGGACTAACCGTAGAGGCCTGACAAGTGTTTGGCTATAGTGCAATAGGAGGGATTCTTTTGATGGATTTGGATCATAGAGATCATCTACCCATGTATAGATATTATGTTCTGAACGTAAGTCGATCAACGAATATGATTTGCTGATCGATCGCATTAAAATTTTCTATAATATATTAGCACGTCTAGATCCTGAGTAGGATTTTATGATTTGACCATAGTATGCATAGAATTAATAGTAGACTAATTTTAACTTCTTCTGTAAATTTTATTCAAAAAATTTTTGAAAATGCAAGTTTTAAGCCTACTTGATTTCCAACATTGGTATCAAAGCAAGGGTTACTTGACATGCTTATATGTTAATTAAAAAAATTAAATGTTAGCAAACATGATATATTTATATGTTAATTAAAGTTATTTTAATTAATAAAATATAATAAATTAAAAAATTAAATATGAATATGTTAGATTAGATCTAATATGTGATTCATGCTTTAATTTTATTATGGTTTATTTTTTATTATGAAAATAGCAATAGGTTGCTATTTATGAAATGAGGTGATCTATTTCTGAAATGAGTCAAATCATTTAGTGAGTAAAAAATTAATAATTTTTTAAAATTTAAAAAATATTTTAGAAATGCCGAACCCCAACCCATCAGCCGAAAACTTAATTAAAATAATAATGTGTTGTTTAGCAGAATCTAGAATTTTGAATTAAAGATTCTAAGACAAATGCATAAAACTATAGGTTAAAAGGTTAGATGAATTAGGTCTATTAATTAGGTTAGGCCTAAGGTTAGTTAAAGAATGAATTAAACTAGAGTAATTGGTCAAATCTAACCAAATATTGAATTAGATTAGATCAAGGACACTCTAGATTCAACTTCAATAGATGTAGTTGGAGGATTCCATATTTTTAATGAAGACCAAGATGGACTTGATTCTTAGCTACGTGGTTGAGCCTATAATCAATAGGTTGATCTAACTGAACCTAATTAATTGGTTGGTGTCTAAGATAAGTTTGGTAGTCAAAACTAGTAGTTTTTAATTGAAAGCAACTTGCATTGATTTGATCTTTAATGAGTTAATAGCATATCCCTTCTGCTGATCTCACTTACATGGCCGACATGATTGATTAGGATTTGATTTGATCACTTAGTGATTCGAGCTGACCCATATCACTAGGAATCAATTTGACTAATTTCAATCAGTAAGACTGAATTAGGTTCCCATGGACCTAAATTGATCCTAATCCTAACCTATTGACTTGGTGAAGTCAGTCGGAGGATTTGACTTGGTGAAGTCAGTAGGAGAAAATAGGTCCATGTCCTTTCTATCCTTAAATCACATGTAACCTAAATCCTCTAAATTATTAAATCCTTAAAATGACTATGTTATGGGGATAATTGAGTCATAGCCTCCCATTAAGATGAATAGTAATGAGTCCAATTTTCTAGATGGACATTGGAGGTGCCTTACACCTAGTGTTCATCTGGATATTAAAATTACTATTCATCATATGATGATTAGGTCGTACTCTCTGAACAGTGATCAAGTTAGTTAGAGCTTTCCTCAGGCCTGGTTATCATTGGTTTGATGCACCGAACTCAATCATGTTAATGGTTGGACCTAACCAGATTTTTTCAGTGGAGGCTATAGCCTACTGAATTGGCTTCTCGGGCAAAACCTAATTACTAAAAATTATTTGAAGAAATAATTAGTTATGAACCTACTTGTAGATGCACATGGATTAGCCAGAGCTTTTCTCGAGCCCGTTTGTAGTCTATGTGGATTCTAGTACCCACTTAGGAGTTAGTTTAATTCCTCGAATTAGAGAGAGAGGCTATCAATTTGTAAAAATAGTTGAAGAATCTTTAGACTAAAGTCCAAATCTTTAGGGTTAATTAATTCAAGTACTAATAAGGTTTCATATTTTTTTTTTAGATAAATAGAATGGTTAGTGTTAGTCTGCTCCATTCACTATTGGACAATGACAAGCTTTTAGGATCAATTATGAGGAGTTTAGTATTGACCCTAATTAGGCAGACCCAAAGAAAAATTATCCTCCTAATGCGAATAGGTAGAATAGGAGAAATCTACAAATGGTTGCTAGTCAAGATCGTTATATGATAACACCTTACAATTTCTCTATTTGTGATACATCTACTTGGGTATTAGATACCAGGGGTCCAATTCACATAAGCAATTCACTGTGTAGACTTCAAATTGAAAGAAAATTTGAGAATGGCGATAGATTCCTTAATGTTAGGGATGAAAGTAAAGTTCCAGTCCAAGCATTAGGAACTCTTGAACTTGTTTTTGAAATAAATAGTATTGTTTTAAGTGACTATCACTACTGTCCATCATTTATGATAAGCATAATATCTATTGGGCTTTTGGCCCAAGATGGTTATTATTTGTTAATAAAAAAAAATTATTGTGATATCATTATGAATGATGTTACAGTAATGTGAGGACAATTAAGAAATGATATTTATATTTTATCATAGCCTATTAGCACAATATACACATCAAATAAACCTCCGAAACTAGATAATGTCACTGTTGGGGATAAACCCCCACCCCACTGAAGTTCGGTTTGGAGCTCAGCTGAAAGATATTTATAATCATCCAAGAACTCCAATCACGGCCTTAACTATCCCCCAAAAAATGGCCATTTCTTCTTCAGACGAACTTCTCCACCAGTCGAACTCCTCCCAGATTTCTCCGTCAGTCAAACTCCTCCTGAACTTCTCCTTCAGTTGGACTTCCCTACCAGTCAAATGCCTCCCAGACTTCTCCTTTAGATGGACTTCTCCACTCGTCGAACTCCTCCTGGACTTCTCCTTTAGATAGACTTCTTCACTAGTCAAACTCCTCCTAGACTTTTTCTTCAAATGAACTTCTCCCCCAGTCGAACTCCTCCTGGACCTCTCCCAGTCAAACTCCTCCTGGACTTCTCATTCAGTCAGTTGAACTCCTCCCAAACATTTTCTTCAGATAGACTTCTCCATCAGCCAAACTCCTTCCAAACTTCTCTTTTAGATGGACTTCTCCATCAGTCAAACTCCTTCCAGACTTTTTCTTCAGATCAACTTCTCCATCAGTCGAACTCCTCCCGGACCTCTCCTTCAGACGGACTTCTCCACCGATCGAACTCCTCCTGGACATCTCTGCCAGTTGAACTCCTCTCAGACTTCTCCTTTAGATGAACTTCTTCATCAGTCGAACTCCTCCAGGACTTCTCCTTCAGACAGACTTCTCCACTAGTCAAACTCCTCTCAGACTTCTCCATCAATCGAACTTCTTCCAAACTTCTCCTTTAGATAGACTTCTCCAATCGAACTCCTCCCAAACTTCTCCACCAATCAAACTCCTCCCAGACTTCTCCTCTCTGTTACCCCTAGGAATTTCTCTTTGACACCAGAATGACCTCAGCATCTAAACTCGATATAGTGAATATCAATCAAGGCACGATCAATCTTGAAGGACATCTAAACCACTCAAGAGCTACCATTACTAGAGGTTCTTCACCACCCCTGGTTGATCTATCCAAACTTCAAATATTAAATTCTAGCAGACCGGCACATCATGACAAACAGTAACTCATGCCTCATAATAAACCCCACGTGGCCCTGAGTAGCCCACTACCAATTGGTTATGACTATCACCATCAGTTTGTTATAGGCTCTGCCTATATAAGAGATCCTCCAAATATGCTTTCTTTCTTAAGCTCTCATCTTCTACTTAAAATTTTACTCTAAATTTGTTTGTGTGCTCCATTTCTGTTGATTAAAAGAGTTGACTTGACCATCGAAGGATCTTGCCGGAGCCACCACCCTCGACTCTAGATAGGTTTTCTTTTGTAGGTCATCAGTAGTGACCACGTCTTCTCCAGCTCCAGCTTACTCTGCCATCTATAGTTTTCTGCACCAATAGAATTAGCGCTAGAGGAAGGGCCTTTTTGATGTTTTTCTTATTCTTAAATGAGTGTTCGGCAAAAGATCTTCTTCTTCTTCCTCATCAAAGTTCTTCTTCATCGATTGATTTCATGAAGATGCCTCCAAGAAGACATCTACCCGATAGTCAACCACCTTAGCCTCTAGATCTCATCCAGATCTGCCCATCCCTATTTCATCTCCAGCATCTCAGGCCCCACCAATGATGATGGTGGATGCAGAGCAGTTCAACCTGCTGGTCCAGTAGGTTAGGGGCCTCACTGCAGCAGTGTAGGCCATGCAACAATAACAACCTCTGGTGCTGATCCAACTAGAGAGTGCTTCATCAAAACCCTAGGATCCCATTTGGGGGTGGCCAACTTGGGCAAGCCAGCCTAAAACCTCTAGAAGGGGGAAGTAGAGGGTGGAGAGCCCATGCTCTAACCATGATTTGACTCCTGGTAGGACCTTGCCCCTACTCTACTAGAAAACTTTGAACATTCATGATCGGGAGGAACTCCTGGACCAAAATCTATGAGAGATGAATCGATGGATCGAAGAACACTACCATGCTCCCCCACCCATGGCAACGACATCTACACCGACGCTCCTTTCTCCCAACAAATTATGCAGGAGCCGATCCCATCAAACTTCAAGGTCCCTTAGTTTGAGAGCTATAATGGGACTACTGATCTGGTTGACCACCTGGAGGTCTTTCGAAATATGATGCTACTCCATGGCACGCCCGACGTCATTCTGTGCTAAGCTTTCGCATCCATCCTGAATGGAGCAGTGAGGAATTGGTACTCGACTCTCAATTCGGAAACCATCTTTTCTTTTGATTAAATGAGCTACCAATTTGCGGCTCATTTTTTTAGTAGCTGGCACCCCTGGCGAGGCTCGGACTCCCTCATCAACATCAAGCAAAAGGAGGGGGAGACCATCCGAGCCTACATCACTCACTTCAATGTTGCTACTCTGGAGGTCCAAAATTTAGGCCAATTTGTTATAATGGCCACACTAAAGGACGACCTTCAGAAGAATGACCGCTGTTCTCTCTAGAGAAGAAGTACCTCATGAATTTTGCTGATATGATGGCTCGGGCTGATGGTTATGCATGGATGGAGATGGCCTTTACGACCAAAGATGGTGAAGCTATAGGAGAGCGTTGCGTGGGTGAGTCAAGCAAGCCCGCTACTGAAGGAAAGCTAAGTGAAGCTTGACCATGCTTTCAAACTCTTCTTGAGTGCAAGCAAGTTTGAATTTTTCCTTGGGCTTAGTGATAAAGATGCTCTAACAGAAGGACATGGTGGGGCTCTCCCCCTAGAAGGTTCCATAACTATGCTCCCCTAAATGCTTCGAAGACCTAGGTTTTGATGGAGAATAAGGAGCAACTACCGAGGCTAGAGAGGATGCGCACCCATCCTAGCAAGCGCAATCCCAATAAATACTGCCTCTACCATCATGACCACGATCACCATATTGAAGAATGCATTCAGCTCCAAGATGAGATTAAGGAGCTCATCAAGCAAGGCAGACTTGGTCAATTCCTGCGACATCGATTAGAAGAATGAGAGGATTGGCCAAGAATACCCCCACCATCAGAACCACCAAGAAGGGAGGAGCAGTAAGGAAATCAGCCCCTGCTCGGCATCATCAATACTATCTCTGAGTGACTATGGCTGGGGGAGGCTAGTGGATTGATAGAGTCTATGAAGAGGTGGAGAACTGAAGAGCCCATAACTTTCATCGATGAAGATGCCCAAGGGGTTTAGTTTTCGCACAATGATGCGGTTGTAATTTCTTTGAATATTACTGACTATGATGTACGTCATGTTTTGGTAGATAATGAAAGCTCTACTGATGTCTTATTTTATGATGTTTTCTCCAAAATGTCCATACCTAACAACTATCTGGGACCTATGAATTCTCCATTGGTAGACTTCACTAGCGATGCTGTGCTAGTTGAAGGGATAATAACACTAGCTATGTCTACAGGACAATACCCAAAATAATCTAGAGCGTAGGTCAACTTTCTAATAGTAAAAGTCCTATCTGCTTACAGCACGATTCTTGGCTGATCTAGTCTACATGCACTTCGAACTATGGTATCAACCTATTACTTGAAAGTAAAGTTTTCGACGAGCTATGGGATCGAAGAAATTAATGAAAATGAAACCCTGAAAAGACAATGCTACTCTATTGCCTTACAAAAGAATGGCCAATCCAACCCTTGCCTAGTTGATGGGCTAGATGTCCGTGATGACCTTACTAAGGAGTGGGGCAAACCCATGGAAGACCTAGTAGCTATCCTTCTAAATGATGGGAATGCAGAGCATATGGTGCAGATCGGCTACAACTTGGGGAAGGAAGTCTGAAAGCAACTCATCACATTCCTATAGAAGAATGCTGGTATCTTTGTTTGGGTTCCCATGTATATGCCAGTAATTGATGCTGAAGTCACAAAACATCAACTGGCTGTTAATCCCAAATGCAGGCTAGTGAAATAAAGAATTCAGGGCCATGTACTAGAAAGATAGAAGGTGATAGCAGAGGAAGTAGACAAACTCCTTAAAGCTAGATTCATTTGAGAGATCAACTACCCAAGTTAGGTCTCTAATGTGGTCCTGGTCAAAAAAGCAAATGATAAATAGAGAAAGTGCATAGACTTCAAAAAGCTAAACAAAACCTATCCAAAGGATAGCTACCCCCTGCCTAGAATAGATCAATTGGTGGATGCAACTTTGGGCCATGAGCTCCTTAATGCGTGCTAATTTATAGCTATGGCAAGTGCACTAGTCGATCAAGTAATAAAGTGAATGAGTAGAGTATCGTCCCTAGAGGATTGGAAAATAAGTACTGAAAAGCTCTTTCCTATGCTTTATTTAGAAGATCGATTTATGAGAATAAGAAATTAAAGAAAATAAAAAAAATAATTAAAAGTTTTTAATTAAATAGAGAGAGTGTAAATTATTAGGGTTTTAAATTCAAGAGCAATGGATTACTAAGGCAATCGGTTCACCAACTCAGTCAATACAATATTCAGTTTTTTAGATTAATTTTATTTCATGTGACGGTGGAGTCTCCTAATTTATTCACTACCCTTTGGTCCAGGCATAGCAAAACTATTAATATTTATTAATTATCCTTTGGTCCAGGTGTAATTTAAATAAATATTAATGCATTAGGTTTTGTGAAACCCTCTAATTAAAATACGCTGCGTCCAAAGCGCACTAAAATTTCCGCATGCATATGAATTCTAATTTGATTCATAATACAAGGTATATAATCAAGAAGCATTAACATAGATGTACTTGGTCCGTAACATCTATGTTCATCAGATCAATTAGAAGATGGCCAGTAATCTAAAAGCATTAAGATCAGATTTATATACTCCTCATGAATAAAATTTAAAAATAAATCACACTGAATATTGCATCAAAAGAGTGGCTACACCTTAGCCTTAGTAAAATAAAATTTAGTTCATGATAACAAATTCAAAAATAGCAAATAAAATAAAAAGCATAGAGAAATTAGACTGTTTGATTGCTGAAATTGATTGTCTGCTGCTCTTGATGTGGAGAACTTGGCGAAGAAGAAGAGGCTCCTTGATCGATGTCTTGATCGTCGAAGAAAAATCAAAAACCCTTTTTTGATTTTCTCATAAATCACTTTTTTTTATCTCTCTCCTCTCTCTTTCTCTCTCTCTTTCTCCTCTCTCTCTCTTTCTCCCCGTCTCTCTCTCTCTCTCTCTCTCTTTTTTTTTTTTCACGGACAACCATAGGTTTTTATAGATAAAGAATTTGATTTCCTCCCAAAATCCATCAAAAATTAGGTTTAAGACTCCCAAAATAACTCAAATTAAGATCTGGGTAATTCTGGCCATTGGATGGTGATCAAATGGTCCAAAAACCACTCAAAAACCCCTTAAAATAACCCAGATCAAGTCGGATTTAATATCAGCCATTGGATCAACCGTTGGATCGAATCTGGGCCGTCCGATCGCGTTGAAATAAGGCCTTCAGATCTTTAGTTTTACGTTCGGGATGAATCTCGACCGTTGGATCTCGATCGGGAGCTGGATGCCGTCCATCAGCGCCTTCTTTTCATCCGTCCGATCAAGCTTCAGTGAAAACCGCCCGTTGGATCAGCCAGAATTTCCAAATTGCCCTCCATGGACCGTGCGCGAGCCCGGTGTTGCATGGACCGCCGTATTCTTCAGCCAATCAGCGCACTCTTTTGCTTGTGAAATTCCCAAAATACCCTTCAGATGGTCCACCGTGCACCGTGAAAAATGCTGACGTCATCCTGACGTCAGCGTTGCATCGGCGATTTTTTTTTTTTTTTTTTGAAATTCGATTCTGGGCTCGTTTGAAGTCCGTTTTGCCTGAAATTTTTTTCATCTGAACCAGAAAAAAATGAGATCTTCACATTGGTGGCCTTCTTTCCTACATAAGATTAATAAAAGTATCAATTTCTAATAAAATAGATTAATTTATTTTATAATTTAATACTTTTATTAGTATATTTTTACCACTTATCACACCCCCCAACTTAGTCATTGCTAGTCCCTTAGCAATGTTTTATTTAATACCATATTTTCAATAAGATTATCCATCACAAAGATAAAATCTAGGATTAAAGGTCAAAAAGTTTAGAAAATACTGCTAACTAAGCATTGAGCTTCAGAAGCAAATTTTTCAGTCAATACAATTAAAAACTTTCTTAGAGTACATCAAAGATCTATAGCACTTGTGTTCGTGATGACTAACTTTAGCATTTCAGTATTAAATTAAAAGAACAAAAGTATCCTCTCTTATCACCTATTTTGGTCAATTTTCTATACATTCTCAATTTTATACTCATGAATTAAGGTAGCTTTCACACTGCCTTTTTTTTCTTTTTTTTTTTTTTTTTTTTTTTTTTTACTGTGCTGAGCATCCTGGCCTTTCCTTCACCATTTTACGTGAATTTTCACACTTGACCTAGGTGCAGAGACCCAGTTACTAGGCTTTGGGCAATCCACATATACTCTATCTTTTGCACTTTATTTATAGGCAGGTAGCTCTTTCCTTAAATTCAAGTTTCTTTGATTAGAATGTATATTAATTACCAATTTTCAGTGATAATTGAATCCTCAGTTGGACCTTATAATCAATACCTACTTTGCCTTGTTAGTGTGCATGTGCAATAAAAAGTGCTAATAATCTTTTAATGACCTAAGTAGGCTGCTAAAAGTTGACCAACTAATCTACTTCTTTAACTCATTACATTCATTAGCAAATAATTCTATCTTTTATCACTTATCCAGTTTATCTTGCTCAAGATTTTCTTCTTGACACATGGGTTTTTTTTTTTTTTTTTTTTTTTTTTTAACTTTAACTTATTCTACATGTTGTCTTAAAGGAGAAAGAAAAATAAAGGATGTAATAAAGGATAGGAAGGAATACACCTGATTTGGTTCAAGTCTGGTTCTTTGGAGCTTTGAAATTTTGCTTGAGTTCTCATTGATTTTTCTGCAAAATTGAAAATACACACCAGAGCAGTAAAAGAGCAACAACAAATTACTAAAAAATAAAAGAAAAGAAAAATGATCAAAACTAAAAAGAAAAGAAACAACCTATCTAGTAGTTCTGATTTATAGTCTTCAGCTTGACTTTCTTTGAGTTCTAAAGTGGATCAATCTGGTGCCACTTCAATTGGAATACTTTCATGTTTGATCGAGTCCTCTTTCAATTTGACATTGCTCGCTTTTATAGTCTCAAACCTATTTTCTACAGAATTCTCATATAACTGGAATTGTCAATAATATCAATTAGAAAATAAGTTTGATTATCATCAGGATGTTTAGTATCTTTGAAAACATTAAAAGTAACTTGTTCATCTTGGACTCTAAGAATTAATTTTTCTTGTTGAACATCTATTAAAGCTCCTCCAGTAGCTAAAAAGGGTCTCCCTAAAATAAGGGGTACATCATAATCTTCTTCCATATCAAGAACAATAAAATCAACAGGAAAAATAAACTTGTTTACCTTTACCAAGACATCCTCCACTATACCTCTTGGATATTTAATGGATCTGTCGGCTAATTGAAGAGTAATAGTGGTAGGCTTTGGTTCTCCTAGACCCAGCTTCCTGAAAATAGAAAAAGGCATGAGATTTAATGCTTGCTCCTAAATCACATAAAACTTTATCAAAACTACAATCACCAATAATGCAGGGGATAGTAAAACTCCCTGGATCTTTTAACTTCTGTGGTAATTTATTTTGAAGTATTGCTGAGCATTCTTCATTCAAATTTATTCTCTCATGCTCCTTCAGCTTTTTCTTATTTGTTAAGGATTTCTTTGAGAAACTTGGCATACCTGGGCATTTGAGTAATAGCATCTACAAAAGGAATATTAATATGTAAATTCTTTAAAATTTTGAAAAAGTTAGAAAATTTCCTTATCTGGATGCTGTATTTGTCTCTCTGGGAATGGTAGTGGCGGCACGTAGGGCTTCACATTTGGATCAGCAAATCGTATACCTGGAGACCATCCATCTGCTGGTTGTTTTGGTGACTGACGAATTTTGAGTTGATGGTTCCTTATTTGTAGTTGGCTCTTCAGTCTCATTCTTCTGATGTGGCTCCTCCAGCTTTGTACCACTTCTTAGGGTGATAGCATTGACTTGCTCCCTTGGATTTGTCTCCGTATTGCTTGGCAAGGATCCTTGAGGTCTCTCGGAGATTATCTTAGCCATTTGACCTATTTGCATCTCCAAGTTTCGAATTGCTGCTGTTTGGTCCTGCCTAAGTTTGGCTTCCAAATTTTTTATAGTTGCTTCTTGGTTTTGCATAAATTTGACCATCAGCTCTTCCATGTTGGACTTCTTTTCAGGTACTTGGAATCCTCGGGGGTGGCTGTTGTGCTGCATTTTGATTGCTCCATGAGAAATTTGGGTGCTGCCTCCACCCTTGATTGTATGTGTTGGAGTAGGGATTGTTTTGTTGCGGCCTGAAAAAATTACCAATATAATTAGCTGTATCAGTTGTTTTAGCAAAAGGATTACCTGTCTGGCAATTGCTCGTATCGTGTCCTCCTCCACACAGGTCACAAGTAATGCTCTGAACATGCATAGCTGTTCCCTTTAAGTTGTTGACTTCGGCTCTAAGGGCTGCAATTTCAGCTAGTAAAGTTGGCACGCAATCTACTCCCTGCACAGCTGCTAGTCTTTTTGGCATCATGCGCTCTGTCTGCCATTGATAGCTATTTGATGCCATCTCATCGATCAGATCGAAAGGCTTCTTCCTCCATTTTTTCGATTAATGGTTCCTCCTGCTGCTGCATCAATCATAGAATCGATTAGTAGGAGATAAACCATTATAGAAAGTTTGTACCTGAAGCCATACGGGTAGTTGATGATGTGGACATCTCCTCAGCAGTTTCCTTGAAATGCTCCCAAGCCTCATATAGTGTCTCCATGTCCATCTGCATAAAAGAAGTGATATCGTTGCGCATCTTAGCAGTCTTGGAAGGTGGAAAGTACTTGGCTAAGAATTTTTGGGCTAGGACATCCCAAGTTGTGATAGAACCTGTAGGAAGAGAATGAAGCCAATTTTTAGCTTTATCCCATAAAGAGAAAGGAAATAACCTTAATCTAATAGCATCATCCGACACCCCATTAATTTTAAAAGTATCACAAAGTTCAAGAAAATTAGAAATATGGGCATTCGGATCATCATGCATGTGTCCACTGAATTGGACAGTTGATTGAATCATCTGGATCATCGCTGGTTTTATTTCGAAGTTGTTTGCTCGTACAGGCGGTCTCCTGATGCTCGAAGCTGCATCGGCTATAGATGGTGTGATGTAATCATTTAATGGATGATGTACTGGTCGAATAGCTTCATGCTGTCCTTCAGTCGCCATATCCACTCCTAGATTGATGTCGTTAGGATCTTCAGCTGCCATGTTTCTCTCTTGTTGTAGTCTTCTAATAGTCCTTTCAATTTCTGGATCTAGAGGTAGTAAGTTACTATGTCCAGTACGTGTCATGCACTAAAAAAATTTTTTTTTTAATAATAAAAATTAAAAATAAATTTCTAAAGTAAAGCTAGGATCAAAATTTTAATATTATTTTAGACACAATCCCCGGCAACGGTGCCAAAAACTTGATGCGTGCTAATTTATAGCTATGGCAAGTGCACCAGTCGATCAAGTAATAAAGTGAATGAGTAGAGTATCGTCCCTAGAGGATTGGAAAAATAAGTACTGAAAAGCTCTTTCCTATGCTTTATTTAGAAGATCGATTTATGAGAATAAGAAATTAAAGAAAATAAAAAAAATAATTAAAAGTTTTTAATTAAATAGAGAGAGTGTAAATTATTAGGGTTTTAAATTCAAGAGCAATGGATTACTAAGGCAATCGGTTCACCAACTCAGTCAATACAATATTCAGATTTTTAGATTAATTTTATTTCATGTGACGGTGGAGTCTCCTAATTTATTCACTACCCTTTGGTCCAGGCATAGCAAAACTATTAATATTTATTAATTATCCTTTGGTCCAGGTGTAATTTAAATAAATATTAATGCATTAGGTTTTGTGAAACCCTCTAATTAAAATACGCTGCGTCCAAAGCGCACTAAAATTCCTGCATGCATATGAATTCTAATTTGATTCATAATACAAGGTATATAATCAAGAAGCATTAACATAGATGTACTTGGTCCGTAACATCTATGTTCATCAGATCAATTAGAAGATGGCCAGTAATCTAAAAGCATTAAGATCAGATTTATATACTCCTCATGAATAAAATTTAAAAATAAATCACACTGAATATTGCATCAAAAGAGTGGCTACACCTTAGCCTTAGTAAAATAAAATTTAGTTCATGATAACAAATTCAAAAATAGCAAATAAAATAAAAAGCATAGAGAAATTAGACTGTTTGATTGCTGAAATTGATTGTCTGCTGCTCTTGATGTGGAGAACTTGGCGAAGAAGAAGAGGCTCCTTGATCGATGTCTTGATCGTCGAAGAAAAATCAAAAACCCTTTTTGATTTTCTCATAAATCACTTTTTTTTATCTCTCTCCTCTGTCTTTCTCTCTCTCTCTCTCTTTCTCCCTCTCTCTCTTTCTCCCCATCTCTCTCTTTGTCTCTCTCTAATTCTCTTATTTTTTTTCACGACAACCATAGGTTTTTATAGATAAAGAATTTGATTTCCCCTCAAAATCCATCAAAAACTAGGTTTAAGACTCCCAAAACAACTCAAATTAAGATCTGGGTAATTCTGGTCGTTGGATGGTGATCAAACGATCCAAAAAC
Organism: Cocos nucifera; assembly: GCA_006176705.1. Lineage (NCBI taxonomy): Eukaryota > Viridiplantae > Streptophyta > Magnoliopsida > Arecales > Arecaceae > Cocos > Cocos nucifera. Next base: position 178,430 of record QRFJ01001273.1, read on the forward strand.
CACTCAAAAACTCCTTAAAATAACCTAGATCAAGTCGGATTTAATATCAGCCGTTGGATCAACCATTGGATCAAATTTAGGCCATCCGATCGCATTGAAATAAGCCTTCAGACCTTTAGTTTTACATCAGAATGAATCTCGACCATTGGATCTCGATCGAGAGCTGCGAATGCTGTCCATTAGCACCTTCTTCTCGTCCGTCCGATCAAGATTCAGTGAAAACCGCCCATTGGATCAGTCAAAATTCCTAAATTGCCCTCCGTGGACCATACGCAAGCCCGGTGTTGCATGGACCACCACATTCTTCAACCAATCAACACGCTCTTTATGCTATGAAATTCTCAAATTATCCTTCAGATGGTCCACCATGCGCCGCAAAAAATACTGACGTCAGTGTTGCGTCGGCGGTTTTTTTTTTTTTTTTTGAAATTCGATTCTGGGCTCGTTTGAAGTCCATTTTGCCTGAAATTTTTTTTATCTGAACCAAAAAAATAAGATCTTCACATTGGTATCCTTCTTTCCTATATAAGATTAATAAAAGTATTAATTTCTAATAAAATAGTTTAATTTATTTTATAATTTAATACTTTTATTAGTATATTTTTAGCACTTATCACTCCTCACCTTCATGGATGCTTTCTCTGGCTACAACCAAATCCGGATGGCACCAGAGGATAAGGAGAAATTTTTTTTTTATTACTGACCAGTGTCTTTATTGTTACAGGATCATGCCCTTTAGGCTTAAAAATGCAGGCACAACCTATCAACATCCGATCAATAAAATCTTCAAGAAATAGATCGATCACAATATGGAGATCTATTTGGACAACATACTTGTCAAGAGCCAATCTTCTGCAAATCACATTATTGATCTTGAAGAGACCTTCAATGCCCTTCGAAGGTATAAGATGAAGTTGAATCTAACCAAATGCGCCTTTGGAGTGACCTCGAAAAAGTTCTTCAGGTTCATGGTATCGAGGTGGGGGATTGAGGCTAACCCGAAGAAGATCCGAGCTATCCAGGAGATGACTGCCCTAAAATCAGTAAAAGAAGTTCAGCGCGTAACTAGGAAGGTGGCATCATTGAATCGCTTTGTCTTCAAATTGATCGAGTGGTGCATGCCCTTCTTCCAAGTCCTCAAGCAACTAAAGAGCTACTATTGGACCGCACAATGTCAACAAGCATTCGAAGAGCTCAAAAACTACCTTGGCTCATCACCTCTATTATGTAAGCTCGAGCTTGGAGAAAAATTATTTTTATACCTAGTAGTCTCCCCAGTAGCCCTTGCAGCGATTTTGATCAAGAAAGAGGCAAAGGTGCAATGACTGATCTACTATATCAGCCGAATCTTGAGGGATGCTGAAATTAGGTACACTAAGTTAGAAAAATTAGTTTACACTATTTTGATTGTAGTCAAAAAACTTTTGGTCCTACTTTCAGGGCCACACCATAACAATCCTCACTAATCAACCAATCAAGGTAGTTCTTCATCGAACTGACACCTCTAGAAGAATAGCAAAATGGGCAATCAAGCTTACAAAATTTGACATCAACTATCAATCTCAATCCTCAATCAAAGCTCAAATACTGATCAATTTCATAGTTGAATACACTATCCTGGATGATGCCGAACCTGAGTAGAATGAAGCCAGCATTTCATGGTTGCAACAAAGCTTCCCTAAGGAAAAAGTGGATTTCCCTAAAGGTTTTTGGGCCCTATATGTTGATGGCTCTTCCAATGTTTTAGGTGCAGGTGCTGGGCTGATTTTGGTTAATGCTGAAGGAGTCATCACCGAAAATGCACTATGCTTCAAGTTCTCCATGATCAATAATAGGGCAGAATATGAAGCTCTGATAGTAGAAATAAAGATCACCAAAGAATTAGAAGCAGATCGGCTCTAAGTTTACAGTAATTTCTAATTGGTGGTGAGATAAGTACGTGATAGTTATGAAGCTTAGAAAGAAAATATGATAAAGTACCTTGAAAAAGTGAAGATCCTGATCCCAACTTTCAACAACAACAATATCCAATAGATTCCAAGGGCAGAAAACACCAGAGCTAAACTCCTATCCAAGCTGGCCACACTCGCTCCCAATAAACTTTCGAAAGAAGTATACTTCGATGTACTGAAATGATCAAGTTTGGAAGAGCCACAGTCTATAATGCAAATCGACTGTGAGCCCTGCTGGATCAATCCATTGGTTGCTTATCTCAAAGGCAAGACTCTTCCATATGATTTAAAGGAAGCTCGAAAGTTGAGAAATCAGGCCTCCCGATATATTCTTTATGAAAAAAAAACTATATAAAAGATCATATTCTTTACTACTTTTAAGATGCCTTCGACCCTTCGAGGCTGATTTTACATTATGAGAGGTACATGAAGGAATTTGTGGAAGCCATCTAGGTCCTAGATCTTTATCTCACAAGTTGCTTCGGTAAGGTTACTACTGGCCGATCTTATATCGGGATTCCCTGGACTATGTTAGAAATTGTGACCATTGTCAGAGAAATGCTAGTATTCAGAGACAGTCAGCCTCCAAGCTTACCCTCCTTAGCGCCCCTTGGTCATTTGTACAATGGAGGATGGATATACATGGCCCCTTTCTAATGGCATCCGGATAATGAAAATTTTTCTTGGTTGCAATTGACTACTTCACCAAATGGGTCGAGACCGAATCCTTAGCTAAAATTACTTAAGCTAAAGTATAAGACTTCATCTGAAAGTCGATTGTTTACAAATTTTGCCTATCTCAAACCCTTATAATAGACAATGGATGGCAATTTATTAGAGTGAAGTTTGCTGAGTTCTGCGAAGACTTGAACATCTTCCATAACTTCACATCAGTAGCTCATCCACAAGCAAATGGTGAAACAAAGGTGACTAACAGAACCTTGCTACAAGATATCAAGATGAGACTTGAGAGAGCCAAGGGGACTTGGGTAGACGAACTCCACTATATACTTTGGGCAAATTGAACTACTCAAAGACTGCCAACTGGAGAGACCCCTTTCGCCCTAGCCTTCTGAACAGAAGTGGTTATCCCAATCATGCTCAAACTCTCATCAGCACGTGTAGTGGCCTTCAGCGAGTAGCATAATTCACAGGACCTTAGGGCTAACCTCAACTTGCTAGAGAAAAAATGAAAAGAAGCTCAAGTTTGGATGGCTGCCTATAGTTGGAATGTGGCCCAATATTATAAATCCTGAGTTAGGGACAAGGTATTCATAGTGGAGGACTTGGAGCTTTGATGAGTAGCTGTTTCACAGCCCCAAAATCAAAAGAAGCTTGTCCCAAATTGGGAAGGACCCTACGAAGTCATGGTCATCTAGCCTAGGACATATTACTTAAAGGAGCTTGGAGGAGCCGACCTACCCCGACCATGGAACTCAGAAAATTTGAGAATGTTTCACCAATGACTTTGCGGTAATAAAATCTCTTTACTTTAGCATCTAAGTTCTTGTTGCAAAACCATAATGATAGAAAAAAACTTTTCGAACTTCACCTCACGACGAAAATAATTATGTTAGGAATAGGAGGAGAACCTCATCCTAACATGAGCAAAGCGAAGACCTCGTTAATCTAAGATGAGATAAGGGGAGAGGTCCTTTCAACAGCCCCTACATGCCCCTATAATCATATTAGAAATAGGAGGAGAACCTCATCCTAATATAAGAAAAATGAAGACCTTATTAATCTAAGATGAGATGAGGGGAGAGGCCCTTTCAACGATCCTTACATACCCCTACGGCCCTATTAGAAATAGGAGGAGAACCTCATCCTAACATGACCAAAATAAAGATCTCATTAATCTAAGATGAGATGAGAAAAGAGGCCCTTTGAAAGGTCCTTACGTGCCCCTACAGCCTTGTTAAGAATAGAAGAAGAATCTCCTCCTAACATGAGCAAAGTAAAGACCTCATTAATCTAAGATGAGATGAGGGGAGAGGACCTTTCAACGACCCTTACATGCTTCTACAGCCCTGTTAGGAATAGGAGGAGAACCTCATCTTAACATGAGCAAAGCAAAGACCTTATTAATCTAAGATTAGATGAGAGGAGAGACCCTTTCAACAGCCCTATTAGGAATTGGAGGAGAACCTCATCCTAACATGAGCAAATTCAAAACCCCATTGATCTAAAATGGAAAGAAGGGAGAAGCCGTATCAGTGATCCTTATACGTATCACCCCTACGATTGTGGCATAAACAAAAAATAGGATTACCTCATTCTAGTTTGTGAAAAGGTCTCTAGTTCACTATCCATAGCAACCATCTCAATAGAAGATAGAGTGAAGAAAACAAAGCCATCAATAAGAATTGGATTTATGCGAGATAGAAGATGATGAAAGAAGGTACCATTTTATTGAAAAGTAAAAGTTCATTACAAAATGAAGGTGAGAACAAAGGTTTGCAAGATCGATTACGTAAAAAAAAAAGAAGAAAAGAGGTTGAAGTCCTAAGATGGACCAGATTTCTTTGACTTCGGGCTATCGACCCCAACCATCATCAGAGCCTATTTCAGCCTAAAGATCTCCTCTACAAGCTCCTTCCTTTTTAGCAGGCTGTCAACAAACATCCTATTGGCCCGCTGGAATTTATCTTCAAGCTCCTACCGCTGCTTCCTTAGAAACTCAAACTCGGCCTTCGCATCCTTAATAGCTTGCTGCTCGTAGGTCAGCTGAAACTTCAGCCTTTGGACTTCGACCTTCTCTATCCCGATCGACTCCAATAGCTCACCAATGATCCTCATCAAAGTGGCAATCTTCTCTGACTCCCTACTTGTACCGACTTGATAGCGGTCATCCAGTCGCTTCTGGAGTCGAACTACTTCGCTGTTAGCAGTGCGAAGCTTTTGCTCCAATGACGATATCCTCCCACTCCAACCCATTCTGTAAGATTGATAAGCAAGCTTGGTGTCATGCAGAGAACCTCTAGGATCAATCCCATTCCTATCAAGCTTTATCGATAGACTATGGCGAACTTCCTTCCAGCAATTGGATTTTCTCCTTCGCCACTTTGAGCTCAACCTCAAGGGAACTAATCTTCGCCATCAGCGCCCAAGACTTGTCAATGGAACTTTCTTGAGCTTAGCTAATTCTCTCTCAAAGTTGCCCTTCCGAATGCTAAAACTTGTAGAGTGCTTCCTATACAATTTTTGGAGGTGGGTGACTTCAATCATTGCCTCCAAAGCATTCTTTCGAGACCTTTAAAGATAATCCTCCACCTTCTTTAGCTTCTTTTTCAAATGATGAACCTCTTTCTTCAAAATTTTAATCATTGGTTTTAAAGGAACTCCCTAAGGCAGTAGATCAGCATCGATCGAGGACTGCATCCAATGTACAAAAAACACTCAAAGGTATTGACAAAAAGAAGTTTGCTTTCATTTAACTAAAAGTTTTTCAAGTATAAAGTAAAATAAAAAGAGAAAAAGGAAAAATATAACTACTCGAGATTCTTAATCTTGGGAGGTGCAGCGATAGATGAAGTCGGGGTGCTCTCGATTGCTTCTAGTTCTTGGGCAAGCTCGAATGCCTCCATGGCCGACTCGGATGAACCAGGGATGGGCTCGGTGTGAGAAAGGTCAGCCACAGCATTGGATGGCCTTGCCTTTTCACTAGGATCCTCCTCCTATATAAAGCTTAGATCAAGTTTGAAAATTTTTGGCCACTCTATCTTTGCAGAGTTTGAAGCCCTTGATAAATGCCTGCTGGCTGAATGCGACATTCAGCTTCTTCATTTTGGAGGAGGCTTTGAATTCCTCCATGACAAGGGCCGCCGCCTCCAAGACTGACTTTGCCTCTCGAGCCTTCAGTTCAGCGGCTTTACCCTTAGTTTCCTTCCTCCTCTCCTCCACCAAAGCCAGTGTAGCCTTGAGTCCGACTGAGATAAACTTTTTTTTCAGAGCACACCCAAGAGGCTCCCGACTTCCGCCGCCTTCTCCTCCATGAGGTGCTCAGACTCGGCGGCCTTTTTTCGAAGGTGATTGATCTCAGCTTGAAGATCCTCCTAGACCTTCGGTGCTTCCGCCTCTTAGTGGTGCCCCATTTTAAGGTGGGCGAGTACTTGGTGACCCAATTACCACAAACAAACGATGTCAGGGTAGAGAATAGAAAAATAGGAAAGAAAACTCGATAAGGTGGTTACCTTGAGGATGGTCCCAAGGGATCTCATGATGAGCTCCATCTAGTCATGGTCGGCCATGCGGTCCACCACCTCGGGAAGGATGAACTTGTCAATCAAATCTTGGATTAAACTCGGGTTATCGAAGGAGTCTTTTCGCGGATTGTTTCCATTGCTATCGCTCGGCTCACCTGGACGAGCCTTATGGGAAATCTTCATGATAGCCAACTTTTTCTTCTTCCTCTCTTTTCCTTCCTCTATCTCAGTAGGAGGTTCGAGAGCCTGATCCATGGTAAGAGGACTCGAGGATTCGAGAGGAAAGGAGCCTCCTTCAGTAGCATCGACATCGGCAGCTAGGATGACTTCGACATCCTCGAGTGTGACATTGGTGGCAGTAGGAGCTACAGAGCTCGGGGTGCCGACCTTTGCCCTCTTTGAATTTTCACCCAGGGCCTTCCCTTTCCTCTTCCTTTAGGCATAAAGGCGCTTAGTAAGCATCCCCACAGCTTTGGTATCCATCATTGCAACAAGGAAAAAGTTTTAATCAGTCAAAATGCATCTAAAATCTCATAAGGGCCCCAAAAGAAAAAAGTATACCAATGGGGTCGAGAGGGATTAAGCCCAGATTGAACAAGGACTGCTCTTTTAGAAGGTTGGGAAGAAGAGGAGCTCGGTATGCCTTAAGCTTATTAAAAGATTCGAGGTCAGCTTTGTCTAGACTAGGAGCTCGACGAACTGATTTCCTAAGAAAGCCCCAAGGAGGGAGATCCAACATTAAGGTTGGACAGTGCATGAAGAAATACTTTTTTTTTCAACTATGAATGAAAGAAGGAGCACCTTTAGGAGCTCCTTCTTTTCGAATTGGAAGAAAAAGTACCACCAATCCTTGGCGGAATGATGATGCTTGAAGGTATAAAAATTTCTAAAGAGCGAGATGGTTGGGTGAACCTCGGCTAGATGACAAAGGAAAAGAAATTCGATTACAAACCTAAAAGAATTCAGTACTACAAAGGCAAGGAAGATATTCAGAAAGTAAAGGAGTGTGACTATGAAAGGAGGGAGTGGAAGTCGAAGCCTAGCCCGTAAAGATTCCAAGTATAGACAAAATCGATTGGCTAGAGGGGAACCAGCTCGATCACCTGATCGGGGAAGTTTGAAGTCATACTCTTAGGGGATCCCATACCGAATCCTAATTATAGATAGGTCGTTCGGGGTCAGGATGCAAGAAATAGTATCTAGTACAAAGGGCTGATGAGACATACTCCTAGGCTCGACCTCTGCTAAGGGGATAGGGTCTAAGAAGGTTGGACTGGACGAACCCCAGGAACCGATGGATTGAGAAGTTTTAGAGGACATCTGGATCGAAATCAACTTAAGAAAAAACTTCAAAAAATAAAAAAATGAAGTGCGGAAATTCCTACGGAGAAATTGAAAGAATAAGAAATAAAAGATGCATGAGTAATCGAAAAGAAAGATTATGGAGCTGACCTAAATCGATTGGGAAAGGCAAGAAGATGATGAGCATGATGAAAATTGAGTGGAGGTGCACTTGGGACCAGGGAGAATGGAGAAAGAAACCAAAACACTTGGGCGGGAGTAAAGCGAGAACCAGAGGGAGAAGAAGTCTTAGGTGAAATAAGTTCCGAAGAAGAATGGAGGACTTAAATAGCCAGGAGAAGCCTGAGGTAGTTATGATTGCAGATCTACCCGATCTTTGTGTGATGCATGTCCCACTCATCATGTCAGGGAGGTGGCGTCGAGTAGAGCCTTTATTGCACTGTACCTCGGATAGCATTTCGATGGGAGTTTTGAAAGGCCATCTCTTCAAAATCACGTCATAATTTGAGAAGTTTCGATGCTAGCATGAAAATTGCCAAAACTTTCTGCCTGGCGGGCGCGAAGCTCAGGATTCGACTTTGGCAATTGCCTTTTTACTTCCTTCCTTTGAATTTCGAACTTAGAAGTAGGGGGACTATTATTGAAGATAATCCCCACTCTTGTCGAAGCTCGATCTGGAGCTTGATTGAAAAATATTTATAATCACCGAAAAACTCCAATCACTGGCTTTAACTATCTCCCTAAAAATGGCTGCTTCTCCACCAATCGAACTCCTTCGGACTCTTTCAGATGGACTTCTCCACCAGTCGAACTCCTCCCAGACTTCTCCTTCAGGTAGACTTCTCCACCAGTCGAATGCCTCTCAGACTTCTCCTTCAGATGGACTTCTACACCAGTCGAACTTCTTTCGGACATCTCCTTCAGATGGACTTCTCCGCTAGTCAAACTTCTCCCGAACTTCTCTACCAATCAAACACCTCCCAAACTTCTCCTTCAGATGGACTCCTCCACCAATTGAACTCCTCCCAGACTTCTTCTATAGATGAGCTTCTCCACCAGTTGAACTCCTCCTAGACTTCTCCTTCAGATGGGCTTCTCCATCAATCGAACTTCTTCTGGACTTCTTCAGATGGATTTCTCCACCTGTCGAACTCCTTCCGAATTTCTTCTTTAGATGAACTTCTCCACCAGTCGAACTCCTCTTGGACTTTTTCTTCAGATGGACTTCTCCGCTAGTCGAACTCCTTCCAAACTTCTCCACCAATCAAACTCCTCTTGAACTTCTCCATCAGATATACTTATCTGCCAATCGAACTTCTCCCAGACTTCTCCTTCAAACGAACTTCTCCACTAGATGAACTACTTCCAAACTTCTTGATGCGTGCTAATTTATAGCTATGGAAAGTGCACCAATCGATCAAGCAATAAAGTGAATGAGTAGAGTATCATCCCTAGAGGATTGGAAAATAAGTACTGAAAAGCTCTTTCCTATGCTTTATTTAGAAGATCGATTTATGAGAATAAGAAATTAAAAAAAATAAAGAAAATAAAAAATAATTAAAAATTTTTAATTAAAAAGAGAGAGTGTAAATTATTATGGTTTTAAACTCAAGAGCAATGGACTACTAAGGTAATCGGTTCATCAACTCAGTCAATACAATATTCAGATTTTTAGATTAATTTTATTTTATGTGACGATGGAGTCTCCTAATTTATTCACTATCCTTTGGTCCAGGCATAGCAATATTATTAATATTTATTAATTATCCTTTGATCCAGGTGTAATTTAAATAAATATTAATGCATTAGGTTTTGTGAAACCCTCTAATTAAAATATGCTGCATCCAAAGCATACTAAAATTTCCACATGCATATGAATTCTAATTTGATTCATAATACAAGGCATATAATCAAGAAGCATTAACATAGATGTACTTGGTCCATAATTTTTATGTTCATTAGATCAATTAAAAGATGGCCAATAATCTAAAAGCATTAAGATCATATTTATATACTCCTCATGAATAAAATTTAAAAATAAATCACACTGAATATTGCATCAAAAGAGTGGCTACACCTGAGCCTTAGTAAAATAAAATTTAGTTCATGATAATAAATTCATAAAATAGTAAATAAAATAAAAAATATAGAAAAATTAGACTGTTTGATTACTGAAATTGATTGTCTGCTACTCTTGATGTGGAGAACTTGGCGAAGATGAAGAGGCTCCTTAATCGATGTCTTGATCGTCGAAAGAAATAAAAAAAAATCAAAAATCTTTTTTATTTTTCACAAATCACTCTTATCTCTCTCCTCTCTCTTTCTCTCTCTCTTTCTATTTCTTTCTTTCTCCCCGTCTCTCTCTGTCTGTCTCTCTAATTTTTTTTTTCATGGTAACAACATGTTTTTATAGATAAAAAGTTAGATTTTCCCCCAAAATTCATCAAAAACTAGGTTTAAGACTCCCAAAACAACTCAAATTAAGATTTGGATAATTCTGGCCGTTAGATATTGATCAAACAGTCCAAAAACCACACAAAAATCTCTTAAAATAACCCAGATCAAGTCAGATTTAATGCCAGCCATTGGATCAACCTTTAGATTTAATCTGGGCCATCCGATCGCGTAGAAAGTAGGCTTTTGATCTATAGTTTAACTTTGAGATGAATCTTAGCCATTGGATCTCGATTAGGAGCTACGGATGCCATCCATCAGCGCCTTCTTTTTGGCCATCCGATCGAGTTTCAGTGAATGCTGCCCATTGGATCAGCAAAAATTCCCAAATTACCCTCCGTGGACCATGTGCGAGCCCGGTGTTGCGTGGACCACCACGTTCTTCAGCCAATTAGAGCGCGCCTCTTGTTGTGAAATTTTCGAAATACCCTTCAGATGGTCCATCGTGCATCGCAAAAAATGCTGACGTCATCCTGACATCAGCGTTGCGTCGGCGATTTTTTTTTTTTTTAAATTCAATTCTGGGCTCGTTTGAAGTCTGTTTTGCCTGAAATTTATTTCATCTAAACCAAAAAAATAAGATCTTCATATTGGTGGCCTTCTTTCCTACATAAAATTAATAAAAATATTAATTTCTAATAAAATAAATTAATTTATTTTATAATTTAATACTTTTATTAGTATATTTTTATCACTTATCACTTCTCCTTTAGATGGACTTCTCTATCAGTCAAACTCCTCCCAGACTTCTCCTTCAGATAGACCTCTCTATCAGTCGAACTCCTCTCAGACTTTTTCTTCAGACGGACCTCTCCGCTAGTCGAACTCCTCCCGAATTTCTCCCCTAATCGAACACCTCCCGAACTTCTCCTCTATGTTACCCTTGGGAATTTGTCTCAGACACTAGAAGGACCTCAGCATCTAAACTTAATACAATGAATATCAGTCAAGGCATGGTCGATCTTGAGGGACATTCGAACAACTCGGGAGCTACTATAACTAGAGGTTCTTCACCACCCTTGGTCAATCTTTCAAAACTATAACTATTAAAATCCAATAGATCGGCACGTCGTGACAAACGATCACTCATCCTCAATAACAAATCCTATGTGATCTTGAGCGGCCCACTATCAGGTAGTTATGGCTATCACCATCAATTTATTATAGGGTCTGCCTATATAAGAGACTCTCCAGATATGCTTTCTCCCTTAAGCTCTTATCTTCTACTTAAAATTCTGCTCTAAATTTCTCTGAGTACTTCATTTTTATTGGTTGGAAGAGCTGACTTAACCATTTGAAGATTTTGCTAGAGCCACCACCCCCAACTTCGGACAGGACTTATTTTGTAGATCATCGGTTGTGACCTCTCTTCTTTAGCTCTAGCCAACTTCGACATCTATAGCTTTCTGCACCAACACTCACTGATGCCTATCTTTGACATTGTAGGCTTGATCATACAAACAAGAATAGGATCAACAAGTTAGTCAAGGAGCATATCCTTGACAATGATGATTGTGAATTATTGACTAACTGTGAGTCCTTCTCTCTTGGTAAGATGACCAAATCATCTTTTACTAGAAAAGGTGAACGGGCTGCTGAGCTTCTAGATCTAGTACATATTGATGTATGTCGATCTATGAACACATGTGCTAGAGGTGGGTTCTACTACTTTATTATATTTATTGATGATTGATCTATGTATGGGTTTGTCTATCACATGAAGAATAAATCTGATTCGTTTGAAATATTCAAATGATATCAAAATGAGGTAGAAAAATAGCTTGGGTAGAGTATTAAATTTTTTGGTTAGATTGAGGAGGTGAATACCTTTCTAATGATTTTTTATTATATCTAGGAGAGAATGGGATTCACTCATAATGGAGCCCTTCAGAAATACCACATCATAATGATATGTCCGAAAGTAGGAATCGAACCCTGTTGGACATGGTTTGGTCCATGATGGAGTTTGTGAGTCTGTCTATTTCTTTCTAGGGTGTGCACTCGAGACTGCTTGTTTCATTTTGAATAATATTTCGAGCAAGTTTGTTGCAAAGACTTCATATGAGATATGGACTGGGCATAGGCCGACACTCTCTCATCTTAGTATTTGGAGATGTCTAGCTTATGTCAAAATTTGCAACCAAAAAAACTTAGACCAAGGTCTGATAAGTGCTTGTTCATAGGGTACCCCAAGGAAACTAGGGGTTATTACATCTATCTTACTGAAAAATAAAAGGTGTTCATCAGCAATAGGAAAGTCTTTTTAGAAAAGAAGTTTCTTATGGAAAGAACTGTTGTCTCTAATATTGAACTTAGTAAAATTTGATAGGTGGAAGAACTAACACATTCTAGTGAACTTGCAAAACTAGATTTGATAAGATCAAACCCAAAGCCTGTTGAAGAAGCATCTTTAAGAAGATCCAATAGAATACCGCATCAATCAGATAGATACTATGATTTGTTAGTCCAAAATGGTGATCCTATTGAACTTGAGAATGATGAGAATTCGATCTCCTATATAGATGCCATGTAGAGGTCCGATTCTGATAAGTGGCTGGAAGCCATGAAATTCGAAATGGAGTCTATGAAGGTCAACAGTATATGGACACTGATTGATCCACCTGAAGGGATAAAATCCATTGGATGTAAGTAAATTTTTTAAAAAAAGAGACACAGATAGGAAGATGGAGACCTATAAAGCCTATCTGATTGTGAAGAAATATCTCAGCATTATGATATTGATTATAACAAGATGTTTTCTTCGGTGGCAATGTTTAAGTCCATTTAGATTATGCTTGTGATAGCAGTAGATCTGGACTATAAGATTTGACAGATGGATGTGAAAATAGCTTTCTTAAATGGAGCTCGATGAGAAGGTATATATGATAAAGCCTAAGGATTTCACATCCACAGACGAGTCCAAGGTGTGCAAGCTTTGTTAAACTTTGATAAAATGATCAGAACGTATGGCTTCATTATGAACGGAGAGAAATCTTATGTCTATAAATAGGCTATTGGTTCTATAATTGTATTTCTTATACTGTATATGGATAACAATCTTTTAATCGAAAATGACTTTCCTACACTACAAAAAATAAAAGTTTGGTTGTTGTCACAATTCTCCATGAAGAACTTAGGAGAAACTTCCTACATCATAGGGATGAAGATCTATAGAGATAGATTTAAAAGATGGATTGGATTGTCCCAATTCACGTACATCGAAATCGTGCTGAAGCAGTTCAGCATGGCAAATTTCAAAAAGGGCTATCTTCCAATAGGCCATAGAATTACTCTCTCGAAGAGAGATTATTTGACAACTCTGCAAGAGAGAGAGCATATGAGTAGAATATCATATGCTTCAACAGTGAGTTCTATTATATACGTTATGACGTGTACGAGACCGGACGTGGCATACTCACTAGGGGTAGTGAGTAGGTACCAGTCTGATTCGGATAAGAATCACTAGAAGGTTGTAAAGACAATCATGAAGTATTTGAGAAATATTAAAGACCAGTGGCTCATTTATGGAGATCACCATGGTGACTTGCAGGCAACTCACTATACTTAGGTATCAGACTATCTAGATTTCTAATTTAGTGATGGAAGGTTACTAGGTGCAGTCAAGTACTTGTTCTATCGATGCGTGAGTCAAGATGAGATTGACCCCTCCAATTGTTGGAGCAGATGCATCACTGTATTTAAATTTAGCAAAACCTTGATCGATGTGGTTCATTCGATGAACATTAAATTTTGAAATATACTATAGATGACGTTTTAGGATTTGATAGTAAAATTCTAATCATCTTTTGAGCATTAAGATCAAGGAGATGAATTATTTGGTAACCATATGCCATAGGTTTGTTAATGTTGCATTGCAATTATTCGACCTATGCGGACATTGAGTATCATTGCTAGATGGTCACATTGATTGGTATAGAAAGTTGGTTCTTATGCTATCGACTTACGATTCAAACCTATAGGGTCACACATAATTGGAGTTTCTACCTGATCCGATGGCTGATCAAGAGTTCCAATGGTCTAGGACTCTATGGTCAAGAGTCCTACTAGACTAGGACTCTATGATCAGGAGTCCCATTAGACTAAAACTCTATCTTTATGGGTTTCACTAGACTAAAACTCTAAGTTTTACTTATCTAAAACTCTCTGATCAAGAGTCCCACTAGTCTAGGACTCTATGATCATAATTTTCATTCATTCAGAACACTAGGTTCAAGAGTCATATTGATTTGGGACTCTTCCAAAGTTTCATATAGATTGGACTCTGGTGCCCAGACACCCAATTGATTAGGACTCCATGTTTATTAAAGGATTCATTAGTAATTTGATTATCGACAAGATTAATTTGATTGAGTAATGAGGACTCAATCTAAACTCATTGAATTTGATTCGATCGGCTTTGACCCGATCAGGTCATGAGATGACCTAATCGCTATGGGAGATTCAACCCTAATTTGATCAGAGGTGGGATCTAATTAATTTCTAATTTGATTAGAAATTTATTGGATAGGGTTAAGCCCAATTTGGTTGGATTTAACCTAGTCTAATTGGGTCTAGATTGATTGGTTTGGTTGAAACCAATTTGGATCAAGTCAAATGAAGTTTGAATTTTAAATTCCTTCTCCCTACACCTTAACCACTTTGACCAATGCCCTTTGTCCATGCAATTTTTGAAGTTGCATGAGTTTTTGCATGCAATAATAGAGTGTGTTCCTCCTCTTCATTCTTCCTTTGACCTAGTCCAAGCATTGGATCAGATGAGATTCACTTGAATTTTGAATTCAAGTAAGATTGTTGGCCCTCTAACTCCTCTCTCTTATCCATTCCCCAAGCCATCTAGTTTTGTCATATTTTTTTGTGGCATTTTTTTAGAGTGTGTGTAGAAGGAGAGTACTTCTACTCATCACCTACCTGATAGGGGTGTTGGAAATGGATAAGACTCCTCTTGAATTTTTGAATTCAAGTGTTATGGTTAGAGGTTGCAATAAATCTAATCTCCAACCCTTATCCCTTCCACCCTATTTTCCCATTCAAATCATGCCAATAAAGGGGTGAATTTTTTTTTGTGGGCATGGAAGTGAGAGAGGTTTCTAAGGTATGAATTTTAAAGTGTTGAGTCACTGGTTATGGGAGTGAGAAATTCTAGAGTGAAAGTGAGAAGAGTCCTGCACCACTATATTCTTCCCGCATGCCACACTTCTAAATTTTTTTATTTTTCTTGTTGCTCATTTAAAAAATTCAAAAGGATGGGCATAAGAAGAGGGAGAGTCCCTCTACCCATGAAAATTTATTTCACTAGAAAATTCAAAAGGGAGTGGGCATAAGAGTGATTCTAGATATCAGGGTTTCTGGTGTGTGCATAACCCTAGAGTTGGGATTCAGGGTTCGGGTGGAGTGCTTGAGCGCCGTGAGTGCCTGATCATAATCAAATTTGATACACCACCTCATCATCCTCTAAAGTCCATCTTTTGAATTTTTGGAGCATCCAGGTGATCAAAAAGAAGGTGATCGATTAGATTGATCATGATCAACCATTGAAGGCCCTAGGGAAGAACTAGCACTTCAGTGGAGCTAGTTGGGATCAGGAGCACTATGTGGACCAACCATAGAGGCTAGACAATTGTGTGGCTATAGTGCAACATGAGGAATTCTTTTGATGGATTCAAATTATAGAGATTATCTATCCACACATAGATATTGTGTTTTGAACACAAGTCGATCAACGAATATGATTTGCTGATCGATCGTATTTAAATTTTCTATAACATATTAGCATATCTAGATCCTAAGTAGGATTTTATGATTTGATCATAGTATGCATAGAATTAATAGTAGATTAGTTTTAACTTTCACGATAAATTTTATTCAAAAAAGTTTCGAAAATACATATTTTAACCCTGCTCGATTTTCAGTGGCCACCACATACTACTAGGTGTCACTGAGATTTTGGGATCAATTAGTATTTTCTTGATGATCAACAATTCTAATTGGGTGAATCAAAATAGTTCTAATCCACCGAAAGGTGTTTCATTGATGTAAATGATGGAGATAGCAACATATCCCCTTACCATGCAGAACTAAACCTAATTGGATTGCACAAATAAGGGTTTGGATCCATATGTCATCAATTAGGCTAACATAGTTTGATTGATTTGGATTAGATCCAATCAGGTTCAAGAAAATCATGCTAGCACATGATTGGACTTGACTTTCTCCTTCTGTCATCTTTGTGGTTCATCTTGGTTGAGTCAAATTGGATTTGGCTCATCTAAGAATCCTGTATGGGTTTATTCTATTCTAACTAGAGCTTGTCCATGTTAGATCAAGGCTTGTCCTGATCAGCTCAAGGCTTATCTTAATCCCATCAGATGGGAACAAGACAAGGGTCAACATTGACCCAGCCTTATAGGAAAAAAGAGATTAGTGCATGCCCCCTAGGAATTTTCTTAGGTTGCACACCCTTGAGGAGGATTTGCATGAAGTGAGAGAGCCCCAAATGGCTTTCATGTGGAGATAAGGGGTTCACACCTCCTTATGGCTGTGCCCTTGGTGGATAAGGATGGAAGAGTTTTGAAAGGTTGAAACTCTAGGGAGATAAGTCTTCTGCACCAACCCTAATACCCTATCTAATTTTTGGCACAACTTCTATGGGTTTTTATGTCACAAAAATTCATAAAAAAATGGTAGACGGCATGGAGAGGTCTATGAAATACTTCTACTTCAAGCAAATCAATTACTTAAAGCCATAGGAATCCAAGTTGGCGCCTAGGTCTATTTAAAGACCCGGCGCCCTTAGGTTTCTAATCCTTTGATCTCGACGCCCTTACTCTGCTAGTTTCTCCAGCTCCATGACTCCTACATCTAATCCTCTTTGTCTTATCCATGCCTAAGGAGTTGGGCAAAATTTAGCTTTAAAGGTTGAAGGCTGCTGCTGTAAAGAATAAGTTAGGAAGATCCCAATCGCGAGATAATTACGATGCTACCGAAGATTAGATCATTGGCAAACCAGAAGGATATAAGATCTGATTTTTTAAGGTCAGATCTAGAAGGAGAGGACATTTAGATCCAACTTGAGTGGATTCTGATAGAGGTTGGGTGCATGCATTGCTAGCATTGGAACCTTGAAGATTCATCTGATCATCATTGCGGGTAAATTGTTTACCCGATCAGATAACATGAGATGTTACTAATTTAATTTTTATTTTATTTTCACTATAAGATTAATATAATTAGATCTAAAAACTCTCAAATATAATCAAATGATTAGAAAAAATTTTAAAAATTTTACTTTAGATCAGATCAGATTAGATTGATCCTACGACCTTGGAATAAAGATTCCTTCAACTAGTATCAGAGCCAAGTTGTTGGTTTCAGATCTATTTTAGATTAGATCTACATTTATTTTTTTATAATTTTATTATTTAAGTTTTAGACGTTACATGAGATGTAGTTGGATTTAAAATAAATAAATGCATTTAAAATTTTCATATATATGGTATATGTAATGCTTGTCTAGGCTAGTCCTACAGTTTCATGCCATGATTAATTTGGATCTAAAATTTTTATGGTATGATTATTTAAATTTTAATTTTTAGATGTTACATCAGATGTAATTGGATCTGAAATATAAGTTTAAATATTTTAAATTGATATATGTGATATATACAAAGCACGTGTAGGTTAGATCTTTAATCGTATATGAGATATATGTGTTAGATCTAACTATTTTGTAGTGTTGTTTATATTTTTAATTAAGGCATTCCCCTTAGCTATCTGGTCATAAGAGTAAGAAGGATTTAAAGGCTCTTGAATCCCGTTCGATGTGGTGCTCTTATGGCATGTAAGGGTGCTGCGCATTTATCCTTAATCAGAAATCAAAAACTTACTTTTTGCAAAACCATAGATCCAAAAATTCTAGGATCTTTTATGCATGTTTTATTTTATGAACCCTTGGACTTAATTAAAAATTAAATTTATAAAATTAATTAGATCTAAAAATTAAGAATTTTTAGATCTAAGACATCTTCATAAAATATGGATTTGGGTATGGGTAGTTTGATTAGGTCTAACAGTTGATCAAACTGAATCAAGTGTTGGTTAGGTAAGATCAAGAGTGCTTTGATTTGACCAGCCTATTAGATGTAAGTCTTGGTTAAGGTCGACTCATAGTCACATGTGGTCGATCACTTTAAGATCTAATTTGGCTTCTTGGTTCGAGCCTGGATTGTAGGCTAATTCAATCAGCTCTGGTCAGACAAGTTAGTGTCTATGATAAGTTTGGCAGATATGAACAATGGTCTTTAATTGAGAGCTACTCGATCTTAATATATTCATGATGAGTTAATGGCATATCCCTCCCACTGATCTCACTTACCTGGCTGATTGGATCGATCTGGTTCTGGTTTGAGGTGGTTAAAGATTCAAGCTAACCCATGACACTAGGTTAGTCATAATCATTATGACTAGTCGAGTCTAAGAGACCTAAATTGAAATCTTTCTAAGAAAATATTAAGTCATTGATCTTCTACTATTGTAGATGTACGGGTCCTTCTCGGGGTTGATTGTATTAGGAAATGTATCCTAGAGGCAATCATCCAAGTTGTAGATGATTCGAATCAGTGTATGAATTATCATATAATCATAGTTATTTAGCTTGTTCATCATAAAAGTTTTATCTTTCTTAAATGAACTCCTATCTTATGATGAAGTCCTTAGAACCATACTTAATCAATAAAGAAGGATTTGTTGGATGATTCTTAAATAGCTTACGATCAAATGATAAGTAGTTAATTAGGATAATAACTTATCGAGTGTAGGTTGATGTATGTCATATGTGTTGGTTATCCTCATAACAAAGTGGTGTAGAGATACTAGTATGACATGCGGATGGGATGTAGGAGTATATCTACACTAAACATGACCAATGTAGCACTCTATTATCAGGTGTAGCAGGCTAAAACTAATGGATATAAGTTTTCCTCTGATCTAAGATCATCATGGTGACTTGCAAGCAACTGATTGTATTTTGGTGCCAACCTACCTGTATTTATAATACAAGATCTGGAAGATTTTTGGATATAGTCAAGTACTTGTAGAGTCAGTGTATGAGTCAAGTGGGATTGACCACTCCTGATTAACTTCAGAAAGCGAGTATCTTACTGTATTTCAATTTAGTAAAACCTAGACTTGGATAATCCTCATGAAGAATCACAGGATTTGCAAAACATTGAAACACAAAATGGATGACTTGTATGAGTGTTGATAGCTTACATGAAGTCATCTTGAGCATTATCGGTCAAAAAGATGAATTATACGATAACAATAGGCCAGGGTTCTAAGAATGTTGCTTTGCATACATTCGATCTATTCGAACATCGGATACTATTGCTAGATGGTCTTTTCGATTGGTATAGAAATTGGTTCCTGTGCTACTAACTTAGGTTTTAACCTATGAGGTTATAGATATAAGAGGTTGTTACCTGATTGGATGGTTGATCGATGATTAAAAATTATTCTAAGGTCAAATAATCAATACGATTAGTGTTTGACCTAATGCAAGTGTTGCAGGTATTGAAAAACATGCAGGATTTCATGCTTGAATTTTAAAACTTTTTCGAAATAAATTACAGTGAAAGATGTAAATTAAACTATTTAATCTACTAAAGCATGCAATCTAATTACTAAATCCTACATTTAGGACCTATAATATGTCATAATGCACATGTAAATTTGAAAATTAAAATACTTTTGTATTGATCATATCCATACCCTAGATCTACAATAGTTCTACTTCAAACCCTAGACTGCATCTAGGTGAAAGAAGAGATCAAATCTCTTACCTTCGTGCAGGTCGAGAACACCATGGTTGAGTTTTGATGTTGCTCTTGTTGCTTGGAGCCACACATGCATCCAGTCTCTATAGATAGTCCACACAAACCTAAACACAAATCGGAAGTTCATCGAACGAAGATCTGTTCGAAGTTCTAGCTTCTTGTGGATCCCTCCTAATGGTTAATCAAATAGGTATTCTTCAGATCTCTTGGACACTCCAAGAGATTAAGAATACATGAAGGATTGAGAGAGAAATCCAACTCTTAAATTTTCCAAAAATTAGAAAATAAAATGTACAAAAACAATCCTAAGAGAAGATAGACCTTCTCTTTCAGCACATCAACCTTTGATGTCCTAAATGCATCCCCATGCTAGGATAATAGGAGACCTTCTCCTCAATTACTTTCCATGATCTTTAGGCCTCTCTCTCTCTTATTTTATTGATGGTAAAAACCTCACAAAAGATGGAGAATAAGGTTCTCAAAGAAATCCTAACAGAAGACCTTCTTCTCTCATCAGGACAAGATCAAATCAAGTCCAAATCAAATCACCAAGCCCCAACTCCTTGGAGCATTGATCCACCACACCCTCTAGCTCTCTCTCTCATATTTTTATGATATAAAAATCACATAAAATCAGAAAGAAAAAAGCTTAAAAGAAAATAACATGAGAAGATGATCTTCTCTTACCTTTTTTCTTTCAAGACATCAACTTTTAATGCCCTGATGAAGACCTCTTCTTCAAGGAACTTTGGCACCATGAACCTCCATGACTTCACCCTTTTTCTTCTCTTTTTTTCCATGTAAAACTTGAGGATTTCTCATGCACACCCCCCTTAAAAAGAGGCACTCCTTGTTTATATGAAGACTTGGTCAAAAGACCAAGTCAAACAAGGAGTTTGGGTCTTTTATGGGGCGTCCAACTCTTGGATGCCCCCTCACTAAAATTTAGGCATGAGCACCTATAATCCCATGCACAAAATGAAGGTAGCAAAAGGGTGACAAAATAAATGGGGCATGGGTTAATATGGTGCAAAAGGGAATGAGGTGTTTTGGATTAGTAGGACTCTATCAAATAGAATCCTAGGCAAAACTAATTGCCATCTTTGACCAAGTCAAAAATTATTCCAAATAATAAGAATATGTGAGGCATAGAGGAGCTCTTATTGGCATTGAAAATATCACATAAAAATTTGGAAATAAAATATGCACATTAGCTTTTATTGGCGCAAGGAAGGGAAGAGTCCTAGTCTAACTAGGACCCTCCTATTTTGACTAGGTCAAGATGTTTTGAACCCATATCAAAATAGTTTTGAGTCAATCTAATTAATAAAAAATTCTAATTTAACTAAAATACTAATTAAATTAGATTAAATTAAATTTAAATCTAATTTAATTAGAGGTGCACTCAAGTCCTAATTGAACTAGGACTTGTTCTTCCTTTCAATTGGCTTATCCAATAAACCAATTAAACTTAATCCAATTAAATTCAAACTAATTCTAATTGAATCTAATTTAATTAGACTTGATCTTAGCCTGATAGATCAATCAAATTGAGCAAATTAGCAATCTAATTACTAATCGATTCTCCCACAATACTTGCATTAGGTCAAACATTAATCGCATTGATTGTTTGACCTTTGAACGATTCTCAATCATCGATCAACCATCTGATCAGGTTACAACCACTTATATATGTGATCACATAAGTTCAAACCTAAGCTGATAGTATAGAAACTAATTTCTATACCAATCAAAATGATCATCTAGCAATGATACCCGACGTTCGGATAGGTCGAATGTATGCAAAGCAACATTTTTAGAACTCTATCCTATGATTACTGTATAATTCATCTCTTTGATCAATAATGCTCAAGATGACTTTGAGTAAGCTATCAACACTCGTAGAAGTCATCTCCATTGTATTTCAAAATTTTGCAAATCCTATGACTCCTCACGAGGATTATCCAGGCCTAGATTTTGCTAAATTAAAACATAGCATTCTCTTCTTGAAGTTAATCAGAAGTGGTCAATTCCATCTTGACTTACACACCAACTTTTTAAATACTTGATTGTACCTAAAAATCTTCTAAATCTATATTAGAAATATAAGTAGTCAGGCACCAAAGTATTGTGAGTTACTTACAAGTTATTATGGTGATCTCAGGTCAGAGGGACACTTATACCCATTGGACTTAGTGAGCTACTCTTGATAGTAGAGTGCTACATTGATCATGTTCAATGTAGATGTACTCTTACATCTTATCTAGATGCTATACCAATATCTCTATACCACTTGATTATGAGAACAACCAACACATATGGCATACAGCGATCTACACTCGATAAGTTATCAACCTTGTTAATAACTTATGATTTGGTCGTCAATAATTTAAAAACCATTCGATAAATTCTTCTTTATTGATTGATTATAGTTCTAAGAACTTCATCATAATTTAAAAATTTATTTAAAAAAGATAGAACTTTTATAATAAATCAGCCAACTAACTATTATTATTAGATAATTCATATATAGGTTTCAATCATCTACAACTTAGATGATTGGCTTTAGGATATATTTTCCAATAGAGGGAGGAAAGATTGGCAATTAGATTGCTAATTGACTGAATTTGATTGAGCAATCAGACTGAGATCAAATCTAATTGAATTAGCTTCAATTAGAACTAATTTAAATTTAATTAAGTTAAGTCCAATTAGTTTATTAGATAAGCTAATTTCAAGAAAAAGCAATTCCTTGTTAGACTAGGACTTGAGTGCACCTAATTCCTAATTGAGCTAGGATTTAAATTAGGCTTAAATAATATTTAATCTAATTTAATTAGATTTCTAGTTGGACTAGGATCATCCTTTTATTAGGTTGTATTAATCCAAGTTTAATTGGATTTTAAAAATGTTTGACCTAGTCTAAATAGAAGAGTTCTAGTTAGACTAGGACTCCTCTTTTTTTCCTTGCGCCTCTAAGAAGAAAGATCCCTCGCCCATTTTGGTTTTAGTTCAGATTTTGTACATGAATTTTTCTCATATTAAGAAAGGTTTTTCATGCCCCATCTAGTGTTTTTGGAATTAATATTTGACTTGGTCAAATATGCAAATTGGTTTTGCAAAGAACTCTATTTTGATAGAGTCTTATAATTCAAAAACTCCTCTTCTCCCATTGAGCCTTCTTTTCCATGCACACATATTTTATTGTCACCTATTGTTCCACTCTTTTATGCATGGGTTTCTATTATCTCATTGCTAAAAATTTGGGAGGGGCATCCAAGAGTTGGATGCCCCATAAGAGTCCATCTTTTCCTTATTTGACGAGGTCTTTTTTGACCTAGTCTTTGCCAAAACTTGTGGCACCACCTTTATAGGGATTATGTGCATCAGAAATCTTAAGGAAGTGCAAGCAAATTATGAGAGAGAGGGAGAAAGGGTGTGGAGGTTTGGCACTCCAAATTGGTTGGGGCGTGAGGCTTCTTTGGGACACCAAATTGTTAATGTCTTGAGGTAAGAAAAGAAGAGAATAGAGTCTTCTCATGGGTCTTCTTTGAAAGCTTTTTCTTAGCCATCTTCATGTGAGATTTTTTCCATGGGAAAATTAGAAAGAAAGAGAGAAAAAGGCATGAATACTATTAGAGGAGAAGGTCTCCTCTTGTCAAGGTAAGGAGATCAGTTTAGGACATCAATGGTTGATGTCTTGAAGAGAAGAAGGATCTTCTCTTATTGATCTTTCTTCAATCTTTTTATTTTTTTGATTTTTAGGAGATCCAAGAGTTGAATTTCTCTCTCAATCTTTATTATATTCTTTATCTCTTGGAGTGTCCAATAGATCCAAAGAATACCTTTGCTTAACCATTAGGAGAGATCTGTGAGAAGCTAGCACTTCGATTGGATCTTTGCTCGACGAACCTCTGATCTGTGTTGCATCCTTATATGGATTACCTATAGAGGCCCGATGCACTGTGTAGCTCTAAGCAACAAAGAACTACAATTGAATCGATCATGGTATTCTCGACCCGTGTGAAGGTAAGAGATTTGATCTCTTCTAGACCTAGATATGATCTAGGGTTTTTAGAGTAGTTCTAGATCTAGGTATTGATTTGATCAATACCAACTTGATTTGATTTTTAGATTTATGTTTGCATCTTGACATATCATAGGTCCTAAATGTAGGGTTTAATGATTAGATCATATGTATATTATAGGTTAAATAGTTTAATCTATATCTTCTGCTACAATTTAGTTCGAAAAATATTTTGAAATACAAGCATGAAACCCTGCATGTTTTCCAACAATGGTATTAGAGCTCTAGGTTCTTTTATGATATGATCATATTTTATATTAAAATAAATCAAAAAATAAAAATTAAAGATTGCATGTACTGTTATAAGGTTTTCTTGTTGTAAGGTTAACCCCTTACAATGAAAATGTTATCCTAGTATATGCTAATTTGAATATTTGAATCATGAATAAGTTAGATCTAATCTAAATAATTTTATGATTTATTTTTAATTTAATATTTAAAATTAAATAAATGTTAGATCTATGTTAGATTATTTAGATTAGATCTAAATAATATTGGGTCATACATACTGATTATAAGATTATCCTGCTACAAGGCTTACCTCATATAGTGGAAAGACTGTCCTAGTATATGCTTCCTGAATCATAAATATATTAGATAAGATCTAAAATAATTTATAATTTATTTTTAGATTTTAAATATAAAATTAAATTATTTATGATCTGATTTTGATCATTTAGATGAGATCCATATGATGTGTTTCATATTTTGATCTACATCCTCTTAATGCATTTGTTGATATGTAGTTTTATTTTTTGAATCTAATTTGCATATGTATGATATATAAACTTTATAGAATTTAAATTATGAATTTACTTTCTACAAAATCATAGATTCAAAATTCTAGGACAAGATCGAAATATTAAAATAAATCAGATCTAAAATCATGAATTGAATATGATTCAATATAAATTATTTACATGTTGAAAGTATTTCAAAACCTAAAATCAGAAACTAGTTTTGAGATTTTGAACCCCAACCCATAAGCGTTGAACTTAATTAAGAATTAAATGATTATTTAGGATCTAGGTTTGTGATTTAAAGATCCTAAGATAATTTCATGAAACAAGGTTAAGGGCAATGGGTTACCATGATTAGGTCATTAACTGGGTTAGACTAGGGTTAGATTAAATATGGACTAAGTTAAAAAATTGATCAAACTTAATAATAGTTAATTAGGATTAGGTCATTTTTTTTTTATAGATCAATTCAATAGTTGTAGTTAATCAAAGTTCATACATCTAACAAATAGACCTGATAGTGGCTTAATGGTTGAGCCCGAATCTTTAGGCAGACCAAATCAAAACTGATAAACTGATTGGTATCTAAGGTAAATCTGCCATTCCCAAACTGATGGTTTTTAATTGGCAGCCCACTTACCAAACCATTTTTTATGGTGTCTAACATAAGTTTTGGCAGACCCTCTGATAGATCTCACTAACCTGACCAATGTGGTTAATCAACTTTTGATTAGGTTGCTTATTGATTCGTGCTAACCCATGTCACATAGAAAATCAGCTAGACTAATTTAAATCAGTAAAACTAATCTAGGTGCCCATGGACTAAAATTGATCCTAGTCCTCATCAAAGGCTTGAGAAGTCAGTGGGAGGATTTGACTTGGTGAAGTCAGTGGGAGCAATTTGGTCTATATCCTCTCTATCCTTAAATCACTAATAATTTAAATCCTCTAAAATTATTAGGTCCTTAAAATGATAAACTTATGGATTTAACTAAGTCATAGCCTCCCATTAAGTTCGATGATAATAGGTTCATTAACTTAATAATCACTGGAGGCCCATAGTTCTAGTGCTTATTGACTAATAGAATTATCATTCATAATATAATAACTTGGAAGTATCTCTCTAATGATGGTTAGGATGACCAACCATAGTTGGGCTTAATTATTTATTGGTTAGATACACCAAGTAATGTCATGTTAATGATTAGACCTAACTAGATCCTTGCAGTAGAGGCCCTAGCCTACTGATTAGGTTTTTGGAGCAAAATTAAATTACTAGAAGTTGTTTAGAGAAATAATTGGTTAAAAAATCTACTCATAGATGCACATGGGTTGACCGGCCCTAGTCGAGCTTGTGTGTAGTCTATGTGAGTTCTAGTACCTACTAGAAAATTAAAGTAATTCTCTGAATTAGAGGTAGAGGCTATCAATTTGGATAAAATAGTGGGAGAACCTTTAGACTAAAGTCCAAGTCTTTAGGCTTAAAATAATTCATATATATTAGTTTGTTATTCTCTTTTCTTAGATTAAGGCTAAACCCTAATTGCTTCGATCACTATCAGATAGTGATATACTTATTGGACTCAACTTCAATAATTAGTATGAAAAGTTGATTTTGGTTCAACAGTATGAATGGGTTCGTACTGAAGCTTCTAAGTTTGGTGAAAATAAAAGATCTAAGACTAACCCAAATCAGGATGATTGCTTCAAATGTAAGAAATAGGATCATAGGAAGAAGAATTATCTTACATTTCCTAACCTAAATAGGTTGATCAAGAGAAAGGAGCAAAGAGTTGCTCATCAAAGATGTTAGATGATAACACCTTGAAATTTCTCTATTAGTGATTCTACTATCAAGGTATTAGGTACTGGTAGTCCTATATAATTCATTGCAAGGACTTCAGGTAAGTGGAATGTTTGAAAGTGGTGAGAGATTCCTAAATGTTAGGGATAGAAGTCCTGCTCCAATCCTAGCTTTATGAATCGTCAAGCTAATTTTCAATACAAATTTTGTCATTTAGAGTGACTGTCACTATTGTCCATATATTTATAATGAATGTGATCTTTGAAGGCCTCTTAGCCAAAGATGATCATCATTTATTAATAAAAGAAGATTATCATACAATAATATGTGGATAATAAGAAAATGATATATACACAGCCGGTTAAGTGTAATATACATATCGAATAAATATCCAAGTTAGATATTGTCAAGGATAGAAGAACTCAATCACATAGGTAGCTACATCGAGAGGTTCGCTATTCGGTTTTGATGGGTTGCCACCATATATAGCTAGGCATCACTAGTGAATTTTGGGATGAATTATAATTATCTTGATGATCGACGATTCTAATTGAATAAATCAGAAGAGTTCTGATCCATCGAAAGGTGTTTTGATGATGTCATTGATGCAGATCATGACATATCCCATTACCATACATAACTGAACCAAACTGGATCACACAAATAAGGGTTTGGATTTGGATGTCATCAATTGAGCTGATCCAATTTGATTGATTTGGATTAGATCCAATTAGATACAAGAAAAAAGTGCTAGCACATGATTGAACCTAATATTCTCCTTCTGTCATCTTTCTGGTTCATCTCTTCTGAGCCAAATTGAATTTGGCTTACCCGAGAGCCTTGTATGGATCTATCCTAATCTGACTAAAATATGTCTAGATCAAAAAAGTCTTGTCCTAACCTGATTTAGGCTTGTCCTAATCCATCAAATAAAAATAGGATAGGACCAGCTAATTTTTGAAACTATTTGGACAAGGCTTAACCGAAAACTCTATATAGATTTATCTTGATCAAACTGGACCTTGTCCTAGCCTGATCAAGATTTATCCTAAATCCAATAAGATGGGAATAAGATAAGGGTTGTCCTTTCCAAATTAGGGCCTATCCTAAAATCATGAGATGAAATTTGGATAAGCCTCTCTCAAAAATTCTAGATGGATTCTTCTTGATCTGACTGGACCGAGTCTTGGTTTGATCAAGGATTGTTCTAACTTGATTATGACTTGACATAAATCCATTAGATGGGACTTGAAAACGTTTTATCATAATTCCATAAGATGGGAAAGGATAAGGGTCAAATGTTGACCTAGATGCAGGAAAGAAAGGTAGAGGGGCGTGCGCCCCCTGGAGACTATCTAGGGGCACATGCCCCCATGGGATTTACATGAGGGAGAGAGGCCCACATCCCCCTCTTTGACCATGCACCCATATCGATAGGATGGAGGTGTCCCATTCAAATGGGATTTGAATAGGTCAAACATACTTGATGAGATCAAATATCTAGGAGATAAGTTGCTTGCGCCATCCAAACTTTATCTCTCCATCTCCATGCCAACTTTTTCTAAATTTTGTGCAACAAAATCAGAAAAATAAGAGGGTGGAGCATGGAGAACAGTTATGGAGTCCTTCTGCATATTAAACATTGACCAGCTCAAAGTTATATACGAAGGGACTCTTGACTAGGTCTATAAATAGGGTCCTGCACAAGATGTTGTGAATCACTATTTCTCTACGACGAAATCCTACCAAAATATTTATGTCCATGCCACCCTCATCTGATCCTATCCCTCTTCTCCATGCCCAAGAGTTGGGCAAAACTTGCTAACAAGGATCAAGTTCCATCAGCGCAAAGATCAGCGAGAGGTGATAGTGTCCGTGAGGCGAGCGCATAGCCTTCAGAGTTTGTTTTGAAGGCTCTACGGCAAGACATCAGATTTGATCTATGGAGATCAGATCCAAAAGATGGAGACTTCCAGATCTAACTCGAGTGGATATAGGTAGAGGCTAGATGCGTGCACGGCTCAATCAGAACCTCAAATCAGTCGTCAAATCATTACAACGGATAAATGGTTTACCCAATCAGGTGATAACTGTTATCACTATATTTTTTTTATTTTACTTCTAATTTTAGATCAATCTCTCTGATCAGATCATAGAAAATTTTTAAAAATTATTCTGCTGCAAATCTGATCCGATCAGATGCATCCTACGGCAGGAAAAACATAATTTTTCCTTCAACCGGTATTAGAGCCAGATTGCTACTTCCAGATCTATCTTTAGATTGATCTAAAATTATTTATTATGATCTTATTATTTGAATTTTAGATGTTACATAGGATGTAATTATATATGAAATCAAGAATTGCATGTTTTAAATATATATGTTTGATATAAACAATGCATACTCAAGTCTAGATCTGTTGTTCCATATCATGATAGATTTCAAATATATTTTAGATTAGATCTGATTTAATTTTTATGATTTGATCATTTAAGTTTCAAATGTTACATTAGATGTAATCAGATCTGAAGTACAAGGTCTATTTTAAAATTTTGATATATGTGATATAGGCAGCATATGTCTAAACTAGATCGTTAATTTAATCTAATAGTCTAGATCAAAAATTTTATGAAATATTTATTTAATTTTTTAAAAATTATGTGATTAGATTAGTTAAATTTTAGATATTATATGTGATATAATTAGATCTAAAAATATGAGATGCATTTAAAACTTTCATATGTATGGCATATGCAATGCATGTCTAGACTAAATCCATAAATCTATGCCATGAGTAGTCTAGATTAATAATTTTATGATGAGATCATTTAAAATTTTATTTTTGGATATTACATTATATGTAATCAGATCTGAAACATAAATTTAAGTGTTAAATTTTGATACATGAGATGTATGCAAAACATGTATAGATTAAATCTTAAATCATGTAGCAGTTATATGCTTTAGATCTAATAATTTTGTAGTATAGTTCATATTTCTGGTTAAGGCATTCTCCTTGGCCATCCGATTATAAGAGTAAGAAAGATTTAAAGGCCCTCTCTTTTCATTCGATGGGGTGCTCTTATGGCATGTAGGGGTGCTGTGCATTTGTCCTTAATCAAAAATCAAAAACTTGTTTTTCTATAAAATTCTAGATTCTGAAATTCTAAAATTTTTTATACATATTTTATTATTGAATCCTTAAACTTAATTAAGAATTAAATTTATAAAATTAATTAGATCTAAAATTATGAATTTTAAGATCTAAGACACCATCATAAATCATAGATTCGGGTGTGGGTAGCTGAATTATGTCTAACAGTAGATCAAATCGGATTAAGAGTTGGTTAGGTGGGATTAAGAGTGCTTAGATTTGATCAGCCTAATAGGATTAAGTTTGCATCAAGATTGACTCACAGTCACATATGGTCAATCAAGTTAAGACCTAATTTAGCTCCACTCTTCAAGCCTGGGTTGTAAGCTAACTCGATCAGTTCTGGTCAGACAAGTCAGTGTCTAAGGTAAGTATGGCAAATACGACTAGTGGTCTTTAATTGAAAGCTACTCAATCTGAATGCATTCATAATGAGTTAATGGCATATTTCTTTGACTGATCTTACTTACCTAGCCGATTAAGTTGACCTAGTTCTGGTTTGAGATGGCTAACAATTTGAGCTAACCCATTCCACTAGGTTAGTCATAAATGTTATGACTAGTTGAGTCTAAGAGACCAAATTAAATCTTCCTAAGAAAATATTAAGTCCTAGGTCTTCCACCATTGTAGATATACAAGCCCTTTCTGGGGTTGATTATTCTCGACTGAATATAGTGATTCAGTTGCACCGAGAAGATGCAACCATGTCTATTAGGCATTGGATGCTATGGATTGGAGGATGGGTTGGGCTCAATATTCTGAATATAGTGAGGGACCCAATCAGGAATCTAATTTGTGCAAATGGTGGGTTTGACTTAACTAAGGAGTGGAGCAATATTCCAGGCATGGTGAGCTTTATGAATTAGAGATCAGGTTTGGGTGCACCATATTTAGAGAAACTTTGGATAAGAGTTATCTACTTATCACTTGACCAATCACCAATAACTATTAGGTGAGGTGGTGAGACAGTTGATGGGACTGCACCATCCACTAAAAATTAATGATCGCAGAGATTTTCACATCTCTACCAAGGGAGTGTAGGGATCCAAGAAAATAGTGAGAGTCTAATTTATTTAAAAATAAAGCTCCTAAATAAATTGGTTGAGTTAAATTACAAGTCTAACTAGAATCTTTGACTCTCCATCGAAAAATGTTTGCATCAAAATTCCTAGCCTGAATCGTAGATACCCACAAGTTCACCAGACCAATTTACAAGGATTGGCTAAAGAACTTCAAAATTATTTTGGATTTGAAATGGCTGACCTATGTATTGGATCAGGACCAACCCCACTTTACCAGCACGTCCAACCATGGATCAGAGAGCGTCTTTTGAAAAGTGGTCAGACAATGATAACAAAGCTAGGTGCTACATGTTGGACTCAATATCAGATGAGTTGTAGTGCCAACATGAAGACATTAGGACTGCTCACCAAATATTGATGCACCTGCAATAGTTGTTTGGTGATTAGAGTCGCGCAGTGCATTATCAAGTCTCCAAAAGACTACTTAAGGCATAGATGCATGATGGGAAATTGGTCAAAAATCATTTCCTGACAATGATCAAGGATCTAGAAGAGCTTGAGAAGCACGATGTCTTGATGGACAAGGATCTACAGATTGCTGTGATCCTGCAATCCTTCAATGATTTGTATGGGAGTTTATCATAAACTTCTATATGAATTAGCTCCTATGCACCTTGGTCAAGTTAATGAACATGCTGGTTACTATTGAGTAAAATTTGAAAAGTTCAAAGAGCTCAATTCTAGCTATGGAGTAGACTTCTTCTAAGAGAAAGTCTTTTAGAAAGAAGAAGAACTCTACGAACAAGCAAAAAATAGAAGAAAAAAAGAAGGACGAGCCAAAGAAGAAGGCCACAGAGAAGGAAAAGTGTTTCCACTACAACTCCGATGGATATTGGAAGCGAGATTGCCCTCCATACCTGGCCAGTCTGAAGAACAAGCAGGAAGAAGGACCTTCTAAAGGAGTGCTCGTCATTGAGTCTGTCGAGCAAAATATGAATGCCATGGGATCAAAATGATCTAGAGATAGTGTTAATAAAAGGTACCTATGGCATCTTAGGCTAGGTCATATAGATAAAGATAGGATTTACAAATTTAAGAAATTCAGACTAGTGGATCTATTGACTTTCGAGTCATATCCAATTTGTGAATCATGTCTTCAAGGCAAAATGACCAAGCTTCCTTTTATGGGACATGAAAAAGGGCCACAGACCTTCTTGCCCCGGTACATATAGATGTGTGCAGCCCATTTGATGTGCTGGCCAGAGGCAATTATGTCTACTTTATTATCTTTATCGATAATCATCTTCGTATGAGTATGTGTACTTGATACAACATAAGTCTGAAGCCATTGAAAGGTTTAAGAAATTCAGACATGAGGTAGAAAAGCAAATCAAAAAGCCCATTAATGTTCTTCGATCAAATCGAGGAGGTGAATACCTTAGTCAAAAATTTTTGGACTATCTCAAGCATAATGGTATAGTCTCATAATGGACTCCGCCTGGAATGCCTCAACTTAATGAATTTTCAGAATGGAGAAATCAGATCCTATTAGATATGGTTTGATCCATAATAATCTTCACGGATCTTTCATAGTTTCTTTAGGAATATAGTTTAATGACAGCTATCAAATTACTAAATAGGATCCCAACAAAAATCGTTCCTACCACTGCATATAAGGTATGGCATGGTAAGAAGCCAAGTCTAAGTTATCTCAAAATTTTGGTTGTCCAATAGCGGACAAGTTAGAGTTTAGGTCCCTTAGAGCTCGATTTATTAGATATCCTAAAGGGTTATTAAGATATTACTTCAATCTTCCAAAAAATCATAATATGATTGTGGGTTGACACACCATTTTTAAAAGTAGTTTGTTCAAGATGGTGGTATCAAACAATAGATTAGGCTTAAGGAGAAAGTCTCCAAAGAGCAAAGAGCCAAGAAACTTGAGGAGCCCAGTTAGTCTAAGTCGATCCATAATTTACTACATCATCCACCTCATAGATCAAATAGAATTTTCTATCCTCCTAAAGATACTTAGGTACTATTTTACAGGATGTAAAGAGAATGTTCCTCACGGAAAATAGGATTCATGGTGATGATCTCAGAACCTATGATGAGGCGATATCAGATATTGACTCCAAGAATTGGTAAGAGGCAATGAAGTCAAAGATTAACTTGATGCACTCAAACTAAATCTAGATCTTGGTAGATCCACCTAAAGGTATAATACCTGTTATATATAAATGGATCTTCAAGAGAAAAGACAAGTGTAGATGAGAATGTGTAGACATTTAAGACTAGGCTAATGGTGAAAGGGTATCAGGATACCTTCTCGTTAGTGGCCATCCATCTATACATTGCTTGCCATTGCAATATATTTCAATCATGAAATATGGAAAATGGACGTGAAAATGGAGTTCATAAATGGATATCTTGAGAAAGATATCTATATAGAATAACCACTTGGTTTCACATTCAATGATGGTGATCACAAAGGTCTGCAAGCTACAAAAGTCCATCTATGGACTCAAGCAAGCATCTCATAGTTGGAATGCTTATTGTAATCAAATCATTTGGTTTAATAAAGAACGAGGAGAAATCATGTGTGCTCAAGAAGGTCAGTGGGAGCATTTTTATCTTCCTCATATTATATGTAGATGATAACCTCCTAATTGGAAATGATATTCCCATGCTAACATAGGTCAAAGTATGGTTATCTAAGGAATTTTCTCTAAAAGTCCTAGGTAAGGCATCCTTCATTTTAGGTCTATAGAGATAGACTAAAGAGGATGCTGGATTTTTCACATAGAGGAGATGCTGAAGAGATTCGGCATGGTGAACTCTAGATCTAGGGCTATGCAGACTCAGACATTATGTCTGATAAATATGATCAAAAGTTGACATCAAAAAGTTTGTTCCTGTGCACTAGTGGTACTGTAAGCTGGAAGAGTTCCATGAAGATGGTTCCACCTAATCTACGATTACCTCGCGAAGGATACGTCAAGGTTAAGAGAGCCAACACCACAGACAATGCGACAGATCCACTAACAAAGCCTTTAAGCCAATAGAAGATCCAAGCCCACCTTAAGAAGATGGGACATAGATTTATAGCCAATTAGCTTTAGGTCAAGTTGGAGTTTGTTAGATGTGTGCCCTAGAAGCTAGATTAGCCGACACTGGTTAAACACTTTCTAGGAGTATTTTTATAATTTTGATTTAAAATTAGTTAAAGATTTATTTATTCTAACACATTGTATATTAAAGTATCTGTGATACATCCATTATGTTAATAAGTATGATAATACATATTCTTAGGAGTTGAGAATTTAAGGCGTGTGTTATCATAATTATCTCATAAACTAATTCTGATCGTAGGATCATCACGAGGATGGTGATTGATCTGAAAGATCGATGTACGATTGCTTTCTTAGGATAGATGAGTCTTGAGTCTATGGTGTTGAGATATCAAAATGAGAGTACAGGTACTCATTAGAGAATGAGGGCACTGAGCGTGACCACCTTAAGCAGTCATAAGGGAGCCTACCTTCTCGTCGATGACTAGCTCGATGCTGCAGCATGTATCTAGTTCTTTGATCTGAGGTGCATCGGCAATTCACCTAGAGGGTGTTATAGTTTGACTACACCATAACTCGATCTTCTAGCCATTCAGAATTCTAAGGTGTATGTTGGCTATAGCATATTCATTATAGGAATTGGATCGCATCAAGATGGGATCTATCAACCTCAAAAGAGGAGTAGTCCTATGATAAACATAAGATCGAGTCCTCAAATCCATGGCCATGGTAGTGTGAAATAATAGAAAGAATTTTCTATTAGTATTTCACATCGGACTCAAATCAAATGATTCATTCATATGACGGGTGTTGGGTTTGATAAGTTCACCTTAACCCTAATTCCGTCAGAGCTCATGATAGAAGAACTCAATCACATAGGTAGTTGCATCGAGAGGTTTGCTCTTCGATTTTGATTGGTTGCCATCACATACTGCTAGGTGCCACTGGTGGATTTTGGGATCAATTAGAATTATCTTGATGATCGATGATTCTAATTGGGTGAATCCGAGGAGTTCTGGTCCATTGAAAGGTATTTCGATGATGTCATTGATGGAGATCACGACATGTCCCATTATCATACAGAACTGAACCTAACTAGATCACACAAACAAGGATTCTAGTCTGCATCTCATCAATTGAGCTAACCCAGTTTGATTGATTTGATTTAGATCCAATTAGGTTTAAGAAAATCGTGCTAGCATACGATTGAACCTAATATTCTGCTTCTATCATCTTTCTGGTTTATCTCATCTAAGCCAAATTGGATTTGGCTTATCCAAGAGCCTTGTATGGCTCGATCCTAGTCTGACTAAAATTTATCCAGGTCAGAAGAGTCTTGTCGTAGCCTGATCTAGGCTTGTCCTAATCCATCGAATGGAAATAGGACAAGACCTACTAATTTCTAAAACTATTTAGATAAGACTTATCGAGGAACTCCGTAGGAATTTGTCTTGATCTGAATGGATCTTATCCTGGCCTGATCAAGACTTGTCCTAAATCCTATAAGATGGAATAAGACAAGGGTTGTCTTTGCTAGATTAGGGCTTGTCCTAAAATCATGTGATGAAATTTGGACAAGCCTCTCCCATAAATTCTAGATGGATTTTTGTTGATCTAACTGGACCAAGACATGGTTTGATGAAGGCTTGTTTTAACCTGATTAGGACTTGACATAAATCCATTAGATGGGATTTGAAAAAAATTTGTCATAATCCCATAAGATGGAAAAGGATAAGGGTCAAATGTTGACCCAAATGCAGAAAAGAAAGGGAAAGGAGCATGCACCCATTGGAGACTATCTAGGGGTGCATGCCCCCTTGGGATTTATGTGAGGGAGAGAGGGCCATGTCCCCCTCTTTGACCGTGCATCCATATGGATAGGGTGGAGGTGTCCCATTCAAATGGGATTTGAATGGGTCAAACATACTTGATGAGAACAAATATCTATAAGATAAGTTGCTCGTGCCATCCAAACTTTATATCTCCATCTCCATGCTAACTTTTTCTAAATTTTGTGTGACAAAATAAAAAAAATAAGAGGGTGGGGCATGGAGTATAGCTAAGGTGTCCTTCTACATGTTAAACTTTGACCTATTCAAAGTTACATGTGAAGGGACTCTTGACTAGGTCTATAAATAAGGCCCTGCGCAAGCTGTTGTGAATCTTGATTTTTCTATGTCAAAGTTCTACCAAAATATTTATCTTCATGCCACCCTCATCTGATCCTCTCTCTCTTCTCCATGCCCAAGAGTTGGGCAAAATCTGCGAGCAAAGATCAAGTTCCATCAGCACAAAGATCAGCGAGAGATGATAGTGTTCGTGAGACAAACGTGTAGCCTTCAAAATTCATTTTAAAGGCTCTATGGGAAGACATCAGATCTGATCTTTGGAGATTAGATTCAGAAGGAGGATACTTTTAGATCTAACCTAAGTGGATACCGATAGAGGTCGAGCGTATGCATGGCTCAATCAGAACCTCTGATTTATCATCAGATCATCACAATAGGTAAATGATTTACTCAATCAGGTGATATCTATTATCATTATTTTTATTTTTATTTTACTTCCAATTTTAGATCAATATAATTAGATTTGAGAACTCTAAGATCTAATTAGATCATAAAAAAAATTTTAAAATTATTTCACTGCAAATTTGATCCGATCACATGCATCCCGCGGCAGGAAAAATCCAATTTATCCTTCATTAGCTATCATCTTATTTCTCCATATTCAAGATCAGATATGGTATACTCACTAAGGATAGCGAGCAGATACCTGTCTAATCTAAGTGAGAACTACTAAAAAATTATATAGATAATCGTTAAGTATTTGAGAAATACTAAGGTCCAGTGAACCAAATATGAAGATACTGACTTAAAAGTAGTAGATATTTTAATTTTAATTTTTAGTCAGATAAAGATGACAGCAAGAGAGTGTCGAGTCATGAATTTATCCTAATTAAAGGAGCAATCTACTGAAAAGATTCTAAGTAGAATATTGTAGCCTATTTTATTAGTGATATGGAGTACATCGTGGCATCTGATGCTGCCATGTAGGCTATGCAGTTATTAAGATTCATTAGCAGGTTTGGAGTGGCACCCTCCAACAATGGTCCAGTCCTATCGTGACACTGGAGCCATAGCTCAGGCTAAAGAATCGAAGGACCAACATATTCTGCATCACTATTATCTTTGATTTTAGATTAGGGTGATGTCGATCTTTGGAAGATCGATAAAAAAGAAGAACTTGATCGATGCATTTGCTAAGGCCTCAGAACTAAGGAGTTCTACGAACTCAAGTGAAAGATAGGTATTTGACACTATTCAGATTGGCTTTAGTCCAAGTGGGAGTTGTTAGAAAATATATCCTAAAGCCAATCATCTAAGTTATAGATGATTGGAATCAGTGTATGAATTATCAAATAAAAATAGTTATTTAGCTTATTCATCATCAAAGTTCTATCTTTCTTAAATCAACTTGTATCTTATGATGAAGTCCTTAGAACCACACTTAATTGATAAAAAAGGATTTATTGGATGGTTCTTAAATAGTTCACGATCAAATGATAAGTTATTAATCAGGATAATAACTTATCGAGTGAGGTTGCTGTATGTCATATATGTTGGTTGTCCTTGTAACCAAGCGGTGTGGAGACACTGGAATGATATGCAGGTGGGATGTAGGAGTATATCTATATTGAACATGATCAATGTAGTACTCTACTATCAAAAATAGCTAGCTAAGTCCAATGGGTATAAGTATCCCTTCGACTTGAAATCACCATGGTGACTTGCATGCAACTCACTGTACTTTGGTGCCAGCCTACCTATATTTCCAATATAGGATCAAGAAGGTTTCTGGATATAGTCAAGTACTTATAGAGTCATTGTGTAAGTCAAGATGGGATTGACCACTCTTGATTAACTTTAGGAAGCAAAGCAAGTGTCTCGCTGTGTTTCAATTTAGCAAAACCTAGGCCTGGGTAATCCTCGTGAAAAGTCATGGGATTTGCAAAACATTGAAACACAATATGGATGACTTGTATGAGTATTGATAGCTTACCTGATGTTGTATTGAGCATTGTTATCTAAAGTGATGAATTATATAGTAACCATAGGCCTGGGTTCTAAGATTATTGCTTTGCATACATTCAACCTATTTGGACGTTGGGTACCATTACTAGATGATCATTTTGATTGGTACAAAAATTGATTCCTATGCCATCGACTTAGGTTCAAACCAATGAGATTACACACATAAGAGGTTGCTACTTGATTGAATCATTGATCAACGATTGAGAATCATTCTAAAGTCAAACAATCAATGCGATTGATGTTTGATGTGATGCAAATATTGTAGGAGGATCGATTAGCTATTGGATTGCTAATTAGCTTAATTTGATTGAGCAATCAAGCTGAGATTAAGTCTAATTAAATTAGATTCTATTAGAATTAATTTGGATTTAATTGAGTTAAGTCTAATTGATTTATTCGATAAGCTAATTCGAAGGGAAAGCAATTCCTTATTAGACTAGGACTTGAGTGCACCTAATTCCTAATTGAGTTTGGATTTAAACCAGATATAATTGAGATTAAATCTGATTTAATTGGGTTCCTAGTTGGACTTGGATCACCCTTTAATTAGGTTGCATTAATCCAAATTTTATTAGATTTTAAAAGGGTTTGACCTTGTCCAAATAGAAGAGTCCTAGTTAGACTAGGACTCCTCTTATTTCCCTTGTGCCTCTAAGAAGAAAGATCCCTTGCCCATTTAGGTTTTATTTCAAATTTTGTACCTAAATTTTTCTCAAATTAAGAAAGGTTTTCCATGCCCCATCTGGTGTTTCTAGAATTAATATTTGACTTGGTCAAATATGCAAATTTGATTTGCTAAGAACTCTATTTTGAGAGAGTCTTGTAATTCAAAAATTCCTCTTCTCCCTTTGCGCCTTCTTTTCCATGCACACATATTTTATTGTCACCTATTTTTCCTCTCTTTTATGCATGGATTTCTATCATCTCATGCCTAAAAATTTGGGAGTTTCCTTGTTTGACAAGGTTTTTTTTGGCTTAGTCTTTCCAAAAGTTTGTGGCACCACCTTTATAGGGATTATGTGTTCGAGAAAGCCTGAGGAAGTGCACAAAAATTCTAAGAGAGAGGGAGAGAGGGCATGGAGGTTTGGCACTCCAAATTGGTTGGGGCGTGTGGCTTCTTTTGGATACCAAATTGTTGATGTCCTAAGGCAAGAAAAGAAGAGAATAGAGTCTTCTCTTAGGTCTTCTTTGAAAGCTTTTTCTTAACCATCTTCATGTGAGATTTTTTTCATGGGAAAATTAGGAAGAAAGAGAGAAAAAGGCATGAAAAACATTAGAGGAGAAGGTCTCCTCTTAATAAGGTAAGGAGATTAGTTTAGGACATCAATGGTGAAGAAAAATCAGCATTTTCTACCATAGGATCATCCAGATCTAACCAGATCTGAAGTGGATTTTTTTCAAAAATCTTTTTGATCTAATCAGATCTAAGAGTTCTTAGATCTTATCATAATGATCTGATATTAGAAACAAAAATAAAACTAAAATAGGAACTATTTTGACACCTATTTAGGGTAACTATTTATCCTGTCGATGATCTGTCGTCATCCAGAGTTCTGAATCTAGCCATGCAAATGCCAGGCCTTTATCAGAGTTTACTTGGACTGGATCTAGATGTGCTCTCTAAAGGAAAATCCTGATTTCTCGGTCAGATTCATTCAGATCTGATTGGATCGAGAGGCATATTTCAAAAATTTTTTCTTAGATCCTAATTAGATCTGACACCTTTTAGATCTGACTTTATGATATGATAAATAAAAAAATAAAATAAAATTAATTTTAAATTAATTTTACCTTGATTTTGGATAATCTGATTATCCATTGATGATCCTGCCGAAGCCCTAAGGTTCTGGATCTAGCCACATAAGCACCTGATCTCTACCGTTATCCACTCGGGCTAGATCTGGAGATCTTCTCCTTCTCTTTTTCTTCTCCAAAAATTAAACCTAGATCTGATTTGGAGTGTCTTCAAAACTTCTTTTGAAGATCACCCATCGCCTGAAGGAAAATCCTGATTTTTCGGTCCAGGTTCGTTCAGATCTGATCAGATCAAGAGATATATTTCAAAATTTTTTCTCTTAATCCCAATCAGATCTTGATATGTTTCAGATCTGATTCTTATTATTTTAATAAAATAAAATTAAAAGATAAATTAAATCAAATTTAATTTACCTGATCTGGGTAATCCTATTATCCACTCGGGTTGGATCTGGAGATCCTCTTCTTCTCTATTGCCTCCAAAAATCAGATCTAGATCTGATCTGGAGGATCTTCAAAACTCTTTTTGAAGATGAGCAGTCGTCCTTTGCAGCAGCGCAACCTTCTTACTTTTTATCGCCTTTCTTTGATCTGAATCGCACCAACCAAGGTTCAAAACTCCTTTTGGACATGGAGAGCAAGGGGAGAAGGTGGTTTTGCTTGGAGAGGGAGGGGAGAGGTAGCCTTGGGGCATGGAGAAACTATGATCTCATCATATGTTTAATCTGAGTTGGGTACAGGGTCTTATTTATAGACTAGCTGTGATCCAACTCCTCTTCTTCCCAACCAATCACAACCCTTTGTGAAATCAGATCTAAATCTGATTGGTGGGAATAGAGTCCCCTGGATTCCTCCTTAGAGGGCGCCTAAGACCAGTCAAAGTTGGTTCTTAGAAGAACTCTAATTGGAATCCAAAAAGGAGATGGAGTCTTTGTCCAACAAGGACTCCTAGGCGCCTCCAACTTGGGCACACGCCTAGGGTGGCGTGCGCCCTTCTCCTTGCCAGGTTCTGGCAGGGGGACAGGCCCCCACCAGCTCTCCAATAGGTGCATGACATGTGGTCAAAAGTCAAAGTGTCAATGGTCAACGTTTGACCAGTCAAAGGTAGACTTTTGACCAAAGTCAAAGAACAAGAAATGGCAGGTGACCAAAAATGGCAGGTAATGTCTTACAAATAAGACAACCTTTTCTGACTTGGACAACCTCCAGTCAGACCATATGAAGGCCTCTGATTGAGCACAAACTCCTTTGGCTCAGACAGGACAACTTATTTATGATAGCAAAAGAAGAACGTTAGGTTCAATCGAGTGCTAGCACGATTTCCTTGAACCTAATTGAATCTCATTCAGATCAATTGAACTAGATCAGTTCAATTGATGATCACCAGATTCAAACCCTTGTTTGTGTGACCCAGTTAGGTTCAGTTCTGTATGGTAATGGGATATGTCATGATCTCTATCATCGACATCATCGAAACTCCTTTCGATGGATCAGAACTCTTCTGATTCGAACAGCTAGAATGATCGATCATCTAAATCATTCTAATTGCTCCCAAAATCCACTCAGTGACACCTAGCAGTATATGGTGGCAACCCATCAGAGCTGAATGCGAACCTCTTGGTGCAGCTACCTGTGTGATTCAGTTCTTCTATCTTGAGCCCCGATCAGATTAGGGTTAAGGTGAACTCGTCAAACCCTAGTCTCTGTCATATGATGTAATCATTCGATTCGAGTCCAATGTGAAAATCTAAATAGAAACTCTTTCTATTATTTCACTCTGCCATGGCCATGGGCTTCTGGACTTGATTCTCATGATTATCATAGGGCTGCTCCTCTACCACCGAGGTAGATAGATTCCATCTTGATGCCATCCAGTTCCTACAATGAACATGCTATAGCCAACATACACCTCAGGGTTCCATATGGCTAGGAGACCGAGTAATGGTGTAGTCAAACTATAACACCCTCAAGGTGAACTGCCGATGCATCTCAGGTCAAAGAACCAGACACACTACTGCAGCATCGAGTCAGTCATTGACGAGAAGGTAGACTCCCTAATGACTACTCGAGGTGGTCACGCTCAGTGCCCTCGTTCTCTAACGAGTACCTGTACTCTCGCTCCGGTGTCTCCACACCGTAGACTCAAGACTCATCTACTAAAGAGAAGCGATTGTACACCAACCTTCCGGATCAATCACCATCCTCGTGATGATCCTATGGTCGGGAGCAATTTATGAGTTAATAATGATTATTCATGTCTTAAATTTTCAACTCTTGAAAATATGAATTATCATTACCATTAACTCAAAGGATGTATCACAGACACTAAATACACATATGTGATAGAAAATAACCCATTTATTGATTTTAGTCAAAATTATAATTTTGCCCCTAGAAGTGTATTACAAGTGTCAGCCAATTCTGGCTTCTAGGGCACATATATCTAACAATCTCCCACTTGTCCTAAAGCCAATTGGCTACAAGTCTAAGTCCCATCTTCTCAAGGTGGGCTTCGATCTTCTCTGCTGGCCCAACGGCTTTGTAAGTGGGTCTGCCACATTATCTGTGGAGTTGACTCTCTTGACCTCGACGTAACCCTTTTTCGAGGTAATCGTGGATGGGGTGGTATCACCGTTTGCTTGGAACTCTTCCAGCACAAACAGTCTGCCAGATGTCGACTTTCGATCATCTATATCGGACATGAAATCCGAGTCTGTGTATCCCTGGACTTGGAGTTCTCCATTACCAAAGACCAACATTATATCCTTAGTTCTTCTCAAGTACTTAAGGATACATTTCACAGAAGTCCAGTGTTCTTCACCTGGATTTGACTGATATCTGCTTGTGACACTCACAGCATGGGCTATATCAGGTCGTGTACATAGCATGGCATACATGAGGCTCCCTATTGCAGAAGCATAAGGGATCTTGCTCATGCGTTCTATTTCCTCAGGTGTGCTGGGGCACATCTTCTTGGAAAGATGAATACCATGTCTGAAGGGTATTAATCCCCTCTTAGAGTTTTCCATACTAAACCTCTTTAGTACTTTCCTCTATGTACATCTTCTGTGAAAGTCCTAGCATCCTATTCGGTCTATCCCTATAGACCTTAATTCCTAGAATAAAGGATGCTTCACCTAGGTCTTTCATGGAGAATTCC
This sequence comes from Cocos nucifera, assembly GCA_006176705.1. Lineage (NCBI taxonomy): Eukaryota > Viridiplantae > Streptophyta > Magnoliopsida > Arecales > Arecaceae > Cocos > Cocos nucifera. Next base: position 221,082 of record QRFJ01001273.1, read on the forward strand.
TTGGACAACCACATCTTGACTGATGTCAACATGGGAATATCATTCCCAATAAGGAGGATGTCATCCACGTACAATACGAGGAAGACAACAGCGCTCCCACTGACCCTTTTGAAAACACATGGTTCCTCTTCATTTTTGATGAAACCAAACTTTTTGATCACATCATTGAAACGAGTGTTCCAGCTCCGAGATGCTTGCTTAAGTCCATATATGGACCTTTGCAGCTTGCAAACCTTGTGATCAGTATCACTGGATGTGAAACCTAGCGGCTGTTCCATATAGATATCTTCCTCAAGATATCCATTTAGGAATGCCATTTTCACGTCCATTTGCCATATTTCATAATCGAAATAGGCTGCAACAGCAAGCAATGTGCGGATGGATTTTAGCATAGCCTACTGGGGAAAAGGTATCCTGATAGTCAATGCCTTCGCGTTGACTATAACCTTTTGCCACTAGTCTAGCCTTGAATGTCTCCACATTCCCATCTGCACCAATCTTTCTCTTGAAGATCCATTTACACCCAATAGGTACTATACCTTCTGGTGGATCTACCAAGGTCCAGACTTGGTTTGAGTGCATCGAGTCAATTTCTGACTGCATTGCCTCTAGCCATTTCTCGGAGTCGATATCTGATATCGCCTCGTTGTAGGTTTTGGGATCATCACCATGAGCACCATTACCTATGAGGAACATTTTCTCTACATCCTCTGAAATAATACCTAAGTATCTTTCAGGGGGATGGGAAAACTCTTTCCGATCTACGAGGTGGAGGAGGTAGTGTTCTTATTGGCTCAACCTGATTTGGTTCCACTTGGTCCTTAGCTCGTTCCTGCTTGTGAGACTTTCTCATCAAGCTTGATCTGCTTTCCAATGCCGCTATCTTGAATAAACTATTTTTCAAGAAAGATGGCATGTCGACTCACAATCACATTGTGGTCTTCTGGAATGTAGAAATAGTATCCTAATGACTCTTTAGGATATCCTATGAATCGAGCTCTAAAGGACCTAAACTCTAACTTGTCCGCTTGTTGTCTTTTGACATGAGCCGGACAACCCCAAATTCTGAGATGACTCAGACTTGGTTTCTTACCGTGCCATATCTCATACGGTGTGGTAGGAACGGTTTTAGAGGGAACCCTATTCAGTAGATAGATTGAAGTTAACAATGAAGTGTCCCCAAAGAAAATCAGGGAGGTCTGTGAAGCTCATCATGGATCGAACCATATCCAATAGAGTCCGATTTCTCCGTTCTGAAACCCCGTTGAGTTGAGGTGTTCCTGGTGGAGTCCATTGAGAGACTATGCCATTTTCCTTGAGATAGTCTAGGAATTCCCGGCTAAGGTATTCACCTCCTCGATCTGATCGAAGAACCTTAATGGGTTTTCCAGTTTGTTTTTCTACTTCATGTCTGAATTCTTTGAACTTTTCAAAAGCTTCAGACTTGTGTCTCATAAGATACACATACCCATACCTAGACAGATCATCGGTAAAGGTAATGAAGTAGACAAAATTGCCTCTAGCCGGCACATCAAATGGGCCGCACACATCAGTATGTACTAGGGCAAGGAGATCTGTGGCCCTCTCCCCATGTCCAACAAAAGGGAGTTTAGTCATTTTGCCTTGAAGACAAGATTCACAAGTTGGATATGACTCAAAGTCAATGGACTCAATAGCCCATTTTTCTCCAATTTATCGTTTGGCCTACATTATCCTATCTTCTGCTAAATGACCAATATTTGATTTCTTTCTAATCTCAAGGTGCCATGCAGGATAACAGAACTAATCTGTAATCGTTTGGACTATCCCTAGGATCATGTCTCCATCCCTCAGCCTCCTGCATCCTCACGTTTTCAAGCACCCAACTCGTAAGGTTAGACTCAATAACGAGCATACCTCCAGAAGGACCTTCCTTCTTGTTCTTCAGGGTGGCCAGGTAAGTAGGGCAGTTCCGCTTCCAATGGCCGTCGCTGTTGCAATGGAAACACTTTCCTTTGACATCGGCCTTCTTCTTCGGCTTCTGCCTTCTTCTTCTTTGATCCTTCCACCTTTTGCTTTTTCACAGACTTCTTTTTCTTTCCATAAGACTTTCTTTTGGAAGAAGTCCGTTCCATAGCAAGAACTGAGCCTTTAGAACCTTTCATAGAAAGCTCAGCGGTAACCAGCATATTCATTAATTCGGCCAAGGAATTTTGAAGTTTATGCATGTGGTAATTCATGATGAATTGCCCATATGCATCAGTCAAGGATTGCAGAATAATATCATTCTGCAGGTCCAAGTCCAACTTCACACCGAGCTTCTCAAGCTCTTCCATGTCCTTGATCATTGTCAGACAGTGATCTTGGACTGACTGCCCATCACGCATCTTAGCCTTAAAAAGTCATTTTGTGACTTGATATTTGGCTGCGCGACTCTGTTCACCAAACATCTCCTGCAGGTGAGCCAACATTTGGCGAGCAGTCCCGATATCTTCATGTTGGCGCTGGAGCTCATCAGACATCGAGCCCAACATGTAATATCTGGCCTTATTATCTTCGTCAATCCATTTTTCCAGAGACGCTCTCTGTTCAACAGATGGACGGGCTGGTAAGGTGGGAGGGTCCTGGTCCAAAACATGGTGTTAACTTCTCAGAACCCAAAATAATTTTGTAGTTCCTGAGCCAATCTTTATAATTGGGTCCAGTCAGTCTATGTGTGTCCAGGATACGTGCCAATGGGTTGGACGCAGACATTTTTCCTGTAGAGAGTCAAAGATTCTAGTTAGATACTGTAATTTTGACTTGACCAATTTATTTAGGGATTTTATTTTTAAACAAATTAGCTCCCACTATTTTCTCGGATCCCTACACTCCCTCTGTAGAGATGCGAAAATCTCCACGATTAATGATTTCTAGTGGGTGGTGCGGTCTCACCAACTGACTCATCACCTCACCTAACAGTTATTGGTGATGGGTTAGCCAATGAGTGAACAACTCTTGTTCAATGATTCTCTAATCATGGTGCACCCAAACTTGGTCTCTAATTCATGAATCTCACCGTATCCGGAATATTGATCCACTCCTTAGTTAAGTCAGACCCACCATTTGCATAGACTGGGTTCCTAATTGAGTCTCTCACCGTATCCAAAATATTGAGCCCAACTCATCCTCCAGCCCATAGCATCCAATGCCTAATAGACATGGTTGCATCTTCCCGGTGCAACTGAGCCACTGTATCCAGTCGAGAACAATCAACCCCGGGAAGGGCCCGCACATCTACAATGGTGGAAGACCTCAGACTTAATCTTTTCTTAGGGAGAATTGATTCAGGTCTCATTAAACTAGACTTGGCTTAGTCATAACAATTATGACTAACCTAGTGGCATGGGTTAGCTCGGATTATTGACCACCTCAGATCAGAACTGTGTCAACAGATATGGCCAGGTAAGTGAGACCGGTGGAAGGAATATGCCATTAACTCGTACAAGAACGCATTCAGGTCGAGTAGCTTCCAATTAAAAACCAGTCGGTCGTCTGTGCCAAACTTACCTTAGACACCAAATTGTTGAGTCAGAACCAATTGGGTTAGCCTACAATCCAGACTCTAACCTCTGAGCCTAATTAGGTCTTGCTTGATCGTGACTCGATCTTGACCCAGACTTAATCCTATTAGGCTGGTCAATTTAAGCATTGTTGATCCCATCTAACCAACTCTTGATTCGGTTTGATCAACCGCTTAGACCTAATTGAGCTACCCAAGCCCGAACCCAGTATTATGAATATGTCTTAGATCTAAAATTCTCAATTTTAGACCTAATTAATATTCCATAAACTTAATTCTTAATTAAGTAGGGTTCATAAACAAAATATGCACAATAAATCCTAGGGTTTCAGGATCTAGGGTTTTGCAGAAAGTAAGTTTTGGGGTTTCTGATTAAGGACGAACACGCAGCACCCCTACACATCATAAGAACACCCCATCGAATGGGAAGAGAGGGCCTTTAAACCCTTCTTCATTCTTATGACCGGACGGCCAAGAGGAACGCCTTAATCAGGAACATTCAATACTACAAAACAGTTTATAGATCTATATCATATATCTCATATACAAAGTAGATCTAATCATGGCATATTTTGCATACATCTCATGTATCATAATCATGCATATTTTTCAGATCTAAATTATCTCATAATAATCTAAAAAATTAGATTTAAATTGATCTAATCAAAATAAATTCTAATCTAGATAATTATGTAGAACTATTCTACAACTAGTCTAGACATGCATCAATCATATCTCATATGATATTTAAAATTAAATAATTTTTATTTGCTATTTTTTAGATGTTATTATAACACTTATAATATCAAAAAATAGTAAATAAAAAGATCTAAAATATGATTTAATCAGATTAAATCAAAAACATGCAAGAACTATTCTATAGAACTATTCTATTCTAGAACTAGTCATGCATATCTTCTAATCTTAGATCCAAATTATTTAATTTTAATTTTTTCTGATTTTAGATCTGATCACATCTCATGTGACATCTGAAATCAATTATTTTTAATTAAAATAAATTTAAAATTAGATCTAAACAATTTAGAACCATGGCTCTGATACCAGTTGAAGGGAAATCCTGATTTCCGGTCCAGGTTCGTTCAGATCTGATCAGATCAAGAGATATATTTCAAAAATTTTTTCTCTTGATCCCAATCAGATCTTGATATATTTTAGATCTGATTCTTATTATTTTAATAAAATAAAATTAAAAGATAAATTAAATCAAATTTAATTTACCTGATCTGGGTAATCCTATTACCCTGTTGATGATCCTGTTTGCAGCGGAAGGTTCTGGATCTTAGCCACGCAAGCGCCTGGCCTCTACCGGTATCCACTCGGGTTGGATCTGGAGATCCTCTTCTTCTCTATCATGCCTCCAAAAATTAGATCTGGATCTGATCTGGAGGATCTTCAAAACTCTTTTGAAGATCAGCAGTCGTCCTTTGCAGCAGCGCAGCCTTCTTAGCTTTTGATCGCCTTTCTTTGATCTGAATTCGCACCAACCAAGGTCCAAAACTCCTTTTGGACGTGGAGAGCAAGGGGAGAAGATGGTTTGGCATGGAGAAGGGAGGGGAGAGGCAGCCTTGGGGCGTGGAGAAACTATGATCTCATCATATGTCTAATCTGAGTTGGGTACAGGGTCTTATTTATAGACTAGCTGTGATCCAACTCCTCTTCTTCCCAACCAATCACAACCCTTTGTGAAATCAGATCTAAATCTGATTGGTGGGAATAGAGTCCCCTGGATTCCTCCTTAGAGGGTGCCTAAGACCAGTCAAAGTTGGTTCTTAGAAGAACTCTAATTGGAATCCAAAAAGGAGATGGAGTCCTTGTCCAACAAGGACTCCTAGGCGCCTCCAACTTGGGCACACGCCTAGGGTGGCGTGCGCCCTTCTCCTTGCCAGGTTCTGGCAGGGGGACAGGCCCCCACCAGCTCTCCAATAGGTGCATGACATGTGGTCAAAAGTCAAAGTGTCAATGGTCAACGTTTGACCAGTCAAAGGTAGACTTTTGACCAAAGTCAAAGAACAAGAAATGGCAGGTGACCAAAAATGGCAGGTAATGTCTTACAAATAAGACAACCTTTTCTGACTTGGACAACCTCCAGTCAGACCATATGAAGGCCTCTGATTGAGCACAAACTCCTTTGGCTCAGATCAGGACAACTTATTTATGATAGCAAAAGAAGAACGTTAGGTTCAATCGAGTGCTAGCACGATTTTCCTTGAACCTAATTGAATCTCATTCAGATCAATTGAACTAGATCAGTTCAATTGATGATCACCAGATTCAAACCCTTGTTTGTGTGACCCAGTTAGGTTCAGTTCTGTATGGTAATGGGATATGTCATGATCTCTATCATCGACATCATCGAAACTCCTTTCGATGGATCAGAACTCTTCTGATTCGAACAGCTAGAATGATCGATCATCTAAATCATTCTAATTGCTCCCAAAATCCACCAGTGACACCTAGCAGTATATGGTGGCAACCCATCAGAGCTGAATGCGAACCTCTTGGTGCAGCTACCTGTGTGATTCAGTTCTTCTATCTTGAGCCCCGATCAGATTAGGGTTAAGGTGAACTCGTCAAACCCTAGTCTCTGTCATATGATGTAATCATTCGATTCGAGTCCAATGTGAAAATCTAAATAGAAACTCTTTCTATTATTTCACTCTGCCATGGCCATGGGCTTCTGGACTTGATTCTCATGATTATCATAGGGCTGCTCCTCTACCACCGAGGTAGATAGATTCCATCTTGATGCAATCCAGTTCCTACAATGAACATGCTCATAGCCAACATACACCTCAGGATTCCATATGGCTAGGAGACCGAGTAATGGTGTAGTCAAACTATAACACCCTCAAGGTGAACTGCCGATGCACCTCAGGTCAAAGAACCAGACACACTACTGCAGCATCGAGTCAGTCATTGACGAGAAGGTAGACTCCCTAATGACTACTCGAGGTGGTCACGCTCAGTGCCCTCGTTCTCTAACGAGTACCTGTACTCTCGCTCCGGTGTCTCCACACCGTAGACTCAAGACTCATCTACTAAAGAGAAGCGATTGTACACCAACCTTCCGGATCAATCACCATCCTCGTGATGATCCTATGGTCGGGAGCAATTTATGAGTTAACAATGATTATTCATGTCTTAAATTTTCAACTCTTGAAAATATGAATTATCATTACCATTAACTCAAAGGATGTATCACAGACACTAAATACACATATGTGATAGAAAATAACCCATTTATTGATTTTAGTCAAAATTACAATTTTGCCCCTAGAAGTGTATTATAAGTGTCAGCCAATTCTGGCTTTTAGGGCACATATATCTAACATCGCCTCTGTAGCAGTGCTACCTTCTTCCTTTTTCGTCAGCCTTTTCTTTCCTGACTCGCACTAATTTGAAGGGCCAACTTCCTTGGGCGTGGAGAGGAGAGAGTGGGCGAGATGATGGCATGGAGAAGGAAGAGGGGCAGCCTTGAGGCGTGGCTAAGAGGAGGGAAGCTTAGAGGTGGGCACAGATAGGGTTTTTTTATAGACTCTGCTGTGCCATGCAGTGCTGCATCACCCCTGCCAATCATGTTGCTTCTGCAATCAGATCTAAATCTAATTAGCAGGATGACATCACTTGATCCAATCAGATGAGAGACCGATAGGTTCATTCATAGATGGTGCCTAAGACTGGTCAAAGTAGATACCCAAGGGCTACCTAAGTAGAAACCATGAAGCAACCTAGAGTCCCATCCATATGGGACTTCAGCATCCCTATCCATGGGCGCGCGCCATCCTAGGCATGCACCCCCTTCTTTCCAATTTCTAAATAGGGGACAAGCCCCTATCTACTCTACAATAAGTGCATGACACATGGACAAATGTCTAAGGGTCAAAGGTTAACGTTTGACAAAGTCAAAGTACAAGAATTAGCAGATGATGAAAAATGGTAGGTGTTATCTTAAATTTATCTCATAAATTAAGACAACCCTTTTCTGACTTGCACAAGCTCTAGCCGAACTAGGTAAAGGTACCTGAGTGAGCACAAACTCATTTGGCTCAGTTAAGACAACTTTTAATGATAGAAAAAGGAGAATGTTAGGTTCAATCGTGTGCTAGCACGATTTTCTTGAACGTAATTGAATCTTATTCAAATTAATTGAACTAGATTAGTCTAATTGATGATATCCAGATCCAAACCTTTATTTGTGTGATCCAGTTAGGTTCAGTTCTATATGATAATGGGATATGTCATGATCTCCATCATCGACATCACCGAAACTCATTTTGATGGATCAGAACTCTTTTGATTCAAACAACTTAGACTGATCGATCATCTAAATCATTCTAATTGCTCCCAAAATCCACTAGTGACACCTAGCAGCATATGGTGGCAACCCATCAAAATTGAAAAATGAACCTCTCGGTGTAGCTACTTGTGTGATTAAGTTCTTCTATCTTGAGCTCCGATCAGATTAGGATTAAGGTGAACTCGTCAAACCCTAATTTCTATCATATGATTTAATCATTCGATTCAAGTCTGATGTAAAAACCATAATAAAAGCTCTTTCTATTATTTCACACTGTGCCATGGCCACGGGCTTATGGACTTGATTCTAATGATCATCATAGGGCTGCTCCTCTTCTACCAAGGTAGATAGTTCCATCTTGGTGCAATCCAATTCCTACAATGAACATGTTATAGCCAACATACACCTCGGGATTTTGAATGGCTAGGAGATCGAGTCATGGTGTAGTCAAACTATAACACCCACAATGTGAACTACTGATGCACCTCAGGTCAAAGAATCAGACACACCACTGCAGCATCGAGTCCGTTATCAACGAGAAGGTAGACATCCTTTTGACTACTCAAGGTAGTCACGCTTAGTGCCCTCTTTCTCTAACGAGTATCTGTACTCTCGCTTCGATGTCTCTACATCGTAGACTTAAGACTCATCTACTATAAAGAAGCGATTGTACACTAACCTTTTGGATCAATCACCATCCTCATGATGATTCTACGGTCAGGAGCATTTTATGAGTTAATAAATAAAAATTCGTGTCTTAAATTTTCAACTCTTGAAAATATGAATTATCATTATCATTAACTCAAGGGATGTATCATGGATACTAAATACACTTATGTGATAGAAAATAATTTATTTTATTATTTATAGTCAAAATTTTAATTTTATCCTTAGAAGTGTATTATAAGTGTTAGCTAATTTTGGATTCTAGGGTACACATATCTAATAAACTCCCACTGGACCTAAAGCTAATTGGCTACAAATCTATGTCCCATCTTTTGATGGTGGGCTTCGATCTTCTACTAGCCCAGTGGCTTTGTAAGTGGGTCTACCACATTGTCTACGGAGTTGATTCTCTTGACCTCGACGTAACCCTTCTCGAGGTAATCATGGATGAGGTGATATCATCGCTCGATGTGCTTGGATTTTTGGTGAGACCTCAGCTTCTTAGCAAGGGTTATGGTGCCATTGTTGTCATAGTACAAAGGAATGGCATCTGATGGCATCACTCCAATCTCTGTGGCAAACATCTTGTACCAAAATGCCTTCTTCACGGCTTCTGATGCAGCGATATATTCTACTTTCATGGTGGAATCTGCTATCACTGTCTGTTTGAAACTTTTTCAGCTGACAGCTTCACCATTACACACAAATAGACTCCCAGATGTCGACTTTCGATCATCTACATTGGACATAAAATCCGAATCCGTATACCCCTAAACTTGCAGTTCTCCATTGCCAAAGACCAGTAACATATCCTTAGTTTTTCTTAAGTACTTAAGGATACATTTCATAGAAATTCAGTATTCTTCACCTAGATTCGACTGATATCTGCTCTTGACACTCACGGCGTGGGCTAAATCAGGTAGTGTACATAACATGGCATACATGAGGCTCTCTATTGCTGAAGCATAAGGGATCTTGCTTATGTGTTCTATTTCCTCAGGTGTGCTAGGGCACATCTTCTTGGAAAGATGAATGCCATGCCTAAAGGGTACTAAACCCCTCTTAGAGTTTTTCATACTAAACCTCCTTAGTACTTCCTTTATGTAAATCTTCTATGAAAGTCCTAGCATCCTATTCGGTCTATCTCTATAGACCTTAATTCCTAAAATAAAGGATGCTTCTCCTAGGTCTTTCATAGAGAATTCTTTAGATAACCATATTTTAACTGTGGTCAACATGGGAATATCATTCCCGATAAGGAGGATGTCATCCACATACAATACGAGGAAGACAACAGTGCTCCCACTGACCTTTTTGAAGATACATGGCTCCTCCTCATTTTTGATGAAACCAAACATTTTGATCACATCATTAAATTGAGTATTTTAGCTCCAAGATGCTTGCTTAAGTTCATATATGGACCTTTGCAGCTTGCATACTTTGTGATCATCATCACTGGATGTGAATGTTAGATATGTGTGCGCTAGATGCCAGAATTGGCAGACACTTGTAATACACTTCTAAGGGCAAAATTATAATTTTGACTATAAATAATAAAATGAATTATTTTCTATCACATAAGTGTATTTAGTGTTTATGATACATCCTTTGAGTTAATGATAATGATAATTCATATTTTCAGAAGTTGAAAATTTAAGACACGAATTTTCATTTATTAACTCATAAAATGCTCCTGACCATGGGATCATCATGAGGATGGTGATTGATCCGGAAGGTTAGTGTACAATTGCTTCTTTGTAGTCGATGAGTCTTAAGTCTATAGTGTAGAGACACTGGAGTGAGAGTATAGAGACTCATTAGAGAATGAGGGCACTGAGCGTGACCACCTCGAGTAGTCATAAGGAAGTCTACCTTCTCGTCTATGACTGACTCGATGCTGTAGTGGTGTGTCTGGTTCTTTGACCTGAGGTGCATCAGTAGTTCACCTTGAGGGTGTTATAGTTTGACTACACCATGACTCGATCTCCTAGCCATTCGGAACCCTGAGGTTATGTTGGCTATAGCTCTTGTTGGAATTATTGCACCAGATGGATCTATCTACTCGTGTTAGATATATGTGCCCTAGAAGCCAGAATTGGCTGACACTTGTAACACACATCTAGGGGCAAAATTCTAATTTTGACTAAAATCAATAAATGGGTTATTTTCTATCACATATGTGTATTTAATGTCTGTGATACATCCTTTGAGTTAATGGTAATGATAATTCATATTTTCAAGAGTTGAAAATTTAAGACATGAATAATCATTATTAACTCATAAAATGCTCCCGACCATAGGATCATCACGAGGATGGTGATTGATCCGGAAGGTTGGTGTACAATCGCTTCTCTTTAGTAGATGAGTCTTGAGTCTACGGTGTGGAGACACCGGAGCGAGAGTACAGGTACTCGTTAGAGAACGAGGGCACTGAGCGTGACCACCTCGAGTAGTCATTAGGAAGTCTACCTTCTCGTCAATGACTGACTCGATGCTGCAGTAGTGTGTCTGGTTCTTTGACCTGAGATGCATCGGCAGTTCACCTTGAGGGTGTTATAGTTTGACTACACCATTACTCGGTCTCCTAGCCATATGGAACCCTGAGGTGTATGTTGGCTATAGCATGTTCATTGTAGGAACTGGATTGCATCAAGATGGAATCTATCTACCTCGGTGGTAGAGGAGCAGCCCTATGATGATCATGAGAATCAAGTCCAGAAGCCCATGGCCATGGCAGAGTGAAATAATAGAAAGAGTTTCTATTTAGATTTTCACATCGGACTTCGAATCGAATGATTACATCATATGACAGAAGACTAGGGTTTGACGAGTTCACCTTAACCCTAATCTGATCGGGGCTCAAGATAGAAGAACTTAATCACACAGGTAGCTGCACCAAGAGGTTCGCATTCAGCTCTGATGGGTTGCCACCATATACTGCTAGGTGTCACTGAGATTTTGGGAGCAATTAGAATGATTTAGATCATCGATCATTCTAGCTGTTCGAATCAGAAGAGTTCTGATCCATCGAAAGGAGTTTCGATGATGTCGATGATAGAGATCATGACATATCCCATTACCATACAGAACTGAACCTAACTGGGTCACACAAACAAGGGTTTGAATCTGGTGATCATCAATTGAGCTGATCTAGTTCAATTGATCTGAATGAGATTCAATTAGGTTCAAGGAAATCGTGCTAGCACTCGATTGAACCTAACGTTCTTCTTTTACTATCATAAATAAGTTGTCCTGACTGAGCCAAAGGAGTTTGTGCTCAATCAGAGGCCTTCATATGGTCTGACTGGAGGTTGTCCAAGTCAGAAAAAGGTTGTCTTATTTTGTAAGACATTACCTGCCATTTTTGGTCACCTGCCATTTCTTGTTCTTTGACTTTGGTCAAAAGTCTGACCTTTGACTGGTCAAATGTTGACCATTGACACTTTGACTTTTGACCACATGTCATGCACCTATTGGAGAGCTGGTGGGGGCCTGTCCCCCTGCCAGAACCTGGCAAGGAGAAGGGCGCACGCCACCCTGGCGTGTGCCCAAGTTGGAGGCGCCTAGGAGTCCTTGTTGGACAAGGACTCCATCTCCTTTTTGGATTCCAATTAGAGTTCTACTAAGAACCAACTTTGACTGGTCTTAGGCACCCTCTAAGGAGGAATCCAGGGGTCTCTATTCCCACCAATCAGATTTAGATCTGATTTCACAAAGGGTTGTGATTGGTTGGGAAGAAGAGGAGTTGGATCACAAGCTAGTCTATAAATAAGACCCTGTACGCCCAACTCAGATTTATGCAATATAGAGAATTGAGATCAAGTTTTCCCACACCCCAAGGCTGCCTCTCCCCTCCTTCTCCATGCCATAGTCTCTTCTCCCCTTGCTCTCCACGTCCAAAAGGAGTTTTGGACCTTGGTTGGTGCGATTCAGATCAAAGAAAGGCGATCAAAAAATAAGAAGGCTGCGCTGCTGCAAAGGACGACTGCTCATCTTCAAAAGAGTTTTGAAGATCCTCCAGATCAGATCCAGATCTGATTTTTGGAGGTGTGATAGAGAAGAAGAGGATCTCCAGATCCAACCCGAGTGGATACCGGTAGAGGCCAGGCGCTTGCGTGGCTAAGATCCAGAACCTTCCGCTGCAAACAGGATCATCAACAGGGTAATAGGATTACCCAAATCAGGTAAATTAAATTTGATTTAATTTATTTTATTTTATTTTATTAAAATAATAAGAATCAGATCTGAAACATATCAAGATCTGATTGGAATCAAGAGAAAAATTTTTGAAATATATCTCTTGATCTTATCAGATCTGAACGAACCTGGACCGGGAAATCAGGATTTCCCTTCAACTGGTATTAGAGCCATGGTTCTAAATTGTTTAGATCTGATTTTAAATTTATTTTAATTAGAAAATAATTGATTTTAGATGTCACATGAGATGTGATCAGATCTGAAATCAAAAAAAATTAAAATTAAATAATTTGGATCTAAGATTAGAAGATATGCATGACTAGTTCTTGAATAGAATAGTTCTATAGAATATTCTTGCATATTTTTGATTTAATCTGATTAAATCATGTTTTAGATCTTTTTATTTACTATTTTCTGATATTTTAAGTATTATAATAACATCTAAAAGATAGCAAATAAAAATTATTTAATTTTAGAATATCATATGAGATATGATTGATGCATGTCTGGACTAGTTGTAGAATAGTTCTACATAATTATCTAGATTAGAATTTATTTTGATTAATTTAAATCTAATTTTTTAGATTATTATGAGATAATTTAGATCTAAAAACATGCATGATTATGATACATGAGATGTATGCAAAATATGCCATGATTAGATCTACTTTATATATGAGATATATGATATAGATCTGATATTGTTTTGTAGTATTGAATGTTCCTGATTAAGGCATCCTCTTGGCCGTCCGGTCATAAGAATGAAGAAGGGTTTAAAGGCCTCTCTTCCCATTCGATGGGGTGTTCTTATGATGTGTAGGGGTGCTGCGTGTTCGTCCTTAATCAGAAACCCAAAACTTACTTTCTGCAAAACCCTAGATCCTGAAACCCTAGGATTTATTGTGCATATTTTGTTTATGAACCCTACTTAATTAAGAATTAAGTTTATGGAATATTAATTAGTCTAAAATTAAGAATTTTAGATCTAAGACATATTCATAATACTGGGTTCGGGCTTGGGTAGCTCAATTAGGTCTAAGCGGTTGATCAAACCGAATCAAGAGTTGGTTAGATGGGATCAACAATGCTTAAATTGACCAGCCTAATAGGATTAAGTCTGGGTCAAGATCGAGTCACAATCAAGCAAGACCTAATTAGGCTCAGAGGTTAGAGTCTAGATTGTAGGCTAACCTAATTGGTTCTGGCTCAATAGTTTAGTGTCTAAGGTAAGTTTGGCACAGACGACCGACTGGTTTTTAATTGGAAGCTACTCGACCTGAATGCGTTCTTGTACGAGTTAATGGCATATTCCTTTCACCGGTCTCACTTACGCTTGGCCATATCTTGTTGACACAGTTCTGATCTGAGGTGGTCAATAATCCGAGCTAACCATGCACTAAGTTAGTCATAATTTGTTATGACTAAGCCAAGTCTAGTTTAATGAGACTGAATCAATTCTCCCTAAGAAAAGATTAAGTTGGTCTTTCCACCAATTGTAGATGTGCGGGCCCTTCTCGGGTTGATTGTTCTCGACTGGATATAGTGGCTCAGTTGCACCGGGAAGACGCAACCATGTCTATTAGGCATTGGATGCTATGGGCTGGAGGATGAGGTGGGCTCAATATTTTGGATACGGTGAGAGGCTCAATTAGGAACCTAGTCTATGCAAATGGTGGGTCTGACTTAACTAAGGAGTGGATCAATATTCCGAATATGGTGAGATTCATGAATTAGAGACCAAGTTCGGGTGCACCATGATTAGAGAATCATTGAACAAGAGTTGTTCACTCATTAGCTAACCCATCACCAATAACTGTTAGGTGAGGTGATGAGTCAGTTGGTGAGACCGCACCACCCACTAGAAATCATTAATCGTGGAGATTTTCGCATCTCTACAGAGGGAGTGTAGGGATCCGAGAAAATAGTGGGAGCTAATTTGTTTAAAAATAAAATCCCTAAACAAATTGGTTAAGTCAAAATTATAGTATCTAACTAGAATCTTTGACGTATCCTGGACACACATAGACTGACCGAACCCAATTATAAAGATTGGCTCAGGAACTACAAAATTATTTTAAGTTTCGAGAAGTTAACCCATGTTTTGGATCAGGACCCTCCCACATTACCAGCCCGTCCATCTGTTGAACAGAGAGCGTCTCTGGAAAAATGGATTGACGAAGATAATAAGGCCAGATATTACATGTTGGGCTCGATGTCTGATGAGCTCCAGCGCCAACATGAGAATATCGGGACTGCTCGCCAAATGTTGACTCACCTGCAGGAGATGTTTGGTGAATAGAGTCGTGCAGCCAAATATCAAGTCACGAAATGACTTTTTAAGGCTAAGATGCATGATGGGCAGTTAGTCCAAGATCACTGTCTGACATTGATCAAGGACATGGAAGAGCTTGAGAAGCTCGGTGTGAAGTTGGACTTGGACCTGCAGAATGATATCATTCTGCAATCCTTGACTGATGCATATGGATAATTCATTATGAATTACCACATGCATAAACTTCAGAATTCCTTGGCCGAGTTAATGAATATGCTGGTTACCGCTGAGCTTTCTATGAAAGGTTCTAAAGGCTCAGTTCTTGCTATGGAATGGACTTCTTCCAAAAGAAAGTCTTATGGAAAGAAAAAGAAGTCTATGAAAAAGCAAAAGGTGGAAGGATCAAAGAAGAAGGCAGAATCGAAGAACAAAGCCGATGGCAAAGGAAAGTGTTTTCATTGCAACAGCGACGGCCATTGGAAGCGGAACTGCCATACTTACCTGGCCACCCTAAAGAACAAAAAGGAAGGTCCTTCTGGAGGAATGCTCGTTATTTAGTCTAACCTTACGGTTTCTTCTACATCTAGTTGGATGCTTGACTCTGGTTCTAGTGCTCATCTGTGCACTTCTATGCAGGGTCTTGAGGATAGCAGGAGGCTGAGGGATGGAGACATGATCCTACGCATTGGTAATGGAGCAAGAGTTGCTGTAGTAGCCATGGGAACATACCCTCTGCGATTATCATTCGGTTTAGACTTAGTTTTGCAAGACTGTTATTTTGTGCCTGCAGCCAGCAGGAATTTGATTTCTGTTTCATGCTTAGCATAAGAAGGTTATGTGATCACCTTCTTTAAGGACCATTGTAACATTCTTAATGAAAGAAATAAAATTGCAAATGGTTTTCTTATTAATGGTCTTTATCAGCTACATATTGATGTACCTGTTCTAACTATCGAGCAAAATGTGAATGCCAAACGACCTAGGGATAGTCCAAACGACAGATATCTATGGCACCTGAGATTAGGTCACTATAGCAGAAATAGGATCAACAAATTGGAGAAAAATGGACTATTGAGTCCATTGACTTTCGAGTCATATCCAATTGTGAATCCTATTCTCAAGGCAAAATGACTAAACTCCCTTTTGTTGGACATGGGAGAGGCCACAGATCTCTTGCCCTAGTACATACATACTGATGTGTGTGGCCCATTGATGTGCCGGCAGAGGCAATTTTGTTTACTTTATTACTTTACCAATGATCTGTTCAGGTATGGGTATGTGTATTATGAGACACAAGTTTGAAGCCTTGAAAAGTTCAAAAGAATTCAGACATGAAGTAGAAAAAAACAAACAGAAAAACCATTAAGGTTCTTCAATCAGATCGAGGAGGTGAATACCTTAGCAGGAATTCTAGACATCTCAAGGATAATGCATATGTCTCTCAATGGACTCCACCAGAAACACCTCAGCTCAACGGGGTTTCAAAATGGAGAAATCGGACTTTATTAGATATGGTTCAATCCATGATGAGCTTCACAGACCTCCCTGATTTTCTTTGGGGCACTCATTGTTAACTTCAATCTATCTACTGAACAGGGTTCCTTCTAAAACCATTCCTACCACACCGTATGAGATATGGCACAGTAAGAAACTAAGTCTGAGTCATCTCAAAATTTGGGGTTGTCCGGCTCATGTCAAAAGATAACAAGCGGACAAGTTAGAATTTAGGTCCTTCAGAGCTCGATTCATTGGATATCCTAAAGAGTCATTAGGATACTATTTCTACATTCCAGAAGACCATAATGTGATTGTGAGTCGACATGCCATATTTCTTGAAAAATAGTTTATTCAAGATAGCGGCATTGATCTCTC
>QRFJ01001273.1:237972-276840 GCA_006176705.1 Cocos nucifera
ATTCTAGGAATTAAGTCTATAGGGATAGACCCGAATAGGATGCTAGGACTTTCACAGAAGATGTACATAGAGAAAGTACTAAAGAGGTTTAGTATGGAAAACTCTAAGAGGGGATTAATACCCTTCAGACATGGTATTCATCTTTCCAAGAAGATATGCCCCAGCACACCTGAGGAAATAGAACGCATGAGCAAGATCCCTTATGCTTCTGCAATAGGGAGCCTCATGTATGCCATGCTATGTACACGACCTGATATAGCCCATGCTGTGAGTGTCACAAGTAGATATCAGTCAAATCCAGGTGAAGAACACTGGACTTCTATGAAATGTATCCTTAAGTACTTGAGAAGAACTAAGGATATGATGCTGGTCTTTGGTAACGGAGAACTCCTAGTCCAGGGATACACAGACTCGGACTTCATGTCCGATATAGATGATCGAAAGTCGACATCTGGCAGACTGTTTGTGCTGAAAGAGTTCCAAGCAAATGGTGATACCACCCCATCCACGATTACCTCAAAAAGGGTTATGTCGAGGTCAAGAGAGTCAACTCCGCAGATAATGTGGCAGACCCACTTACAAAGCCGTTGGGCCAGCAGAAGATCGAAGCCACTTGAGAAGATGGAACTTAGACTTGTAGCCAATTGGCTTTAGGACAAGTGGGAGATTGTTAGACATATGTGCCCTAGAAGCCAGAATTGGCTGACACTTGTAATACACATCTAGGGGCAAAGTTCTAATTTTGACTAAAATCAATAAATGGGTTATTTTCTATCACATATGTGTATTTAGTGTCTGTGATACATCCTTTGAGTTAATGGTAATGATAATTCATATTTTCAAGAGTTGAAAATTTAAGACATGAATAATCATTATTAACTCATAAATTGCTCCTGACGATAGGATCATCACGAGGATGGTGATTGATCCGGAAGGTTGGTGTACAATTGCTTCTCTTTAGTAGATGAGTCTTGAGTCTACGGTGTGGAGACATCGGAGCGAGAGTACAGGTACTCGTTAGAGAACGAGGGCACTGAGCGTGACCACCTTGAGTAGTCATTAGGGAGTCTACCTTCTCGTCAATGACTGACTCGATACTGCAGTAGTGTGTCTGGTTCTTTGACCTGGAGTGCATCGCAGTTCACCTTGAGGGTGTTATAGTTTGACTACACCATTACTCGATCTCCTAGCCATATGGAACCCTGAGGTGTATGTTGGCTATGACATGTTCATTGTAGGAACTGGATTGCATCAAGATGGAATCTATCTACCTCGGTGGTAGAGGAGTAGCCCTAGGATGATCATGAGAATCAAGTCCAGAAATCCATGGCCATGGTAGAGTGAAATAATAGAAAGAGTTTCTATTTAGATTTTCACATTGGACTCGAATCGAATGATTACATCATATGACAGAGACTAGGGTTTGACGAGTTCGCCTAAACCCTAATCTGATCGAGGCTCAAGATAGAAGAACTGAATCACACAGGTAGCTGCACCAAGAGATTCGCATTCAGCTCTGATGGGTTGCCACCATATACTGCTAGGTGTCACTGGTGGAATTTGGGAGCAATTAGAATGATTTAGATGATCGATCATTCTAGCTGTTCGAATCAGAAGAGTTCTGATCCATCGAAAGGAGTTTCGATGATGTCGATGATAGAGATCATGACATATTCCATTACCGTACAGAACTGAACCTAACTGGGTCACACAAACAAGGGTTTGAATCTGGTGATCATGAATTGAACTGATCTAGTTCAATTGATCTGAATGAGATTCAATTAGGTTCAAAAAAATCGTGCTAGCACTCGATTGAACCTAACGTTCTTCTTTTGCTATCATAAATAAGTTGTCCTGTCTGAGCCAAAGGAGTTTGTACTCAAACAGAGGCCTTCATATGGTCTGACAGGAGGTTGTCCAAGTCAGAAAAAGGTTTGTCTATTTGTAAGACACTACCTGCCATTTTTGGCCACTTGCCATTTCTTGTTCTTTGACTTTGGTCAAAAGTCTACCTTTGATTGGTCAAATGTTGACCATTGATACTTTGACTTTTGACCACATGTCATGCACCTATTGGAGAGCTGGTGGGGGCCTGTCCCCCTACTAGAACCTGGCAAGGAGAAGGGCGCACGCCACCCTAGGCATGTGCCTAAGTTGGAGGCGCCTAGGAGTCCTTGTTGGACAAGGACTCCATCTCCTTTTTGGATTCCAATTAGAGTTCTTCTAAGAACCAACTTTGACTGGTCTTAGGCACCCTCTAAGGAGGAATCCAGGGGACTCTATTCCCACCAATCAGATTTAGATCTGATTTCACAAAGGGTTGTGATTGGTTGGGAAGAAGAGGAGTTGGATCACAGCTAGTCTATAAATAAGACCCTGTATCCAACTCAGATTGTATGAGATATAGAGATATGATGAGATCAAAGTTTCTCCACGCCCCAAGGCTGCCTCTCCCCTCCTTCTCCATGCCATAGTCTCTTCTCCCCTTGCTCTCTACGTCCAAAAGGAGTTTTGGACATTGGTTGGTGCGATTCAGATCAAAGAAAGGCGATCAAAAATAAGAAGGCTGCGCTGCTGCAAAGGACGACTGCTCATCTTCAAAAGAGTTTTGAAGATCCTCCAGATCTGATTTTTGGAGGTGTGATAGAGAAGAAGAGGATCCCTAGATCCAACCCGAGTGGATACCGGTAGAGGCCAGGCGCTTGCGTGGCTAAGATCCAGAATCTTCCGCTGCAAACAGGATCATCAACAGGGTAATAGGATTACCCAGATCAGGTAAATTAAATTTGATTTAATTTATCTTTTAATTTTATTTTATTAAAATAATAAGAATCAGATCTAAAACATATCAAGATTTGATTGGAATCAAGAGAAAAATTTTGAAATATATCTCTTGATCTGATCAGATCTAAATGAACCTGGACCGGAAAATCAGGATTTCCCTTCACCTCAGTAGAAGAGGAGCAACCCTATGATGATCATGAGAATCAAGTCCATAAGCCAATGGCCATGGCACAGTGTGAAGTAATAGAAAGAGTTTCTATTAAGATTTTCACATCGAACATAAATCGAATGATTAAATCATATGATAGAAATTAGGATTTGATGAGTTCACCTTAAACCTAATCTGATCGGGGCTCAAGATAGAAGAACTTAATCACATAAGTAGTTGCACCGAGTGGTTCATTTTTTAATTTTGATGGGTTGCCACCATATGCTGCTAGGTGTCATTGGTGGATTTTGGGAGCAATTAGAATGATTGAGATGATCGATCATTCTAAGTTGTCTGAATCAGAAGAGTTATGATCCATCGAACGGAGTTTTGATGATGTCGATGATGGAGATCATGAAATATCCCATTACCATATAGAACTAAACCTAACTAGGTCACACAAATAAGGGTTTGGATCTAGATATCATCAACTGGACTAATCCAGTTCAATCGATTTGAATAAGATTCAATTAGGTTCAAAGAAATGGTGCTAGCACACAATTAAACCTAACGTTCTCCATTTTCTATCATAAAATTTATCTCGACTGAGCCAAATGAGTTTGTGCTCACTTAGGTATCTTTACCTGGTCTAGCTGGAGCTTGTCTAAGTATGAAAAGGATTGTCTTAATTTATGAGATAAATTTGAGACAACACCTATCATTTTTCATCACCTACTAATTCTTATACTTTGACTTGGTCAAACATTGACCTTTGACCCTTGGACATCTGTCCGTGTATCATGCACTTATTAGAATGCAGATAGGGGCTTATCCCCTCTCTAGAAATTGGAAAGAATGGGGTGTATGCCTAGGATGGTGTGCGCTAATGGATTGGGATGCTGGAGTCCCATACGGATGGGACTCCAAGTTGCTTCTTGGTTTCTACTTAGGTGGCCCTTGGGTATCTACTTTGACCAGCCTTAGGCGCCATCTAAGAATGAACCTATGGGTCTCTCATCTGATTGGATCAGGTGATGTCATCCCATCAATCAGATTTAGATCTGATTGTACGAAGCAACGTAATTGGCTGGGGTGATCCAGCACTGCATGGCGCAGCAAAGTCTATAAATAGACCCTATCTGCGCCCACTTCGAAGATCTCCTCCTCTTAGCCATGCCCCAAGGCTGCCCCTCTCCCTTCTCCATGTCACCATTTGGCCCTCTCTCTCCTCACCATGCCTAAGGATGTTGGGCCTTCGGATTAGTGCGAGTCAGGCAAGAAAAGGCTGACGGAAAAAGAAGAAGGCAGCACTATTGCAGAGACGATGGGTGATCTTCAGAAGAAGTTTTGAAGATCCTCCAAATCAGATCTAGATCTAATTTTTGGAGAAAATAAAGAGAAGAAGAGGATCTCCAGATCTTGCCCGAGTGGAAATCGGTAGTGGTCAGGTACTTGCGTGGCTAGATCTAGAACCTCAGGGCTTCGGTAGGATCATCAACGGGTAATCACATTACCTAGAATCAAGATAAAATTAATTTGGAATTAATTTAATTTAATTTTCTTATTTATTAAATCATAAAATTAGATCTGAAAAGTATCAAATTGAATTAGAATTTAAGAAAAAATTTTTGAAATATGTCTCTTGATCAAATCAGATCGGAACGAACCTGATCCAAAAAATTAGAATTTTTCTTCAACTGGTATCAGAGCCATGTTCTTATAAAATTTATTTAGATCTGATTTAATCTGATTAGTTAGTGATTTTAGATATTACATGAGATATGATTAGATCTAAAATTAGAAAAAATTGAAAATTGAAATTAATTAATATAGATCTAATATGTATGAGATACATAACTAGACTAGGAATAGAATTATTCTATGTGTAGTCTAGTGTAATCATATTTTTTATTTGATTAAATATAATTTTTAGATCTATTTATTTACTATATTTTGATCTTATAAATACTATTATCAAATTTAAAAATTGATAATAAATTAAATTTAATTTGTTCAAATGAGATATGATAGTTGCATGTTTAGATAAGTTATAGAATAGTTCTGCAAATAGGTCTAGATTAAATTTTATTTGATAAGATCAAATTTAAATTTAATTTTTTAGATAATTATGAGATAATTTAGATCTAAAAAATATGCATGCATGACATATGTGATATATACAAAACATGTTTTAATTAGATCTATTTTTTTATATGAGATATATGCTTAGATCTAATTAGTTTTTTGTAGATTAGTTGTATTTCTGATTAAGATGTTCCCCTTGGCTGTCTGGTCATAAGAACAAAGTAGGGCTTAAACACCCTCTCCTCCCATTCGATGGGGTGTTCTTATGATGTGTAGGGGTGCTGCGCATTCGTCCTTAATCAGAAATTGAAAACTTACTTTCTGCAAAATCCTAGATCCTAAAACCCTAAGATCTTATTTACATATTTTGTTAAAGAACCCTAACTTAATTAAGAATTAAGTTTATGAAATATCAATTAGGTATAAAATTAAGAATTTCATATCTAAGACATATTCATAAAATTGGGTTCCGGCTTGTATAGCTCAATTAGGTCTAGCGATTGATCAAACCGAATCAAGAGTTGGTTAGATGGGATCAACAATGCTTAAATTGACCAGCCTAATAGGATTAAGTCTGGATCAAGATCGAGTCACTTGAGTGATCGATCAAGCTAAGACCTAATTAGGCTTAGTGGTTAGAGTCTTGATTGTAGGCTAATCCGATTGATTTTGGTTCAACAATTTGGTGTCTAAGTTAAGTTTGGCAGATACGACCGACTGATTTTTAATTGGGTGCTACTCGACTCGAATGCATTCTTGTCGAGTTAATGGCATATCCCTTCCATCGATCTCACTTATCTGGCCATGTTTGTTGACTCAATTTTGATCTGAGGTGGTCAATAATCCGAGCTAACCCATGCCACTAGGTTAGTCATAATGGTTATGACTATGTCATGTCTAGTTTAATAAGACCTAAATTAAATCTTCCTAAGAAAAGATTAAGTCTAAGGTCTTCCACCATTGTAGATATGCGGGCCCTTCCCAGGGTTGATTGTTCTCGACTGGTTACAGTGGTTCAGTTGCATCGAAAAGATGCAAGCATGTCTATTAGGCATTGGATTCTACAAGCTGGAGGATGAATTGGGCTCAATATTTTAGATATGGTGAGAGACCTAATTAGAAATCCAATCTATGCAAATGGTGGGTCTGACTTTACTAAGGAGTGGATCAATATTTCGGACATGGTGAGATTCATGAATTAGAGACCAAGTTTGGGTGCACCATGATTTGATAATCATTGAACAAGAGTTGTTCACTCATTGGCTAACCCATCACCAATAACTATTAGATGAGGTGATGAGTCAGTTGGTGGGACTGCACCATCCATTAGAAATCATAATCATGAAGATACAGAGGGAGAATATAGTGGGAGCTAATTTATTTTAAAATAAAATTCATAAACAAATTGGTTAAGTCTTAATTACAATATCTAACTAGAAATATTGACTCTATACAGAAAAATGTCTGCATCCAACCCACTAGCATGAATTCTGGACACCCATAGACTGACCGGACCAAATTACAAGGATTGGCTTTGAAACTTCAAAATTATTTTGGGTTTCAAGAAGTTAACTCATGTATTGGATCAGGACCCTCCCACCTTACCAGCTCGTCCATCCACTGAATAGAGAGCATCTGTAGATAAGTAGACTGACGAAGATTAAAAGGCCAGATATTACATGTTGGTCTCGATGTCTGATGAGCTTCAGTGCCTACATGAAGATATCAGAACTGCTCGCCAAATGTTGGCTCACCTATAGGAGATGTTTGGTGAACAGAGTCGCATAGCCAAGTATCAAGTCACTAAATGACTGTTCAAGGCTAAGATGCGTGATAGGCAATCAGTCCAAGATCATTATTTGATGATGATTAATGATTTGGAAGAGCTTGAGAAGCTCAGAGTGAGGTTGGACTTGGATCTATAGAATGATATAATTCTGCAATCCTTGACTGATGCGTATGGGTATTTCATCATAAACTACCATATGCATAAACTTCAAAACTCCTTGGCCGAACTTATGAACATGCTGGTTACCGCTGAGCTTTCCATGAAAGGTTCTAAAGGCTCAATGCTTGCTATAGAATGGACTTCTTCCAAGAGAAAATCTTTTGGAAAGAAGAAGAAGCTTGCGAAAAAGCAGAAGGTGGAAGGAGGAAAGAAGAAAAAGGCAGAGCTGAAGAAGGCCGCTGACAACGAAAAATATTTTCGTTGCAACAATGACGGCCACTGGAAGAGAAACTGCCCTACATACCTGGCAACCCTGAAGAATAAGAAGGAGACTGGTCCTTCTGGAGGTATGCTCGTTATTGAGTCTAACCGTATGGTTTCTTCTGCATCCAGTTGGATGCTTGACATTGGTTCTAGTGTTCATTTGTGCACTTCTATGCAGGATCTTCAGGATAGCAGTAGGCTAAGGGATGGTGAGATGATCCTGCATGTCGGAAATGGAGTAAGGATTGCTGCCATGGCCGAGGGAACATACCCTCTTCGACTACCATCTGGTTTTGACTTAGCATTAAAAGACTGTTATTATGTGCCTACAGCAAGCAAGAATTTGATTTCTGTTTTTTGCTTTGCAGTAGAAGGCTATGTAATTAGTTTTCTTAAGGACCATTATAACATTCTTTATGAAAGAAATAAAATTACAAATGATTTTCTTATTAACGGTCTTTATCAGTTACATGTTGATGTAACTATTTTTAACTTCGAGCAAAATGTGAATGCAATAAAATCGAAACGACCTAGGGATAGTCTAAATGATAGATATCTATGGCACCTAAGATTAGGTCATATAGCAGAAGATAG
This sequence comes from Cocos nucifera, assembly GCA_006176705.1. Lineage (NCBI taxonomy): Eukaryota > Viridiplantae > Streptophyta > Magnoliopsida > Arecales > Arecaceae > Cocos > Cocos nucifera. The sequence continues at coordinate 245,796 of QRFJ01001273.1, forward strand.
GATTAACAAATTAGAGAAAATCGGGCTATTGAGTCAATTGACTTTCGAGTCATATCCAATTTGTGAATCTTATCTTCATGGCAAAATAACTAAGCTCCCTTTTATAGGACATGGGGAAAGGGCCATGGATCTTCTTGTCCTAGTACATACATATGTGTGCAGCCCATTCGATGTGCCGACTAGAGGCAATTTAGTCTACTTCATAATATTTACCGATGATTTATCAAGGTGTGGTTATATGTATCTTATGAGACATAAGTCTGAAGCTTTTGAAAAGTTCAAAGAATTCAGACATGAAGTAGAAAAGCAAACTGGAAAACCCATTAAGGTTCTTCAATCAGATCGAGGAGGTGAGTACCTTAGTCGAAAATTCCTAGACTATCTCAAAAAAAATGGTACAATCTCTCAATGGACTCCACCTGGAACACCTCAACTCAATGGGATTTTAGAATGGAGGAACCGGATCCTATTAGATATGGTCCGATCCATGATGATATTCATAGACCGCCTTGATTTTTTTTGGGGATACTGTTTGTTAACTGCAATATACTTACTAAATCGGGTTTCTTCTAAAACCGTTCCTACCATACCGTATGAGATATGGCATGGTAAGAAACCAAGTTTGAGTCATCTCAGAATTTGGGGTTGTCCGGCTCATATCAAAAGACAACAAGCAAACAAGTTAGACTTTAGGTCCTTTAGAGCTCGATTCATAGGATATCCTAAAGAGTCATTAGGATATTATTTCTACATTCCAGAAGATCACAATGTGATTGTAAGTTGACATGCCATCATTCTTGAAAAATAATTTATTCAAGATAGCGGCATTGGAAAGTAGATCAAGCTCGATGAGAAAGTCTCACAAGAGCAACGAGCTAAGGACCAAATGGAACCAAGTCAGGTTAAGCCAATCCATACACTACCTCTTCCATCTCATAGATCGAAAAGGGTTTTCCATCCCCCTGAGAGGTACTTAGGAACTATTTCAAAGGATGTAGAGAAAATATTCCTCATAGATAATGGGGTTCATGGTGATGATCCCAAAACCTATAATGAGACAATATCAAATATCGACTCCGAGAAATGGTTTGAGGCAATGAAGTCAGAAATTAACTCAATGCACTCAAACCAAGTTTGGACCTTGGTAGATCCACCATAAGGTATAGTACCTATTGGGTGTAAATGGATCTATAAGAGAAAGATTGGTGCAGATGGAAATGTGGAGATATTCAAAGCTAGATTAGTGGCAAAAGGTTATAGTCAACACGAAGGCATTGACTATCAGGATACCTTTTCGTCAGTAGCTATGCTAAAATTCATTCGCACATTTTTTGCTATTGCATCCTATTTCGATTATGAAATATGATAAATGAATGAAAAATGGTATTCTTAAATGGATTTCTTGAGGAAAATATCTATATAGAACAACCCTTAGGTTTCACATCTAGTGATGATGATCACAAAGTATGCAAGCTGCAAGGGTCCATATATGGACATAAGCAAGCATCTCGGAGCTGGAATACTCATTTTAATGATGTGATCAAATATTTGATTTCATCAAAAATGAGGAGGAGCCATGTGTCTTCAAAATGATCAGTGGGAGTGCTGTTGTCTTCCTCGTATTATATGTGGATGACATTCTCCTTATCGAAAATGATATTCCCAAGTTGACCACAGTTAAAATGTGGTTATCTAAAGAATTCTCTATGAAAGACCTAGGAGAAGCATCCTTTATTCTAGGAATTAAGGTCTATAGAGATAGAACGAATAGGGGTGCTAGGACTTTCATAGAAGATGTACATAGAGGAAGAACTAAAGAGGTTTAGTATGGAAAATTCTAAGAGGGGTTTAGTACCCTTCAGGCATGGTATTCATCTTTCCAAGAAGATGTGCCCTAGCACACCTGAGGAAATAGAATGCATGAGCAAGATCCCTTATGCTTCAGCAATAGGGAGCCTCATGTATTCCATGTTATGTACACGACTTGATATAGCCCATGCTGTAAGTGTCACAAGCAGATATCAATCAAATCCATGTGAAGAATACTGGACTTCTATTAAATGTATCCTTAAGTACTTAAGAAGAACTAAGGATATATTACTGATCTTTGGCAATGGAGAACTCCAAGTCCAGGGGTATACGAACTTAGATTTTATGTCCGATGTATATGATCAAAAGTCGACATCTGGAAGTCTGTTTGTGTGCAATGATGGAGCTGTCAATCGGAAAAGTTCCAAACAGACAATGATAGTAGATTCCACCATGGAAGCAGAATATATCGCTGCATCAGAAGCTACGAAGGAGGCATTCTGGTATAAGAAGTTTACCACAAAGATTGAAGTGATGCCATCAGATGCCATTCCTTTGTACTGCAACAACAATGGCGCCATAGCCCTTGCTAAGGAGCCGAGATCTAACAAAAATCCAAATACATCGAGCGGCGATACCACCTCATCCGTGATTACCTCAAGAAGGGTTACATCGAGGTCAAGAGAGTCGACTCCACAGACAATGTGGTAGACTCGCTTACAAAGCCATTGGGCTAGCAGAAGATCGAAGCCCATCTTGAGAAGATGGGACTTAGATTTGTAGCCAATTGGCTTTAGATCAAGTGAGAGTTTGTTAGATATGTGTGCCCTAGAAGCCAGAATTGGCTGGCACTTATAATACACTTCTAAGGGCAAAATTATATTTTTGACTATAAATAAAAAAAATGGGTTATTTTCTATCACATAATTGTCTTTAGTGTCTATGATACATCCCTTGAGTTAATTGTAATGATAATTCATATTTTCAAGAGTTGAAAATTTAAGATACCAAATTTTCATTTATTAACTCATAAAATGCTCCTGACCGTAGGATTATCATGAGCATGGTGATTGATCTGAAAGGTTAGTATACAATTACTTCTTTGTAGTAGATGAGTCTTAAGTCTACAGTGTAGAGACATTGGAGCGAGAGTACAAATACTCGTTAGAGAACGAGGGCACTGAGCATGATCACCTCGAGTAGTAATAAGGAAGTCTACCTTCTTGTTGATGACTGACTTGATGCTGCAGTGGTGTGTCTAGTTCTTTGACCTGAGGTACATCGGTAATTCACCTTGAGGGTGTTATAGTTTGACTACACCATGACTCGATCTCCTAGCCATTCGAAATCCTGAGGTGTATATTGGCTATAGCATGCTCATTGTAGGAATTGGATTGCACCAAGATGGAATTTATCTACCTTGGTAGAAGAGGAGCAGCCCTATGATGATCATGAGAATCAAGTCCATAAGCCCTTTGCCATGGCACAGTGTGAAATAATAGAAAAAGTTTCTATTAAGGTTTTCACATTGAACTTGAATCGAATGATTAAATCATATGATAGAAATTAGGGTTTGATGAGTTCACCTTAACGCTAATCTGATCGGGGCTCAAGATCGAAGAACTTAATCTCACAAGTTGCTGCATTAAGAGGTTCATTTTTTAGTTTTGATGGGTTGCCACCATATGCTACTAGGTATCACTTGTGGATTTTGAGAGCAATTAGAATGATTTAGATGATCGATCATTCTAAGTTGTCTGAATTAGAAGAGTTCTGATCCATCGAAAGGAGTTTCGATGATGTGGATAATGAAGATCATGACATATCCCATTACCATACAGAACTAAATCTAACTGAGTCACACAAACAAGGATTTGGATCTGGATATCATCAATTGGACTAACCCAGTTCAATTGATTTGAATAAGATTCAATTAGGTTCAAGAAAATCGTGCTAGCACACGATTGAACCTAATGTTCTCCTTTTTCTATCATAAAAGTTGTCTTGATCGAGCCAAATGAGTTTGAGCTCACTCAGGTACCTTTATCTATTCTGGATAGAGCTTGTCCAAGTAAGAAAAGGATTGTCTTAATTTACGAGATAAATTTGAGACAACACCTGCCATTTTTCGTCACCTGCTAATTCTTGTACTTTGACTTGGTCAAACGTTGACCTTTGACCCTTGGACATCTGCCCATGTGTCATGCACTTATTAGAGAGCAGATAGGGGCTTGTCCCCTCTCTGGAAATTGGAAGGAATGGGGTGCACAACTAGGATGGCTTGCACCCATGGATAGGGACACTAGAATCCCATACGGATGGGACTCCAAGTTGCTTCTTGGTTTCTACTTAGGTGGCCCTTGGGTATCTACTTTGAACAGTCTTAGGTGCCATCTAAGAATGAACCTGTGGGTCTCTCATCTAATTAGATCAGATGTTGTCATTCCATCAATCAGATTTAGATTTGATTATACGAAGCAACGTGATTGGCTAAGGTGATGTAGCACTGCATAGCGCAGCAGAGTCTATAAATAGACCCTGTCTGCGCCCACTTCGAAGATCTCCTCCTCATAGCCATGCCCCAAGGCTGCACCTCTCCCTTCTCCATGCCACCATCTGGCCCTCCCTCTCCTCTCCATGCCCAAGGAAGTTGGGCCTTTAGATTAGTGCGAGTCAGGCAAGAAAAGGCTGACGAAAAAGGAAGAAGGCAATACTGCTGCAGAGACGATGGGTGATCTTCAGAAGATATTTTGAAGATCCTCCAAATCAAATCTAGATCTAATTTATGGAGAAAAGAAAGAGAAAGAGAAGATCTCCAGATCTAGCTCAAGTGGATATCGGTAGAGGCCAGGCGCATGCATGTTTAGATCCAAAGCCTCAGGACTTCGGCAGGATCATCAATGGGTAATCAGATTACCCAGAATCAAGGTAACATTAATTAAAATTAATTTAATTTTATTTTCTTCTTTATTGGATCATAAAATCAGATCTAATTAGGATCTAAGAGAAAATTTTTGAAATATACCTCTTGATCTAATCAGATCTGAACGAATCTCATTCGAAAAATCAGGATTTTCCTTCAGTGAAACCTAAGGGCTGCTCCATATAGATATCTTCCTCAAGATATCCATTTAAGAATGCTCTTTTTACATCCATTTATCATATTTTATAATCGAAATAGGTTGCAATAGCAAACAATGTGCGAATGGATTTTAGTATAGCTACTGGCTAAAAGGTATCCTGATAGTCAATGCCTTCGCGTAGACTATAACCTTTCGCCACTATTCTAGCTTTGAATGTCTGGACATTCCCTTCTGCACCAATCTTTCTCTTGTAGATCCATTTACACACAATAGGTACTATACCTTCTAGTGGATCAATGAAGGTTCAAGCTTGGTTTGAGTGCATCGAGTCAATTTCTGACTTCATTGCCTCTAACCATTTTTCGAAGTCAATATCTAATATTGCCTCGTTATAGGTTTTGGGATCATCACCATGAACCCCATTACTTATGAGGAATATTTTCTCTACATCCTTTAAAATAGTACCTAAGTACCTCTCAGGAGGATGGAAAACCCTTTCCAATCTACGAGGTGGAGGAGGTAGTGTATGGATTGGCTTAACCTGATTTGGTTCCATTTGGTCCTTAGCTCATTGCTCTTGCGATACTTTCTCATCGAGCTTGATCTACTTTCCAATGCCGCTATCTTGAATAAACTATTTTTCAAGAAAGATGGCATGTCGACTCATAATCACATTGTGATCTTCTGGAATGTAGAAATAATATCCTAATGACTCTTTAGAATATCCTATGAATCGAGCTCTAAAGGATCTAAAGTCTAACTTGTCCGCTTGTTGTCTTTTAACATTAGCCAGACAACCCTAAATTCTGAGATGACTCAGACTTGATTTTTTACCATGCCATATCTCGTACGGTGTGGTAGGAACAGTTTTAGGAGGAACCCTATTCAGTAAGTATATTGCAGTTAACAAACAGTATCCCCAAAGAAAATCAAGAAGGTCTGTGAAGTTCACCATGGATTGGACCATATCTAATAGGATCCGATTCCTCCATTCTGAAATTCCATTGAGTTGAGGTGTTCCTGATGGAGTCCATTAAGAGACTATGCCATTTTCTTTGAGATAGTCCAAGAATTTTTGACTAAGGTATTCACCTTCTCGATCTGATCGAATAATCATAATGGGTTTTCCAATTTGCTTTTCTACTTCATGTCTGAATTTTTTAAACTTTTCAAATGCTTCAGACTTATATCTCATAAGATACTCATACCCATACCTTGATAAATCATCAGTAATGATTATGAAGTAGACTAAATTGCCGCTAGCCAGCACATCGAATGGGCCACACACATCTGTATGTACTACGGTAAGAAGATCCATGGCCCTTCCCCATGTCCTATAAAAGGGAGCTTAGTCATTTTGCCACGAAGACAGGATTCACAAATTGGATATGACTTGGAAGTCAACAGACTTAATAGCCTAGTTTTCTCTAATTTGTTAATCCTATCTTCTGCTATATAACCTAATCTTAGGTGCCACAGATATCTATCATTTGGACTATTCCTAGATTGTTTTGATTTTATGGCATTCACATTTTGCTCGAACTTAAAAATAGATACATCAACGTGTAACTGATAAAGATTGTTAATAAGAAAACCATTTGCAATTTTATTTCTTTCATAAAGAATGTTACAATGGTCCTTAGGAAAACTAATTACATAGCCTTCTACTGCAAAGCAAGAAATAGAAATCAAATTTCTGCTTGCTGTATTTACATAATAACAGTCTTTTAATATTAAGTCTAATCCAGATGGTAATCGAAGAGGGTATGTTCCGACGGCCATGGCAGCAATCCTTGCTCCATTTTCGACGTGTAGGATCATCTCACCATCCCTCAACCTCCTGCTATCCTCAAAACCCTATATAGAAGTGCACAAATGAGCACTAGAACCAAAGTCAAGCACCCAACTGGATGCAGAAGAAGCCGTAATGTTAGACTCAATAACGACCATACCTCCAGAAGGTCCAGCCTCCTTATTCTTCAGGGTGGCCAGGTATGTAGGACAGTTCCGCTTTCAGTGGCCATCATTATTTCAATGGAAATACTTTCCTTTGTCAGCGGCCTTCTTCAGCTCTGCCTTTTTCTTCTTTCCTCCTTCTGCTTTTTTGCAGACTTCTTCTTCTTTCCAAAAGACTTTCTCTTAGAAGAAGTCCATTCCATAGCAAGCACTGAGCCTTTAGAATATTTCATGGATAGCTCAGTGGTAACTAGCATGTTCATAAGTTCGGCCAAAGAGTTTTGAAGTTTATGCATATAGTAGTTCATGATGAAATGCCCATACGAATCAGTCAAGGATTGCAGAATTATATCATTCTGCAGATCCATGTCCAACCTCACTCTGAGCTTCTCAAGCTCTTCCAAGTCATTGATCATCATCAGACAATGATCTTGGACTGACTGCCCATCATGCATCTTAGCCTTGAACAGTCGTTTAGTGACTTGATACTTAGCTGCACGACTTTGTTCACCAAATATCTCCTATAGGTGAGCCAACATTTGGTCAGCAGTTCTGATATCTTCATGTTGGCACTAAAGCTCATCGGACATCGAGCCCAACATGTAGTATCTGGCCTTATTATCTTCGTCAGTCCACTTATCCAGAGATGCTCTCTGTTCAGCGGATGGACGAGCTAGTAAGGTTGGAGGGTCCTGGTCCAATACATGAGTTAACTTCTCAGAACCCAAAATAATTTTAAAGTTTTGAAGCCAATCCTTGTAATTTGGTTCGGTCAATCTATGGGTGTCCAGAATTCGTGCTAGTGGATTGAATGCAGACATTTTTCTATAGAGAGTCAAAGTTTCTAGTTTGATATTGTAATTAAGACTTAACCAATTTATTTAGGAATTTTATTTTAAAACAAATTATGTCCCACTATTTTCTCGGATCTCTACACTCCCTCTATAGAGTTGCAAAAATCTCCACGATTATAATTTCTTGTAGGTGGTGCGGTCCCACCAACTGACTCATCATCTCATCTAATAATTATTGATGATGGGTTAGCCAATAAGTGAACAACTCTTGTTCAATGATTCTCTAATCATGGTTCACCCAAACTTGATCTCTAATTCATGAGTCTCATCGTGTCCGAAATATTGATCCACTTCTTAGTTAAGTCAGATCCATCATTTGTACAGATTGGATTTCAAATTGGGTCTCTCACCGTATCCAAAATATTGAGTCCAATCCATCTTCCAGCCTATAGCATCCAATGCCTAATAGACATGGTTGCATCTTCCCGATGCAACTGAACCACTATAACCAATCGAGAACAATCTTCGTCGGAAAGGGCCCGCATATCTACAATGGTGGAAGACCTTAGACTTAATCTTTTCTTAGGAAGATTTGATTTAGGTCTCATTAAACTAGAATTGACATAGTCATAACCATTATGACTAACCTAGTGGCATGGGTTAGCTCGGATTATTGACCACCTCAGATCAGAACTGAGTCAATAAACATGGCCAGGTAAGTGAGACCGGTGGAAGGGATATGCCATTAACTTGACAAGAACACATTCAAGTCGAGTAGCTCCCAATTAAAACCAGTCAATCATATTTGCCAAACTTACCTTAGACACCAAATTATTGAGTCAGAATCAATCAGGTTAGCCTGCAATCTAGACTCTAACCACTGAGCCTAATTAGGTCTTAGCTTGATCGATCACTCACATTACTCGATCTTGACCTAGACTTAATCCTATTAGACTGGTCAATTTAAGCATTGTTGATCCCATCTAACCAACTCTTGATTTGGTTTGATCAACCGCTAGACCTAATTAAGCTACCCAAGTCCAAATCCAATTTTATAAATATGTCTTAGATCTAAAATTCTCAATTTTAGACCTAATTGATATTTCATAACCTTAATTCTTAACTAAGTTAGGGTTCTTAAACAAAACATTTAAATAAGATCCTAGGATTTCAGGATCTAGGATTTTGCAAAAAGTAAGTTTTCAATTTCTGATTAAGGATGAACGTGCACCACCCCTACACATCATAAGAATACCCCATCGAGTGGGAGAAGAGGGTCTTTAAGCCCTACTTTGTTCTTATGACTGGACGGCGAAGGGGAACACCTTAATCAGAAATACGACTAATCTACAAAAACTAATTAGATCTAAGCATATATCTCATATAAAAAAGTAGATCTAATAAAAACATGTTTTGTATATATCACATATATCATGCATGTAGGTTTTTCAAATCTAAATTATCTCATAATCATCTAAAAAATTAAATTTAAATTTGATCTTATCAAATATAATTTAATCTAGACCTATTTACAGAACTATTCTACAACTTGTCTAAACATGCCACTATCATATCTCATATAAAAAAATTAAATTTAATTTATTTTCTATTTTTAGATCTGATTATAATATTTACGAGATTAGAAAATAGTAAATAAATAGATCTAGAAATCATATTTAATTAAATAAAAAATATAATTTTACTAGACTACACATAGAGCAATTCTATTCCTAGTCTAGTTATGTATCTCATACATATTAGATCTAGATTAATTAATTTTAATTTTTTATTTTTTTGATTTTAGATCTAACAATATCTAATGTAATATCTAAAATCACTAATTAATCAAATTAAATCAGATCTAAATAAATTTTATAAGAACTTCGCTCTGATACCAGTTGAAGAAAAATCTTGATTTTTTGGGTTAGGTTCGTTCAGATCTGATTGGATCGAGAGACATATTTCAAAAATTTCTTCTTAAATCCTAATCAGATTTGATACTTTTTAGATCTAATTTTTTGATTTAATAAATAAAAAAATTAAATTAAATTAATTCTAAATTAATTTTATCTTGATTTTGGGTAATCTAATTACCCGTTGATGATCCTACCGAAGCCCTGAGGTTCTGGATCTATCCACGCAAGTGCCTAGCCTCTACTGGTATCCACTCGGGCTGGATCTGGAGATCTTCTCCTTCTATTTTTTTCTCTAAAAATTAGATCTGGATCAGATTTAGAGGGTCTTCAAAATTTCTTCTGAAGATTACCCATCGTCTCTGCAGCAGTGATGCCTTCTTTCTTTTTCATTAGCCTTTTCTTGTCTAACTCGCACTAATTTGAAGGCCCAACTTCCTTGGGCGTGGAGAGGATAGAGAGGCCAGATGGTGGCATGGAGAAGGAAGAGGGGCAGCCTTAGGGCATGGCTAAGAGGAGGGAAGCTTAGAAGTGGGTGCAGACAGGGTCTTTTTATAGACTCTGCTGCGCCATGCAGTGCTGCATCACCCCGGCCAATCATGTTGCTTTGTACAATCAGATCTAAATCTGATTGATGGAATGACATCACCTGATCCAATTAGATGAAAGACCCATAGGTTCATTCTTAGATGGTGCCTAAGATAGATCAAAGTAGATACCCAAGGGCTACCTAAGTAGAAACCAAGAAGCAACCTGGAGTCCCATCCATATGGGACTCCAGCATCCCTATCCATGGGTGCACGCCATCCTAGGCATGCACCCCCTTCTTTCTAATTTCTAGAGAGGGGACAAGCCCCTATCTACTCTTCAATAAGTGCATGACACATGGATAGATGTCTAAGGGTCAAAGGTCAACATTTGACCAAGTCAAAGTACTGGAATTAGCAGGTGACAAAAAATGGCAGATGTTGTCTCAAATTCATCTCATAAATTAAGACAACCCTTTTCTAACTTGGACAAGCTCTAGCCAGACTAGGTAAAGGTATCTGAGTTAGCACAAACTCATTTAGCTCAGTTGAGATAACTTTTAATGATAGAAAGTGGAGAATGTTAGGTTCAATTGTGTGCTAGCATGATTTTCTAGAACCTAATTGAATCCTATTCAAATCAATTAAATTGGGTTAGTCCAATTGATGATATCCAGATTCAAATCCTTATTTATGTGATCCAGTTAGGTTCAATTCTATATGATAATAGGATATGTCATGATTTCCATCATCGACATCATCAAAACTCCTTTCGATGGATCAAAACTCTTCTGATTCAGACAACTTAGAATGATCGATCATCTAAATCATTCTAATTGCTCCCAAAATCCACCAGTGACACCTAGCAGCATATGGTGGTGACCCATCAAAACTAAAAAATGAACCTCTTGGTGCAGCTACTTGTGTGATTAAGTTCTTCTATCTTGAGCCCCGATCAGATTAGGTTTAAGGTGAACTCATCAAACCCTAATTTCTATCATATGATTTAATCATTCGATTCATGTTCGATGTGAAAATCTTAATAGATACTCTTTCTATTACTTCACACTATGCCATGGCCATTGGCTTATGGACTTGATTCTCATGATCATCATAGGGTTGCTCCTCTTCTACCGAGGTAGATAGATTCCATCTTGGTGCAATCTAATTCCAACAATGAACATGCTATAGCCAACATACACCTCAGGGTTTCAAATGGCTAGGAGATCGAGTCATGGTGTAGTCAAACTTTAACACCCTCAAGGTGAACTACCGATGCACCTCAGGTCAAAGAACCAGACACACCACTACAGCATCGAGTCAGTCATCGACGAGAAGGTAGACTTCCTTATAACTACTCAAGGTGGTCACGCTCAGTGCCCTCATTCTCTAATGAGTCTCTGTACTCTCACTCCAGTGTCTCTACACTATAGACTTAAGACTCATCCATTACAAAGAAGCGATTGTACACTAATCTTTCGGATCAATCACCATTCTCATGATGATCCCATGGTCAGGAGCATTTTATGAGTTAATAAATAAAAATTCAAGTCTTAAATTTTTAACTCTTGAAAATATGAATTATCATTACCATTAAATCAAGGGATGTATCACAGACACTAAATACACTTATGTGATAGAAAATAACCCATTTTACTACTTATAGTCAAAATTATAATTTTGCCCTTAGAAGTGTATTACAAGTGTTTGCCAATTTTAGCTTCTAGGGCACACATATCTAACACTCTCTTTCTAGATTTGATCACAAAAAATTAGATCAAAAATCTTCTAGTTGATCGTTCAAATTTATCTCTGGAGGACACGCATTCATCACACCAATAGCTTGTCTTTTTTCCTGATCTTTGCGCCAAATAAGATTGATCTTCCTCCTAAACTCTTGCCCAACCCTTGGCATGGAGAAGAGAAAGGAGATTAGTGGAAGGGAGGCATGGAGAGGGGTGAGGACGGTAGCATGTGGGCATGGGATGCGAAGAATAATAAAACCCTAGGGGTGTAGGATCCTTTAAATAGATCCTGCACCACCTAAGAGTTATGATTGATTAAGCAACTTGATTGCTAGATTAAATCAGAACTCCATCTAATTTTTCATCCACAAACACTAGGTCTTTACCTAGTTTTGTCACCCAAAACCAAGAGTTGCTACACACATTGGATAGGGAAAGAGAGAGAAAGATATTGCGCGATGGACTCTTCCTCCTCTCTTTGAATTTGATCTCAATCAAACCTGTTTGACTTCAAATCTAAATTTAACCTAGTCAAAACCTATCCATTAAGGGGCACAAGCCTAGGGGGATGTGCGCCCTCTCCGTGTTACATAAAATATCTAGGGGCACATGCCCCTAGAAATTCTCCATGGGGTGCATGCCCCCTGTCCGAAATAGAAAATGGTAGGTGATAGAAATTGATAGGTTGTGAGCTCAAAAGTGGCACTCCCAAGTCATAAAAATATGAGAAGATAGGTCATGGAAAGATAGGAGCGAGTCGGAAGAAGAATCAGTATCAATAGTAAAGTTCAGAAACTAGGTCGGCTCACTCTGAGACTGAGCTGCCTCAGTCCAGGATGGGTCGACTCAGTCCAGAACTGGGTCAGCTAGGTCTCAAAGAAAAATCCAGATAAAAATCCATATTTTTAGGCTGTTAGCATGGTACACAACTAGATCGGCTCTGTCTGGGATAGAGCCAACCTAGTCATTGGTTAGCCGACTCAGTCTGAAATTGGGCTGGCTCAATTTTTATGGATTATTGTTTTGTGTACATGGATTGTTTGGATTTTGAGTTTTTCTATGAGCTTGGGCTTGACCCTCTGTAAAGTATATATACTCAAAATAGGTCAACGTTATAAGAGTGTAGAAATATACTGAATAAAAGCTATTTTCTTTAAGAAATTTCTTCTTCTCTTCTTCTCTATTTCTTGATTTATTTGATCATGCTTTCATAGAAATCTCTAAGAAGTACTTCTTTATTTCTTGGCTAATCACCAGTAGCCATGCCGATCCATGTGGGAAGAGCATATGTTCCCAACATTTGGTGTTAGAGCAGTGTTGCATGGAAGGAAGGAAGACACCTAAGGTTTACTATATCCAAGATCTGTTGTACCAGGTTTTATCCTAAAAACTTCTAGTTTACTTTGTGGTTGTCGGTTAAGATGGAGATTGTTTACATGGAGGAATGGTGATACAGAAGTTTGGAAAGAGGATCTAGAGCTAGTTAGATTTTTTGTGAAGAGTAGTTTTATTAGTGTGTGATCATGAAGGGTGTTAAGGATCTGTTCTTTACATGTTTGATGTCATGGGATCAAATGGATTCAAGGTGGATTTTGAGAAGTTCAACGGTAAGAAAAACATTATCCTATGGCAGCAAAGAATAAAGGATTTGTTGGTTCAGTAGAGGATCTACAAGGTCATGACAAAAGAAATGCCAAAAAAGATCAGTATTGAGGATTGGGAAGAGTTGGAGAAAATTGTTTTTAGCACTATCTGGATGTGCTTGGCCGATCGGGTTTTGCCTAAGGTTTGCACAGAGACTATGACAAAGGGGCTTTGGGAGAGACTGGAGAACAGATACATGGTGAAGAACATGACGAACAAGTTACGATTGAAGAAATAATTATATAGTCTGAGGATGCACGAAGGTGGAAATCTTATTGCACATATCCAAAGGTTCAATAAGGTGTTTTCTGAGGTGATGAATTTGGATGTGAAGATCGACGAGGAGGATCGGGCATTACTGCTATTATATTCCCTCCCAGATTCGTATGATAGTCTCATAACAACTTTAGTTTATAAGAAAGAGATCCTAAACTGTGAAGAGATTGTTAGTATGCTTAGATCAAATGAGCAAAGGAAGAAGATCTGCAAGGGAGATCCTAAGTTTGAGATCTTGGCTGTGAACGAAAGATAGGAAAGATCAAAGGAGAAGATAAGAGGAAAATCCAAGGGTAGGTCATAGTCTCACGATCAGAGGAAGATGACATTGAAATGTTATAAATATCATTAGCCTGGACACCTGATGAGAGATTGTCCCCTTTTGAGATCAGAAAATGGAAAGGCCAGTAAGTGAGATGAAACAGCTTCTATGAGCAATGGAGAAGACCTACTAGTTGTATCAGATGGATCCATAGAGTGCAATACTATGTGGATATTAGATTCAGCATGCTCGAACCACTATACTTCTCACCGAATGTTGTTTGCTACCTACCAAAAGATCGATGGTGGAAGTATCAACCTTGGAGATGATCACCCGTGCAAAGTAGCTGGAATTGGCTCTATCAAAATGAGGATGTACGATAGGATCATTCATACATTATCAAATGTCAGGCATGTACCGAAGTTGAAAAAGAATTTAATTTTTTTTGGCTACTTAGAGGAGCAGGGTATACGCTTTTTGTTGCCAGGCTAGGAGTGGATGTCTGAAAATTTTCAAGGAAGATTTGGTGGTGATGAGTGGTAGAAGACTGAGCAACAATCTTTATAAAAGGAAAGGCTCAGTGGTAAATGATAGTGCAGAGGTGCTAGCAACGACATAGGAGGAGTAGATTTTATATTGATTGTGGTACTATCGGATGGGTCATATGAGTGACCGTGGGTACACAGAACTAAGCAAAAGAGATATGATCTCAGCCTTGAAGAAGGAGGGCACAGATCTTTGTGAGCCATGTATCTTTGGTAAATAGCATAGGATGAAGTTTGCCAGAAGTACCAAGCATAGTGAGGAAGTGCTGGATTTAGTACACTCGGATGTGTGGGGATCAGCTCCTGTATCAGCTAGAGATGGGGCAAAATACTATGTTACTTTCATTGATGATTTCTCAAGGAAGGTGTGGGTTTATCTGATCAGAGAAAAATTAGAGGTGTTTGCCTAGTTTAGAGCCTAGAGAGCTGAAGTAGAGAAGGAGTCAGGAAGACAGATAAAGTGTCTGAGGTCGGACAATGGAGGGGAGTAAACTAGTCTAGAGTTCAAGAGGTACTATGACGAAAATGGCATCAAACACCATTACATGGTGAGGATGATTTTCTAGCAGAATGGTGTCATTGAAAGGATGAATCAGACACTGACCGAGAAGACACAGAGTTTGAGGCTACAGACATCACTCCCAAAGTCCTTTTGGGGTGATGCTCTTACTTTTTCTTACTTTCTTACGAACAGGTCCCCTCATTATATGCTGCATGGAAGCATTCCAGAAGAGGTCTGAAATGGGAAGAAGGTGGAGCTTGGCCACCTAGAAGTCTTCGATTGCATAGCCTATGCACATGTGGAGGCAACCGAGAGGAAAAAATTGGATCCAAAATTTCAAAAGATGGCATTCATAGGATATCCACAAGGAGTTAAGGGGTACCTACTGTGGGACTCTCAGGCACATAAGTCAGTGATTAGTAGGGATGTTATCTTTGATGAGAAGAGCATCTTGAGGAGGTCTGGCATAGATGAAACTGGGAAAATAAAGATGAACAACAGTGGCCAGTCAGAGAATGATGGCATGCAGGTTACATCCACTTATAGGAGTGTTCCTGTTGAGGTGGAGCTGGGCAGAAAAGTATTATCTCAAATTAAAAAATAGCATGGAGGGCTGGCATTTCAGATAGATGTGCAAGAGCAGCCATAGACACCAGACAAAGATGTGCTAATGGGAGTGGCTTTGCACAAGCCCCAGCATACTATTAGGAGATCGATCAGATATGGCATTGATAAGGTTATGTCCTACTTACTCATCACTGCTAATGGAGATCCAGAGAATTATGTAGAGGCCATGGAGAGTGAGGATCATGATTCATGGATGCCGGCCATGACGAAGGTGATGGAATCACTTGAGAAGAATCAGACATAGCAGCTGGTGGATCTTTTAGAGGGTGCTCGACCTATTGGCTCAAAGTGGGTATTGACAAAGAAAGAAGCGCCTTCAGAATAAGGTGGAGTCAGATTCAAAGCAAAGCTGGTAGCAAAGGGATACTCACAAAGGGAAGGGATTGACTTCATAGAAATTTTCTCTCCTATGGTGCGTCATACATCTATTCGAATTTTGTTGTCACTGGTGGCACAGTATAACATAGAATTAGAATAGATGGACGTGAAGATGGCCTTCCTTCATGGCACTTTAGAAGAAAGAATCTACATGAGCAGCCAGATGGTTTCATAAAGATGGGATAGGAAGAAAAGGTGTGTTTACTCAAAAAGTCTTTGTAAGGCTTGAAACAATTCCCTCGTTAGTGGTATCGAAGGTTTGATAGCTTTGTCTTGAGCCTAGGTTTCAGCAAATGTGAACATGATTGTTGTGTCTACGTCAAGAATGTAGATGAGGAGGATGCCCTGTACCTATCATTGTATGTAGATGATATGCTCATTGCCAGTAGAAGCATGGATGCTGTGAAAATGTTGAAAAGGATATTATCATCTAAATTTGAGATGAAAGATTTGGATCCAGTTGAGAAAATTCTTGGAATGGAGATTTGCAGAGATAGATGCAAAGGAGTGCTCCATTTGTCACAAGAAAAGTATGTTCAGAAGGTTTTGGAGAGGTTTGGGATGGAGAAGGCCATACCTACAGAGATGCCTTTGCCGAGCCATATGTCTCTCTCCAATTTACAGTACTTCCAGTCAAAAGAGGAGAGAGAGTACATAGAATGAGTCCCTTAGCAAATACTGTAGGCAGTGTGATGTACATTATGGTGTGCTGTAGACCAGATATAGCATATGCTGTGAGCATGGTTAGTAGATTCATGGCTAATCCTGGGAGGGAACACTAGAAAGCATTGAAATGGATATTGAGATATCTACATGGAATAAGAAATTATGGTTTGATATTTGGTGGGCAGCCAGGTGGATTTGGAGAACAATCTGTCAAGATGTGTGAAGGTTCATGTAGATGATATGCTCATAGCCAGTAGAAGCATGGATGCTGTGAAAAGGTTGAAAAGGACATTATCATCTAAATTTGAGATGAAAGATTTGGATCCAGCTGAGAAAATTCTTGGAATGGAGATTTGCAGAGATAGATGCAAAGGAGTGCTCCATTTGTCACAAGAAAAGTATTGGAGAGGTTTGGGATGGAGAAGGCCATACCTACAGAGATGCCTTTGCCGAGCCATATGTCTCTCTCCAATTTACAGTACCTCCAGTCAAAAGAGGAGAGAGAGTACATAGAATGAGTCCCTTAGCAAATACTGTAGGCAGTGTGATGTACATTATGGTGTGCTGTAGACCAGATATAGCATATGCTGTGAGCATGGTTAGTAGATTCATGGCTAATCCTAGGAGGGAACACTTGAAAGCATTGAAATGGATATTGAGATATCTGCATGGAATAAGGAATTATGGTTTGATATTTGGTGGGTAGCCAGGTAGATTTGGAGAACAATCTGTGAAGATGTGTGAAGGTTCAGATCCTTTGAAAGGATTTGTTGATGCAAATTATTCTGGTGATCTTGATACAAGGAGGTCTACTATTGGATATCTCTTCTACGTATATGGTGGATCAGTATCTTGGAGATCAATCCTTCAACAAATCATGATCTTGTCTACCATAGAGGCTGAGTACATTGGGATAACGGAGGCTGCAAAGGAAGCCCTTTGGCTTAGGAGGCTGATTGATGAGTTGGGGTTGGAGCAGAGCAAGGTTACACTATTCAGTGATAGTCAGAGTGCTCTATTGTTGGCACAAAACTCAGTCTATCATGCATGCACAAAGCATATAGATGTGAGGTACCATAGGATTAGAGAGCTAGTGAAGGAAGGTGAACTGAAATTGATGAAGGTCCATACCAAGAAGAATCAATCTAATGCACTAATGAAGGTACTTTCCAGAGGCAGCTTTCAGAGATGTGAGGCACGGATGAGTCTGTTGAGAAGAGATGAGCTCACAAGGGTATGGAAGCACCAAGGTGGAGAATGTGAGCTCAAAAGTGGCACTCCTAAGTCTTGAAAACATGAGAAGAAAGGTCACGAAAAGATGGGAGCGAGCTGGAAGAAGAATCAGTCTCAATAGTAAAGTTTAGAAACTAGGCCGGCTCACTTTGAGACTGAGCCAGCTCAGTTGGGAATTAGGTCAGCTCAGTCCAGGACTAGGTTAAATAGGTCTCAGAGGAAAATTCAGATAGAAAATAGCATTTTTAGACTGTTGGCATGGTACACAACTAGATTGATTCAGTCTGAAACTCAGTCGACCCAGTCGCAGGTTAGTCGGCTCAGTTTGAAACTAGGCTAGCTCAGTTTTTGCGGGTTATTATTTTACGTATGTGGGTTGTTTGGGTTTGGAGAGTTTTTCTGTGAGCTTGGGCTTGACCCTTCATAAAGTATATATACTCGAAATAGGTCAAGGTTGTAAGAATGCTGAAATATAGTGAATAAAAGCTCTTTTCTCCAAAAAATCTCTTCTTCTCTTCTTCTCTATTTCTTGATTTATTTAATCATGCTTCTGCAGAAATTTCTAAGAAGTACTTTCTTGTTGCTTGGCTAATCACCAATGGCCATGCCGATCCATATGGGAAGAGCACATATTCCCAACTTAAGTATTTTCTTAAATTCATCTGATGAATTAAGACAATCCTTTTCTAACCATGATAGGCTCTAGTCAGGGTTTTGGATGAGTCAAACTCATCCAAAATGAACTAGAAGATGACAGAAGGAGAAAGTTAGGCTCAATCATGTGCTAGTATGATTTTCTTGAACCTAATCAGATCTTATCCAAATCAATCAGACTGACTTAGCCCAATTGATCACATCCAGACTCAAACTCTTATTTGTGTGACCTAGTTAGGTTCGGTTCCATATGGTAATGAGATATGTTGCGATCTCTAACATTGACATCATCGAAACACCTTTCGATGGATCAGAACTTTTCTGATTCACACAATTAAAATGATTGATCATCAAGATCATTCTAATTGCACCCAAAATTTATCAGTGACATCTAGCAGTATATGGTGGCAACCCATCAAAATCGAAAGTGAACCTCTCGATGCAGCTATCTATGTGATTGGGATCTTTTATTTTGAGCCCCAACAGGAATAGGGTTAAGGTGAACTCATCAAACTCAACATCTGTTATATGAGTTAATCATTCAATTTAAGTCCGATATAAAAGTCTAATAGAAAATTTTCTATCATCTTCACACTACCATAGCCACGGGTTTATGGACTAGTTCTCATGATCATTCTAGGGCTACTCCTCATCTACCGAGGTAGATAGATCCCTTATTAGTGTAATCCAATTCCTACAACGAACATTCTATAGCTAACATACACCTCAGGATTTTGAATGGCTAGGAGTTCAAGTTATGGTATAGTCAAACTATAACATCCTCAAGATGAATTGCTGATGCACCTCAGGTCAAATAACCGACACACCACTGCAGCATTGAGTTAGTCATCGATGAGAAGGATGACTCACTTATGACTGCTTGAGGTGGTCTTGCTCAGTGCTCTCGATCTCTAACGAGTACTTGTACTCTCACTTCTGTGTCTCCATACCGTAGACTCAAGACTCATCTATCCTAAGAAAGCGATCATACACCAATTTTTTAGATCGATCACCATCCTTATGATAATCCTATGGTCAAGAGCAGTTTATGAGTTAATTATTATAATTAATGTCTTAAATTTTTAACTCTTGAAAATATAAATTGTCATTACTATTAACTCAAAAAATGTATCATAGACACTTTAAATGCACACTGTGATAGAAAATAACCTTTTTATTGATATATAGTCAAAATTATAAAATTGCTCCTAGAAGTGTATTACAAGTGTCAGCCAATCTAGCCTCTAGGGCACACATTTAATAAATGGTTGATGTCCTGAAGAGAAGAAGGGTTTTCTCTTAATGATCTTTCTTCAAGCTTTTATTTTTTTAATTTTTGGCATATCCAAGATTTGGATTTTTCCCTCAATCCTCCTTGTATTCTTCATCTCTTAGAGTGTCCAAAAGATCTGAAGAATATTTTTGATTAACCATCAGGAGGGATCTGCAAAAAGTTAGCACTTCAAGTGAATCTTCATTCGATGAACCTCTGATCTGTGTTGCAACCTTATATGGATTACTTATAGAGGCCGGACGTGTTATGTGGCTCGAAGCAACAAAGGACTACAATGGAATTGATTGTAGTGTTCTCGACCCACACGAAGGTAAGAGATCTGATCTCTTCTTGACCTAGGTATGATCTAGGATTTCTAAAATAGTTCTAGATCTAGGTATTGATTTAATCAATACCAACTTGATTTTATTTTTAGATTTATGTTTGTATCTTGACATATCATAAGTCTAAGATGTAGAGTTTAGTAATTAGATCACATGCATATTATAAGTTAAATAGTTTAATCTATGTCTTCTGCTATAATTTATTTTGAAAAAGTTTTGAAATACAAACATGAAACCCTGCATGTTTTCTAATAGATTGTTCTAGACTGGATACAGTGGTTCAGTTGCATCGAGAAGATGCAACCACATGTATTAGGTATTGGATGCTATGGATTAGAGGATAGGTTGGGCTCAATGTTTTGGATATGGTGAGGATCCCAATTACAAATCTAGTTCATGCAAATGGTGGGTCTGACTTAACTAAGAAGTGGAGCAATATTTCATGCATGGTGAGCTTCATGATTTAAAGACCTAGTTTGGGTGCACCATGTTTGGTGAAACATTGGACAAGAGTTGTCCACCCATAATCTATCACTAATAACTATTAGGTGAGGTGGTGAGCCAATTAGTGGGATCACACCACCACTAAAAGTCAATAATCACAAAGACTTTCACATTTCTGCTAAGAGAGTGTAAGAACCTGAGAAAATAGTGGAAGCCTAAATTTATTTTAAAATAAAATTTCTAAATAAATTGGTTAAGTTAATTATAAATCTAACCAAAAACTTTGACTCTCTGCAGAAAAATGTCTGCATCAAATCCCTTAACCCGAATCATAGATACCCATAGACTGACTGGATCCAATTATAAGGACTGGCTTCAAAACTTAAAAATCATTTTGAGTTTTGAGAAGCTATCCTATGTACTGGATTAGGAACTTTCTACTCTCCCAATCCATCAATCTGCTGATTAGAGAACATCTCCTAATAAGTGGTCTAATGATGACAACAAAATTAGGTGCTACATGTTGGGCTCAATGTCTGATGAGTTGTAGTGCTAACATAAGGATATTAGGATTGCATGCCAAATGATGGCTCACCTACATGAGTTGTTTGGTAAATAGAGTCATGCAACGCACTATCAAATCTCAAGGGGACTCTTTAAGGCACAGATTTATGATGGGCATGAAGAAAAAAACCCTATTTTTTGGATCAAATTCGTTCAGATTTGATTTGATCAAAAAAAATATTTTAAATTTTTTTTCTTAAATCCAAATCAGATATGAGACTCTTCAGACTTGGTTTTATTGGTCTAATAAAATAAAAATAAATTAAATATAATTTAATTATACCTTGTTAAGGGTAATCCTATTATCTTATGATGATTTTGATGCTTGCCTAAGGTTCTGGATGTAGCCATGCAAGCACTTGACCTCTACCGATATCCACTCGGACAGGATCTAGAGATCTTCTTCTTCTCAATCTGTACTCCGAAGATTAGATCTGAATCTGATCTTGTAGGTCATCAAAACATCTTTTGAAGATTGGGTGTTGTCTCTTGTAGTAGTGCTGCCTTCTTCTTTCTTATCGCCTTTCTCTTGCTTGGATCACACCAAACTCGAGCCCAAAGCTTCTTGGGCATGGAGAGGAGAGAGAGGATCTAAAGGTGGCATGGAGAGGGAGGGAGAGAAGCCTTATGGCATGAGCAAAGGGTAGACGATCTCAATCCTTGGTGTAGATACGGTTTATATAGACCGTGCTGTGCCATGTAGTGCCACATCATCTCGACCAATCATGGCTCTTTGTGCAATCAAATCTAAATTTGATTGGTGGGATGATATCATTTGATCCAATCAAATTAGAGTCCCTAACAAACCTCCTTAGGTGGCGCCAAGACTGGTCAAAGAAGACTCTTTGGCACCACCTTAGTATGAAGCAATAAGTAATTAGAGTCCCATCTGTATGGGAATCCAATCCTTATCCACTTTGGGTGCATGCCTCCCTAGGAATGCACCCCTTGCCTTTTTTCTATTTAGTATGGGGACAAGGGTCAAAGCTCTCTCCTATCGGTGCATGACAAATGGCCAGATGTCTAAGCATCAAAGGTTAATATTTGACTAAAGTCCAAAGATAAGATTTAGCAGGTGATGAAAAATGGCAGGTGTTGTCTCAAATTTAACTCATAAATTAAGATAACCCTTTTCTAATCTAGACAAGCTCCAGGTAGACCAAGTAAAGGTTTCTAAGTGAGCCCAAATATATTTAGCTCAATCGAGACAACTTTTAATGATTGTTGAAGGAGAATATCAGTCTCAGTCGTGTGCTAGCATGATTTTTTTGAACCTAATTGAATCTTATTCAAATCAATTGAACTGGGTTAGTCCAATTGATGATATCCAGATCCAAACACTTTTTTGTGTGACCCAATTAGGTTTAGTTCCGTATGGTAATGGGATATGTCATGATCTCTATTATCGACATCATCGAAATACCTTTTGATGGATCAGAACTTTTTTGATTCAGACAACTAGTATGATCGATCATCTAAATCATTCTAATTGCTCCCAAAATTCACCAGTGACACCTAGCAGCATATGGTGGAAACCGATTAGAGCTAAAAATGAACCTCTCGATAAAGTTACCTATGTGATTAAGTTCCTCCATCTTGAGCTACGATCGGATTAGGGTTAAGGTGATCTCATCAAACTCTAATTTCCGTCATATGAATTAATCATTCGATTCAAGTCTAATTTGAAAATCCTAATAGAAACTCTTTCTATTATTTCACTCTGCCATGGCCATTGGCTTTTGGCCTTGATTCTCATGATCATCATAGGACTGCTCCTCATCTATCAAGGTAGATAGATCTCCTATTAGTGTAATCCAATTCCTACAATGAATATGCTATAGCCAACATACACCTCAGGGTTCCGAATGGCTAGGAGATCGAGTCATGGTGTAGTCAAGCTATAACTCCCTCAAGGTAAACTATCAATGCACCTCAGATTAAAGAACCAGACATACCACTGTAGCCTCGAGCCAGTCATTGATGAGAAGGTAGACTTCCTGATGACTGCTCGAGGTGGTCACGCTTAGTGCCCTCATTCTCTAATGAGTTTCTGTACTCTTGCTCTAGTGTCTCTACATCGTAGACTCAAGACTCATCTATTCTAAAGAAGCGATCATACACCAACCTTCCGGATCAATCACCATCCTCATGATGATCCTACGGTTGATAGCATTTTATGAGTTAATAAAAATTCATGTCTTAAATTTTCTACTCTTGAAAATATGAACTATCATTACCATTAGCTCAAGGGATGTATCACAGACACTTTCAAATGTACACTATAATAGAAAATAATCTATTTTATTATTTATAGTTAAAATTATAATTTTATCATTAGATGTATATTATAAGTGCTAGCCAATTCTGGCTTCTAAGGCACACATATCTGACAAACTCCCACTTGACCTAAAGCCAATTGGCTACAAATCTAAGTTTCATCTTCTCAAGGTGGGTTTCGATCTTCTGCTAGCCTAATGGCTTTATGAGTGGGTCTACCGCATATCTATGGAGTTGACTCTTTTGACCTCGATATCACTCTTCTTGAGATAATCACGGATGAGGTGGTATCACCACTCGATGTGCCAAGATTTTTTGTGAGACCTCGGCTCATTAGCAAGGGCTATGGTCTCATTGTTGTCACAGTATAGAGGAATGGCATTACTCTAATTTCTATGGCAAATTTCTTGTACCAGAAAGCCACCTTCGCAGCTTCTGACGTAGTGATGTATTCTGCTTCCATGGTGGAATCTACTATCACTGTCTGCTTAGAACTTTTTCAATTGATAGTACCATCATTACACACAAATAGACTCTCAGATGTCGACTTTCGATCATCTACATCGGATATAAAATTCGAGTCTATATACCCCTAGACTTGGAGTTCTCCATTACCAAAAACCAACAACATATCCTTAGTTCTTCTCAAGTACTTAAGGATACATTTTATAGAAGCCCAGTGCTCTTCTCCTGGATTTGACTGATATCTGCTTGTGACACTCACAGCATGGGCTATATCAGGTCAAGTTCATAAGATGGCATACATGAGGCTCCCTATTGCTGAAGCATAAGGGATCTTGCTCATGCGTTCAATCTCTTCTGGTGTGTTGGGATGCATTTTCTTGGAGAGATGAATGCCATGTCTAAAGGGTACCAAACCCCTCTTAGAGTTTTCCATGCTAAACCTCTTTAGCACTTCCTCTATGTACATCTTCAGTGAAAGACCTAGCATCCTATTCGGTCTATCTCTATAGACCTTAATTCCTAGAATGAAGGATGCTTCTCCTAAGTCTTTCATGAAGAATTCTTTAGATAACCACATTTTAACTATGGTCATCATGAGAATATCATTCTCAATAAGGAGGATATCATCCACGTACAGTACAAGAAAGATAATAGTGCTCCCACTGATCTTTTTGAAAATACATGGTTCCTCCTCATTTTTGATGAAACCAAATAATTTGATCACATCATTAAATTGAGTATTCCATCTTTGAGATGCTTGCTTAAGTCCATATATGGACCTTTGCAGCTTGCATACTTTGTTATCAGCATCACTGGATGTGAACCTAGCGGTTGTTCCATATAGATATCTTCCTCAAGATATCCATTTAAGAATGTCATTTTCATGTCCATTTGTCATATTTTATAATTAAAATAAGCCACAATAGCAAGCAATGTGCGGATGAATTTTAGCATAGCTAATGACGAAAAGGTATCCTGATAGTCAATGTCTTCATGCTGACTATAATATTTTACCACTAATCTAGCTTTGAATGTCTCCACATTTCTATTTGCACCAATCTTTCTCTTGTAGATCCATTTACACCCAATAGGTACTATACTTTCTGGTGGATCTACCAAGGTCCAAACTGGGTTTGAGTGCATTAAGTCAATTTCTGACTTCATTGACCCTATCCATTTCTCGGAGTCGATATCTGATATCGCCTCATCATAGGTTTTGGGATAATCACCATGAACTCCATTACCTATGAGGAACATTTTCTCTACTTCCTTTAAGATAGTACCTAAGTACCTCTCAGAGGGATAGAAAACCATTTTTGATCTATGAGGTGGAGGAGGTAGTCATTATATTGGCTCAACCTGATTTCGTTCCATAGGATCCTTAGCTCATTACTCTTGTGAGACTTTCTCTTTGAGCTTGATCTGCTTTCAATGCCACTATCTTGAATAAACTACTTTTCAAGAAAGATGGCATGCCAACTCACAATCACATTATGGTCTTCTGAAATGTAGAAATTGAAGGGAAATCCTGATTTCCCGGTCCAGGTTCGTCCAGATCTGATTAGATCAAGAGATATATTTCAAAATTTTTCTCTTGACCTTAATCAGATCTTGATATGTTTCAGATCTGATTCTTATTATTTTAATAAATAAAATAAAATAAGATAAATTAAATCAAATTCAATTTACCTGATTTGGGTAATCCTATTACCCTGTAGATGATCCTGATTGCAGCGGAAGGTTCTGGATCTTAGCCACGCAAGCGCCTGGCCTCTACCGGTATCCACTCGGGTTGGATCTGGAGAACCTCTTCTTCTCTATCACACCTCCAAAAATCAGATCTGGAGGATCTTCAAAACTCTTTTGAAGATCTGCAGTCGTCCTTTTGCAGCAGCGCAGCCTTCTTGCTTTTGATCGCCTTTCCTTGATCTGAATCGCACCAAACTAAATCCAAAACACTTTTGGATGTGGAGAGCAAGGGGAGAAGAGACTATGGCATGGAGAAGGAGGGGAGAGGCAGCCTTGGGGCATGGGAAATCTCATTAGAATTAGGGTTGGGCGCAGGGTCTTATTTATAGACCTCTTGTGATCCAACTCCTCTTCCTCTCAACCAATCACAACCCTTTGTGAAATCAGATCTAAATCTGATTGGTTGGAATAGAGACCCCTGGATTCCTCCTTAGAGGGCGCCTAAGACCAGTCAAACTGGATTCTTAGTAGAACTCTGATTGGAATCCAAAAAGGGAGGTGGAGTCCTTGTCCAACAAGGACTCCTAGGCGCCTCCTACTTGGGCTCACGCCACCCTTGGCGTGCGCCCTTCTCCTTGCCAGGTTCTGGCAGGGGGACAAGGCCCCCACCAGCTCTCCAATAGGTGCATGACATGTGGTCAAAAGTCAAAGGGTGAATGGTCAACGTTTGACCAGTCAAAGGTAGACTTTTGACCAAAGTCAAAGAACAAGAAATGGCAGGTGACCAAAAATGGCAGGTAATGTCTTACAAATAAGACAACCTATTCTGACTTGGACAACCTCCAGTCAGACCATATGAAGGCCTCTGATTGAGCACAAACTCCTTTGGCTCAGTTAGGACAACTTATTTATGATAGTAAAAGAAGAACGTTAGGTTCAATCGAGTGCTAGCACGATTTCCTTGAACCTAATTGAATCTCATTCAGATCAATTGAACTAGATCAGTTCAATTGATGATCACCAGATTCAAACCCTTGTTTGTGTGACCCAGTTAGGTTCAGTTCTGTATGGTAATGGGATATGTCATGATCTCTATCATAGACATCATCGAAACTCCTTTCGATGGATCAGAACTCTTCTGATTCGAACAGCTAGAATGATCGATCATCTAAATCATTCTAATTGCTCCCAAAATCCACCAGTGACACCTAGCAGTATATGGTGGCAACCCATCAGAGCTGAATGCGAACCTCTTGGTGCAGCTACCTGTGTGATTAAGTTCTTCTATCTTGAGCCCCGATCAGATTAGGGTTAAGGTGAACTCGTCAAACCCTAGTCTCTGTCATATGATGTAATCATTCGATTCGAGTCCAATGTGAAAATCTAAATAGAAACTCTTTCTATTATTTCACTCTACCATGGCCATGGATTTCTGGACTTGATTCTCATGATCATCATAGGGCTACTCCTCTACCACCGAGGTAGATAGATTCCCATCTTGATGCAATCCAGTTCCTACAATGAACATGCTATAGCCAACATACACCTCAGGGTTCCATATGGCTAGGAGACCGAGTAATGGTGTAGTCAAACTATAACACCCTCAAGGTGAACTGCCGATGCATCTCAGGTCAAAGAACCAGACACACTACTGCAGCATCGAGTCAGTCATTGACGAGAAGGTAGACTCCCTAATGACTACTCGAGGTGGTCACGCTCAGTGCCCTCGTTCTCTAACGAGTACCTGTACTCTCGCTCCGGTGTCTCCACACCGTAGACTCAAGACTCATCTACTAAAGAGAAGCGATTCGTACACCAACCTTCCGGATCAATCACCATCCTCGTGATGATCCTATGGTCGGGAGCTGTTTATGAGTTAATAATGATTATTCATGTCTTAAATTTTCAACTCTTGAAAATATGAATTATCATTACCATTAACTCAAAGGATGTATCACAGACACTAAATACACATGTGTGATAGAAAATAACCCATTTTCATTAATTATAGTCAAAATTACAATTTTGCCCCTAGAAGTGTATTACAAGTGTCAGCCAATTCTGGCTTCTAGGGCACATATATCTAACAATCTCCCACTTGTCCTAAAGCCAATTGGCTACAAGTCTAAGTCCCATCTTCTCAAGGTGGGCTTCGATCTTCTGCTGGCCCAACGGCTTTGTAAGTGGGTCTGCCACATTATCTGCGGAGTTGACTCTCTTGACCTCAACGTAACCTTTCTCAAGGTAATCGCGGATGAGATGATATCGCCGCTCAATGTGCTTGGACTTCTGGCTGAGACCTTGGCTCCTTAGCAAGGGCTATGGCACCATTATTGTTGCAGTAAAGAGGAATGGCATCTGATGGCATTACTCCAATTTCTGCAGCAAACTTCTTGTACCAGAACGCTTCCTTTGCAGCCTCTGATGCAGCTATATATTCTGCTTCCATGGTGGAATCTGCTATCACAGTTTGCTTGGAACTCTTCCAGCTGACAGCTCCACCATTGCACACAAACAGACTTCCAGATGTCGACTTTCGATCATCTATATCGGACATGAAGTCCGAGTCTGTGTATCCCTGAACTTGGAGTTCTCCATTACCAAAGACCAACATCATATCCTTAGTTCTTCTCAAGTACTTAAGGATACATTTCACAGAAGTCCAGTGTTCTTCACCTGGATTTGACTGATATCTGCTTGTGACACTCACAGCATGGGCTATATCAGGTCGTGTACATAGCATGGCATACATGAGGCTCCCTATTGCAGAAGCATAAGGGATCTTGCTCATGCATTCTATTTCCTCAGGTGTGCTGGGGCACATCTTCTTGGAAAGATGAATACCATGTCTGAAGGGTATTAATCCCCTCTTAGAGTTTTCCATACTAAACCTCTTTAGTACTTTCCTCTATGTACATTTTCTGTGAAAGTCCTAGCATCCTATTCGGTCTATCCCTATAGACCTTAATTCCTAGAATAAAGGATGCTTCACCTAGGTCTTTCATGGAGAATTCCTTAGACAACCACATCTTGACTGATGTCAACATGGGAATATCATTCCCAATAAAGAGGATGTCATCCACGTACAATACGAGGAAGACAACAGCGCTCCCACTGACCCTTTTGAAAACACATGGTTCCTCTTCGTTTTTGATGAAACCAAACTTTTTGATCACATCATTGAAACGAGTGTTCCAGCTCCGAGATGCTTGCTTAAGTCCATATATGGACCTTTGCAGCTTGCAAACCTTGTGATCAGTATCACTGGATGTGAAACCTAGCGGCTGTTCCATATAGATATCTTCCTCAAGATATCCATTTAGGAATGCCGTTTTCACGTCCATTTGCCATATTTCATAATCGAAATAGGCTGCAACAGCAAGCAATGTGCGGATGGATTTTAGCATAGCTACCGGGGAAAAGGTATCCTGATAGTCAATGCCTTCGCGTTGACTATAACCTTTTGCCACCAGTCTAGCCTTGAATGTCTCCACATTCCCATCTGCACCAATCTTTCTCTTGAAGATCCATTTACACCCAATAGGTACTATACCTTCTGGTGGATCTACCAAGGTCCAGACTTGGTTTGAGTGCATCGAGTCAATTTCTGACTTCATTGCCTCAAGCCATTTCTCGGAGTCGATATCTGATATCGCCTCGTTGTAGGTTTTGGGATCATCACCATGAGCACCATTACCTATGAGGAACATTTCCTCTACATTCCTCTGAAATAATACCTAAGTATCTTTCAGGGGGACGGAAAACTCTTTCCGATCTACGAGGTGGAGGAGGTAGTGTTCTTATTGGCTCAACCTGATTTGGTTCCACTTGGTCCTTAGCTCTTTCTGCTTGTGAGACTTTCTCATCAAGCTTAATCTGCTTTCCAATGCCACTATCTTGAATAAACTATTTTTCAAGAAATATGGCATGTCGACTCACAATCACATTGTGGTCTTCTGGAATGTAGAAATAGTATCCTAATGACTCTTTAGGATATCCTATGAATCGAGCTCTAAAGGACCTAAACTCTAACTTGTCCGCTTGTTGTCTTTTGACATAAGCCGGACAACCCCAAATTCTGAGATGACTCAGACTTGGTTTCTTACCGTGCCATATCTCATACGGTGTGGTAGGAAACAGTTTTAGAGGGAACCCTATTCAGTAAATAGATTGAAGTTAATAATGAATGTCCCCAAAGAAAATCAGGGAGGTCTGTGAAGCTCATCATGGATCGAACCATATCCAATAGAGTCCGATTTCTCCGTTCTGAAACCCCGTTGAGTTGAGGTGTTCCTGGTGGAGTCCATTGAGAGACTATGCCATTTTCCTTAAGATAGTCTAGGAATTCCCGGCTAAGGTATTCACCTCCTCGATCTGATCGAAGAACCTTAATGGGTTTTCCAGTTTGTTTTTCTACTTCATGTCTGAATTCTTTGAACTTTTCAAAGGCTTCAGACTTGTGTCTCATAAGATACACATACCCATACCTAGACAGATCATCGGTAAAGGTAATGAAGTAGACAAAATTGCCTCTAGCCGGCACATCAAATGGGCCGCACACATCAGTATGTACTAGGGCAAGGAGATCTGTGGCCCTCTCCCCATGTCCAACAAAAGGGAGTTTAGTCATTTTGCCTTGAAGACAAGATTCACAAGTTGGATATGACTCAAAAGTCAATGGACTCAATAGCCCATTTTTCTCCAATTTGTTGATCCTATCTTCTGCTATATGACCTAATCTCAGGTGCCATAGATATCTGTCGTTTGGACTATCCCTAGGTCGTTTGGCATTCACGTTTTGCTCGATAGTTAGAACAGGTACATCAATATGAAGCTGATAAAGACCATTAACAAGGAAACCATTTGCAATTTTATTTCTTTCATAAAGAATGTTACAATGGTCCTTAAAGAAGGTGATCACATAACCTTCTTGTGCTAAGCATGAAACAGAAATCAAATTCCTGCTAGCTGCAGGCACATAATAACAGTCTTTTGCAAAACTAAGTCTAAACCAAATGGTAATCGCAGAGGGTATGTTCCCACGGCTACTACAGCAACTCTTGCTCCATTACCGATGCGTAGGATCATGTCTCCATCCCTCAGCCTCCTGCTATCCTCAAGACCCTGCATAGAAGTGCACAGATGAGCACTAGAACCAGAGTCAAGCACCCAACTGGATGCAGAAGAAACCGTAAGGTTAGACTCAATAACGAGCATACCTCCAGAAGGACCTTCCTTCTTGTTCTTTAGGGTGGCCAGGTAAGTAGGGCAGTTCCGCTTCCAATGGCCGTCGCTGTTGCAATGAAAACACTTTCCTTTGCCATCGACCTTCTTCTTCGGTTCTGCCTTCTTCTTCTTTGATCCTTCTACCTTTT
>QRFJ01001273.1:277239-333169 GCA_006176705.1 Cocos nucifera
ATCCTCAAGACCTGCATAGAAGTGCACAGATGAGCACTAGAACCAGAGTCAAGCACCCAACTGGATGCAGAAGAAACCGTAAGGTTAGACTCAATAACGAGCATACCTCCAGAAGGACCTTCCTTCTTGTTCTTTAGGGTGGCCAGGTAAGTAGGGCAGTTCCGCTTCAATGGCCGTCGCTGTTGCAATGAAAACACTTTCCTTTGCCATCGACCTTCTTCTTCGGTTCTGCCTTCTTCTTCTTTGATCCTTCTACCTTTTGCTTTTTCACAGACTTCCTTTTCTTTCCATAAGACTTTCTTTTGGAAGAAGTCCGTTCCATAGCAAGAACTGAGCCTTTAGAACCTTTCATAGAAAGCTCAGCGGTAACCAGCATATTCATCAACTTGGCCAAGGAATTCTGAAGTTTATGCATGTGGTAATTCATGATGAATTGCCCATATGCATCAGTCAAGGATTGCAGAATAATATCGTTCGCCAATTCAAGTCCAACTTCACACCGAGCTTCTCAAGCTCTTCCATGTCCTTGATCATTGTCAGACAGTGATCTTGGACTAACTGCCCATCACGCATCTTAGCCTTAAAAAGTCATTTTGTGACTTGATATTTGGCTGCGCGACTCTGTTCACCAAACATCTCCTGTAGGTGAGCCAACATTTGGCGAGCAGTCCCGATATCTTCATGTTGGCGCTGGAGCTCATCAGACATCGAGCCCAACATGTAGTATCTGGCCTTATTGTCTTCGTCAATCCATTTTTCCAGAGACGCTCTCTGTTCAGTGGATGGACGAGCTGGTAAGGTGGGAGGGTCCTGGTCCAAAACATGTGTTAACTTCTCTGAACCCAAAATAATTTTGTAGTTCCTGAGCCAATCTTTATAATTGGGTCCAGTCAGTCTATGTGTGTCTAGGATACGTGCCAGTGGGTTGGACGCAGACATTTTCCTGTAGAGAGTCAAAGATTCTAGTTAGATACTGTAATTTTGACTTGACCAATTTGTTTAGGGATTTTATTTTTAAACAAATTAGCTCCCACTATTTTCTCGGATCCCTACACTCCCTCTGTAGAGATGCGAAAATCTCCACGATTGATGATTTCTAGTGGGTGGTGCGGTCTCACCAACTGACTCATCACCTCACCTAACAGTTATTGGTGATGGGTTAGCCAATGAGTGAACAACTCTTGTTCAATGATTCTCTAATCATGGTGCACCCAAACTTGGTCTCTAATTCATGAATCTCACCGTATCCGGAATATTGATCCACTCCTTAGTTAAGTCAGACCCACCATTTGCATAGACTGGGTTCCTAATTGGGTCTCTCACCGTATCCGGAAATATTGAGCCCAACTCATCCTCCAGCCCATAGCATCCAATGCCTAATAGACATGGTTGCGTCTTCCCGGTGCAACTGAGCCACTGTATCCAGCCGAGAACAATCAACCCCGGGAAGGGCCCGCACGTCTACAATGGTGGAAGACCTCGGACTTAATCTTTTCTTAGGGAGAATTGATTCAGGTCTCATTAAACTAGACTTGGCTTAGTCATAACAATTATGACTAACCTAGTGGCATGGGTCAGCTCGGATTATTGACCACCTCAGATCAGAACTGTGTCAACAGATATGGCCAGGTAAGTGAGACCGGTGGAAGGAATATGCCGTTAACTCGCACAAGAACGCATTCAGGTCGAGTAGCTTCCAATTAAAAACCAGTCGGTCGTCTGTGCCAAACTTACCTTAGACACCAAATTGTTGAGTCAGAACCAATTGGGTTAGCCTACAATCCAGACTCTAACCTCTGAGCCTAATTAGGTCTTGCTTGATCGTGACTCGATCTTGACCCAGACTTAATCCTATTAGGCTGGTCAATTTAAGCATTGTTGATCCCATCTAACCAACTCTTGATTCGGTTTGATCAACCGCTTAGACCTAATTGAGCTACCCAAGCCCGAACCCAGTATTATGAATATGTCTTAGATCTGAAATTCTCAATTTTAGACCTAATTAATATTCCATAAACTTAATTCTTAATTAAGTTGGGTTCATAAACAAAATATGCACAATAAATCCTAGGGTTTCAGGATCTAGGGTTTTGCAGAAAGTAAGTTTTGGGTTTCTGATTAAGGACGAACACGCAGCACCCCTACACGTCATAAGAACACCCCATCGAATGGGAAGAGAGGGCCTTTAAACCCTTCTTCGTTCTTATGACCGGACGGCCAAGAGGAACGCCTTAATCAGGAACATGTAAATCTACAAAACAGTTATAGATCTATATCATATATCTCATATACAAATTTAGATCTAATCAATGGCATATTTTGCATACATCTCATGTATCAAATCATGCATGTTTTCAGATCTAAATTATCACATAATAATCTAAAAAATTAGATTTAAATTGATCTAATCAAAATAAATTCTAATCTAGACAATTATGTAGAACTATTCTACAACTAGTCTAGTCATGCATCTATCATATCTCATATGATATTTAAAATTAAATAATTTTTATTTGCTGTTTATCAGATGTTATTATAACACTTATAATATCAGAAAATAGTAAATAAGAAGATCTAAAATATGATTTAATCAGATTAAATCAAAGACATGCAAAACTATTCTATAGAACTATTCTATTCTAGAACTAGTCATGCATATCTTCATGTTCTTAGATCCAAATCATTTAATTTTAATTTTTCTGATTTCAGATCTGATCACATCTCATGTGACATCTGAAATCACTTTATTTTCTAATTAAAATAAAATTAAAATCAGATCTAAACAATTTAGAACCATGGCTCTGATACCAGTTGAAGGGAAATCCTGATTTCCCGGTCCAGGTTCGTCCAGATCTGATTAGATCAAGAGATATATTTCAAAAATTTTCTCTTGATCTCAATCAGATCTTGATATGTTTCAGATCTGATTCTTATTATTTTAATAAATAAAATAAAATAAGATAAATTAAATCAAATTTAATTTACCTGATTTGGGTAATCCTATTACCCTGTAGATGATCCTGATTGCAGCGGAAGGTTCTGGATCTTAGCCACGCAAGCGCCTGGCCTCTACCGGTATCCACTCGGGTTGGATCTGGAGATCCTCTTCTTCTCTATCACACCTCCAAAAATCAGATCTGGATCTGATCTGGAGGATCTTCAAAACTCTTTTGAAGATCTGCAGTCGTCCTTTTGCAGCAGCGCAGCCTTCTTGCTTTTGATCGCCTTTCCTTGATCTGAATCGCACCAACCTAAAGTCCAAAACACTTTTGGACGTGGAGAGCAAGGGGAGAAGAGACTATGGCATGGAGAAGGAGGGGAGAGGCAGCCTTGGGGCGTGGGGTTTCTCAATTGAATTGCATTAGAATTAGGGTTGGGCGCAGGGTCTTATTTATAGACCTCTTGTGATCCAACTCCTCTTCCTCTCAACCAATCACAACCCTTTGTGAAATCAGATCTAAATCTGATTGGTTGGAATAGAGACCCCTGGATTCCTCCTTAGAGGGTGCCTAAGACCAGTCAAACTGGATTCTTAGTAGAACTCTGATTGGAATCCAAAAGGGAGGTGGAGTCCTTGTCCAACAAGGACTCCTAGGCGCCTCCTACTTGGGCTCACGCCACCCTTGGCGTGCGCCCTTCTCCTTGCCAGGTTCTGGCAGGGGGACAGGCCCCCACCAGCTCTCCAATAGGTGCATGACATGTGGTCAAAAGTCAAAGGGTCAATGGTCAACGTTTGACCAGTCAAAGGTAGACTTTTGACCAAAGTCAAAGAACAAGAAATGGCAGGTGACCAAAAATGGCAGGTAATGTCTTACAAATAAGACAACCTATTCTGACTTGGACAACCTCCAGTCAGACCATATGAAGGCCTCTGATTGAGCACAAACTCCTTTGGCTCAGTCAGGACAACTTATTTATGATAGTAAAAGAAGAACGTTAGGTTCAATCGAGTGCTAGCACGATTTCCTTGAACCTAATTGAATCTCATTCAGATCAATTGAACTAGATCAGTTCAATTGATGATCACCAGATTCAAACCCTTGTTTGTGTGACCCAGTTAGGTTCAGTTCTGTATGGTAATGGGATATGTCATGATCTCTATCATAGACATCATCGAAACTCCTTTCGATGGATCAGAACTCTTCTGATTCGAACAGCTAGAATGATCGATCATCTAAATCATTCTAATTGCTCCCAAAATCCACCAGTGACACCTAGCAGTATATGGTGGCAACCCATCAGAGCTGAATGCGAACCTCTTGGTGCAGCTACCTGTGTGATTAAGTTCTTCTATCTTGAGCCCCGATCAGATTAGGGTTAAGGTGAACTCGTCAAACCCTAGTCTCTGTCATATGATGTAATCATTCGATTCGAGTCCAATGTGAAAATCTAAATAGAAACTCTTTCTATTATTTCACTCTACCATGGCCATGGATTTCTGGACTTGATTCTCATGATCATCATAGGGCTACTCCTCTACCACCGAGGTAGATAGATCCCATCTTGATGCAATCCAGTTCCTACAATGAACATGCTATAGCCAACATACACCTCAGGGTTCCATATGGCTAGGAGACCGAGTAATGGTGTAGTCAAACTATAACACCCTCAAGGTGAACTGCCGATGCATCTCAGGTCAAAGAACCAGACACACTACTGCAGCATCGAGTCAGTCATTGACGAGAAGGTAGACTTCCTAATGACTACTCGAGGTGGTCACGCTCAGTGCCCTCGTTCTCTAACGAGTACCTGTACTCTCGCTCCGGTGTCTCCACACCGTAGACTCAAGACTCATCTACTAAAGAGAAGCGATCGTACACCAACCTTCCGGATCAATCACCATCCTCGTGATGATCCTATGGTCGGGAGCTGTTTATGAGTTAATAATGATTATTCATGTCTTAAATTTTCAACTCTTGAAAATATGAATTATCATTACCATTAACTCAAAGGATGTATCACAGACACTAAATACACATGTGTGATAGAAAATAACCCATTTCATTAATTATAGTCAAAATTATAATTTTGCCCCTAGAAGTGTATTACAAGTGTCAGCCAATTCTGGCTTCTAGGGCACATATATCTAACAGAAATAATATCCTAATTAGGATATCCTAAATCGAGCTCTAAAATCTAATTAACATGATCCGGACAACCCCAAATTCTGAGATGACTCAGACTTTATTTCTTACCATGCTATATCTTATACAGTGTGGTAGGAATAGTTTTAGAGAAAACTCTATATAGTAAATATATTATAGTTAACAGACTATATCTCCAAAGAAAATTAGGAAGGTCTGTGAAGCTCATCATGGATCGGACCATATCTAATAGGGTCCGATTCCTTCATTCTAAAACCCCATTGAGTTGAGGTGTTCCAGGTGGAGTCCATTGAGAGATTATGTCATTTTTCTTGAGATGGTCAAGGAATTTCCAACTAAGGTATTCACCTCCTCGATCTGATTGAAGAACCTTAATGGGTTTTCTAGTTTGCTTTTGTACTTCATATCTAAATTCCTTGAACTTTTCAAAAGCTTCAAACTTGTGTCTCATAAGATACACATACCCATACCAAGATAAATCATCGGTAAAGGTTATGAAGTAGACAAAGTTACCTCTAGCCAGCACATCAAATGGGCCACACACATCATTATGTACTAGGGCATGCAGATTTGTGGCCCTTTCCCCATGTCCCATAAAAGGGAGCATAGTCATTTTGCCATGAAGATATAATTCATAAATTGGATATGACTCAAAAGTCAATGGACTCAATAGCTCAATTTTCTCAAATTTGTTAACCCTATCTTCTGCTATATGACCTAGCTTTAGGTGCCATAGATACCTATCATTTGGACTATCCCTGGGTCATTTTGATCTTATGGCATTCACATTTTGCTCGATATTAAAGATAGATACATCAATATGTAACTGATAGAGATCGTTAATGAGGAAACCACTTGTAATTTTATTTCTTTCATAAAGAATATTTTAATGGTCCTTAAGAAAACTAATTACATAGCCTTCTTATGTTAAACATGAAATAGAAATCAAATTTCTGCTTGCAACAAGCACATAATAACAATTCCTAAGTAGTAAATCTAAGCTAGATGGTAGTCGAAGTGGATAGATTCCTATAGCCACAGCAGCAACTCTTACTCCATTTTCAATGCATGGGATCATCTTACCATCCCTCAGCCTCCTGCTATCCTCAAGATCCTATATGGAAGTGCACAAATGAGCACTAGAATTAGAGTCAAGCACCCAACTGGATGAAGAAGAAATCATAAGATTAGATTCAATAATGAGCATACCTCCAGAAGGACGTCTCCTTATTCTTTAGGGTAGCCAAGTATATAGGGCAGTTCAGCTTTTAGTGGCCATCAGTATTATAATGGAAATACTTTTCTTTGTCAGCGGCCTTCTTCTTTAGCTCTGCTTTCTTTTTCTTTCCACCTTCCACCTTCTGCCATTTCTTAAACTTCTTCTTCTTTTCAAAAGACTTTCTCTTGGAAAAAGTCCATTCCATAGCAAGTACTGAGCTTTTAGAATCTTTCATAAAAAGCTCAGTAGTAACCAGCATGTTCATAAGCTTGGCCAGAGTACTCTAAAGTTTATGCATATGGTAGTTTACGATGAACTATCCATATGCATCAGTCAAGGATTGTAGAATTATATCATTCTATAGATCCTAGTCTAACTTCACTTCGAGCTTCTCAAGCTCTTCCAAGTCCTCGATCATCATTAGACAATGATCTTAGACTAACTGTCCATCATGCATTTTAGCCTTAAACAGTCGTTTAGTGACCTCATATTTGGCTGTGCGACTCTGTTCACCAAACAACTCTTGCAGGTGAGCCAATATTTGGTGAGCAGTCTTGATATCTTCATGTTGGTACTAAAGCTCTTCAGACATTTAGCCCAACATGTAGTATCTGACCTTATTATCTTCATCCATCCATTTATCAAGAGACGCTTTCTGTTCAATGAACGGATGGGCTGGTAAGGTGGGGGGATCCTGATCCAATACATGAGTTAATTTCTCAGAACTCAAAATAATTTTAAAGTTCCAGAGTCAATCCTTATAATTGAATCCAGT
The DNA here is from genome assembly GCA_006176705.1 of Cocos nucifera. Taxonomy (NCBI): domain Eukaryota; kingdom Viridiplantae; phylum Streptophyta; class Magnoliopsida; order Arecales; family Arecaceae; genus Cocos; species Cocos nucifera. The sequence goes on from QRFJ01001273.1 coordinate 284,339, forward strand.
CAATCAATGGGTGTTCAGGATATGGGCTCGTGGGTTGGATGCAGATATTTTTCTTTTCCTATAGAGGGTCAAAGTTTCTAGTTGGATTTTATAATTAAGACTTGAACAATTTATTTAGAAGTTTAATTTTTAAATAAATTAGCTCTCACTATTTTCTCGAATCTCTATACTCCCTCTATAGAGATGCGAAAATCTTCATGATTAATGATTTCTAGTGGGTGGTGCAGTCCCACCAACTGACTCATCACCTTATCTATTGCTGATGGGTTAGCCAATGAGTGAACAACTTTTGTCCAATGATTTTCTAATCATGCTGCACCCAAGTTTCATCTCTAATTCATGAATCTCACTATGCCCAAAATATTGATCCACTTCTTAGTTAAGTCAGATCCACTATTTGCATAGATTGACTTTCTAATTGGGTCTCTCACCATATCCAAAATATTGAGCCCAATCCATCCTCTAGCCCATAGCATCCAATGCCTAATAGACATGGTTGCATCTTTTTGGTGTAACTGAACCACTGTGACCAGTTAAGAACAATCAACATTGGAATAGGCCCGCGCATCTACAATGGTGGACACCTTAGACTTAATCTTTTCTTAGGAAGATTTGATTTAGGTCTCTTTAAACTTGACTTAACATAGTCATAACCATTATGACTAACCAAGTGGCATGAGTTAGCTCAGATTATTAGCCACCTCAAATCAGGACTGAGTCGACAAATATGGCTAGGTAAGTGAGATCGATGGAAGGGATAGCCATTAACTCAATAAGAATACATTCGAGTCGAGTAGCTTGCAATTAAAAACCAGTCCGTCGTATCTACCAAACTTACCTTGGACACCAAATTATTGAGCCAAAACCAATTGGATTAGCCTACAATCCAGACTCTAATCACTGAGCTTGATTAGATCTTAACTTGATCGATCACTCATGTAACTCAACCTTGACCCAGACTTAATCCTATTAGGCTAGTCAATTTAAGCACTCTTGATCCCATCTAACCAACTCTTGATTTGATTTGATCAAACGTTGGACCTAATTGAGCTACCCAAGCTCGAACCTAATTTTATGAATATATCTTAGATCTAAAAATTTTTAATTTTAGATCTAATATATTTCATAATCTTAATTCTTAATTAAGTTTAGGATTCATAAATAAAACATGTAAATGAAATTCTAGGATTTCAGGATCTAGGGTTTTGCAGAAAATAAGTTTTGTGATTTCTGATTAAGGATGAACGCGCAGCATCGCTACACGTCACAACATCCCATCAAATAGAAGGACAGGGCATGTAAACCCTACTTCGTTCTTATAATTGGACGGCCATGAGGAATGCCTTAATTAGAAATATGATGAATCTATAAGACTAGTTAGATCTACATATATATCACATATGTAAAATTGATCTAACTTAAAAATATGTTTTGCATACATCTCATATATTATATCATGCATATTTTTAGATCTAAATTATCTCATAAATATCTAAAAAATAAAATTTAAATTTGATCATATCATATTAAATTTATTCAGGACAACTTTGTAGAACTATTCTACAACTAGTCTAAACATGTATCTACCATATCTTATATAAGAAATTAAATAAATTTATTTTCTATTTTTTAGATTTAATTATAATATTTATAATATTAAAAAAGTAAATAAATAGATCTAAAATTATAATTAATCAAATTAAAACTATGATCATCATAGACTACACATAGAACAGTTCTATTCCTAGTCTAGTCATGCATCTCATACATCTTAGATCTAGATTATTTAATTTTTTTAATTTCTAATTTTAGACCAAATCACATATAATGTGACATATAAAATTATCTAATTATTAAATTAAAATTATATTAAAATTAGATCTAAATAATTATGGAACCTAGCTCTGATACCAGTTGAAGGGAAAAATCCTATTTTTTGGATTAGGTTCGTTCAGATCTGATTTAATCAAGAGAAATATTTCAAAAAATTTTTTCTTAGATCTAAATCTGATTTAAGACTTTTCAAATCTAATTTATTGATCTGATAAAATAAAAATAAATTAAATCTAATTTAATTATACCTTATTATGGGTAATCCTATTACCCTATGATGATCCCGATGTTTGCCTGAGGTTCTGGATGTAGCCACGCAAGCACCTAGCCTCTACCGGTATCCACTTGGATAGGATCTGGAGATCTTCTCCTTCTCAATCTGTACTCTAAAGATTAGATCTAGATCTGATCTTGAAGGTCTTCAAAAAACCTTTTGAAGAGCGGATGATGTCACTTGCAGCAGTGCTGTCTTCTTCTTTCTTGTCCCCTTTCTCTTGCTTGGATCACACCAAACTCAAGCCCAAAGCTTCTTGGGCATGGAGAGGAGAGAGAGGATCTGAAGGTGGCATGGAGAGGGAGGGAGAGAAGCCTTGTGACATGGGCAAAGGATAGAGGATCGCAATCCTAGGCGCAGACAGGGTTTATATAGATCTCGCTGTGCATTGCAGTGCCACATCATCTCGGCCAATCACGACTCTTTATGCAATTAGATCTAAATCTGATTGGTGAAATGATATCATTTGATCCAATCAGATTAGGGTCTCTCACAAACCTCCTTAGGTGGCACCAAGACTGGTCAAAGAAGACTCTTTGGTGCCACCTTAGTATGAAGGAATAAGCAACTAGAGTCCCATCTGTATGGGACTCCAATCCTTATCCACTTTGGGCGCATACCTCCCTAGGCATGTGCCTCTTTCCTTTCTACTATTTAGCTAGGGGACAAGGGTCAAAGTTCTCTCCTATGGGTGCATGACACGTGGCTAGATGTCTAAGTGTCAAAGGTCAATATTTGATCAAAGTCCAAAGACAAGATTTAGCAGGTGATAGAAAATGGCAGGTGTTGTATTAAATTTATCTCATAAATTAAGACAATCTTTTTTTGACCTAGACAAGCTCCAGTCAGACCAAGTAAAGGTTTCTGAGTGAGCCCAAACATATTTGGCTCAGTCGAGACAACTTTTAATGATTGTTGAAGGAGAATATCAGGCTCAATTATGTGCTAGCATGATTTTCTTGAACCTAATTAAATCTTATTCAAATCAATTGAATTGGGTTAGTCTAATTGATGATATCTAGATTCAAATCCTTGTTTGTGTGATCCAGTTAGGTTCAGTTCCATATGGTAATGGGATATGTCATGATCTCTATCTTCGACATCATCGAAATACCTTTCGATGGATCAGAACTTTTCTGATTCAGACAACTAATATTATCGATCATCCAAATCATTCTAGTTGCTCACAAAATCCACCAGTGACACCAAGCAGCATATGGCGGCAACCCATCAGAACTGAAAATGAACCTCTTGATGCAGTTACCTATGTGATTAAGTTCATCCATCTTGATCCTTGATCGGATTAAGGTTAAGGCGATCTCGTCAAATCCTAATTTCTATCATATGAATTAATCATTTGATTCAAGTCCAATGTAAAAATCCTAATAGAAACTCTTTCTATTATTCACTCTGCCATGACCATGGGCTTATGGACTTGATTCTCATGATCATCATAGGGCTGCTCCTCATCTATCGAGATAGATAAATCTCCTATTGGTGCAATCTAATTCCTACAATGAACATGCTATAGCCAACATACACCTCAGGATTCTGAATGGCTAGGAGATCGAGTTATGGTGTAGTCAAACTATAACACCCTCAAGGTGAACTATTGATGCACCTCAGATCAATGAACCAGACACAACACTGCAGCTTCGAGCAAGTCATTGACGAGAAGGTAGACTTCTTGATGACTGCTCGAGGTGGTTACGCTCAGTACCTTCGTTCTCTAACGAGTATTTGTACTCTCACTCTGATGTCTCTACACTGTAGACTCAAGACTCATCTATCCCAAAGAAGCGATCGTACACCAACCTTCTAGATCAATCACCATCCTCATGATGATCCTACGATCGAAAGCATTTCATGAGTTAATAAAAATTCATGTCTTAAATTTTCAACTCTTGAAAATATGAACTGTCATTACCATTAACTCAAGGGATGTATCACAGACACTTTCAAATACATGCTATGATAGAAAATAATTCATTTTATTATTTATAGTCAAAATTATAATTTTATTCTTAGATGTGTATTACAAGTGTTAGCCAATTCTGACTTCTAGGGCACACATATCTAATAGGACATTCGGTCCAAGATCATTGCCTAGTGATGATCAAGGATCTGAAAGAGCATGAGAAGCTCAATGTCTTGATGGACAAGAAACTATAGATCGATGTGATCCTATAGTCCTTGACTAATTCATATGTGCAGTTCATTATGAACTTTCATATGAATAAGCTTCAGTGCACTTTGGTGGAGTTGATGAATATGCTGGTTACTATTGAGCAGACTTTGAAGGATTCAAAGGGCTCAGTTCTTGTTAAGGAGCAGACATCTACTAAGAGAAAATCTTTTCAAAAGAAGAAGAAGTCTGCAAAGATGTAGAAGACCAAGGGAAAGAAGAAGAAGGGTGAGTCGAAGAAGAAGGTCATGGAGAAAGAAAAATATTTCCACTGCAACTCCAATAGTCATTTAAAATGAAACTACCCTACGTATCTAGCCAGCTTGAAGAACAAGAAGGAAGGAGGACCTTTTGTAGGTATGCTCGTCATTGATACTAACCTTATGATTTCTTTTGCATCTAATTAGGTGCTTGACTTTGGTTCTATTGCTCATTGTATACTTCTATATAGGGTCATGAGGATAGTAGGAGGTCGAGGGACGGTGAGATGATCATGTGTGTCAGAAATGGAGCAAGAATTTTTGCTATGGTTGTTGGATCGTATCCTCTTTGATTACAGTCTAGATATATTTTAGTTCTTAGGGATTGTTATTTTATGCCTACTGCAAGCAGGAATTTGATTACTATTTCATGCTTAGCAAAAGAATGTTATGTAATTAGCTTTTTAAGGACCACTGTACTATTCTTTTTTGATGAAATAAAATTATAAGTAGTTTCTTAATTAATGATCTCTATCAGTTACATGTAAATATTTCTGTGTACAATATCGAGAAAAATATGAATGCCATAGGATAAAAATAACCTAGGGATAGTATCAACAAAAGGTATCTGTGGCACCTTAGGCTAGGTCATATAGCTAAAGATAGGATTAATAAATTAAAGAAATCCAGACTACTGGGTCCATTGACTTTTGAATCATATCTGATTTGTGAGTTATGCCTTCAAGACAAAATGACCAAGCTACATTTTGTAGGACATGGAAAAAGAGCCATGGATCTACTTGCCCTGATACATACAGATGTGTGCTACCCATTTGATGTACTGGTCAGAGATAATTTTTTCTACTTCATTACCTTTATCAATGATCTTTCTTGGTATGGATACGTGTGCCTGATGCAACACAAGTTTGAAATCTTTGAAAGTTCAAGAAATTTAGACATGAAGCAAAAAAGCAAGCTAAAAAATCTATTAAGATTCTTCAATCAGATCAAGGAGGTGAATACCTTAGTTAGAAATTTTTGGACTATCTCAAGCATAATGGCATAGTCTCATAACAGACTCCACCTAGAATGCCTCAAATCAATGAGGTTTAAGAATGAAAAAATTGGATGTTATGAGATATGGTCCATCCCATGTTGAGCTTCATGGACCTTTCTGAATTTCTTTAGTGACATAGTTTAATGATAGCTATTTACCTACTAAATAGGATTCCATCTAAAATTGTTCCTACTACACCATATGAGATATGGCAAGGTAAGAAGTTAAGTCTGAGTCATCTCAGAATTTAGGATTATCTAGCCCATGTCATGAAACAACAGGTGGATAAGTTAGAATCTAGGTTCCTTAGAGTTTGATTTATTGGATATCCTAAAGAGTTGTTAGAATATTACTTCAATCTTCTTAAAGACCATAATGTGATGGTGAGTCAATATGCCATTTTTCTTAAAAAATAGATTATTCAAGATGATGGCATTAGAAGATAGATTAGGTTCGAGGAGAAATTCTTTGAAGAGCAATGACCTAAGAAACCTGAGGAACCCAGTCAGTTTGAGCTGATCCACACACTACCTCCTCCACCTCGTAGGTCAAGTAGGGTTTTCCATCCTCCTGATAGATACTTAGGTACTATTTTAGAGAATATAGAAAAAATATTTCTCATAAAAAATGAGGTTCACGGAGATGATTCCAAAACCTATAATGAGAAAATATTAGATATCGATTCCGAGAAATGGCTAGAGGCAATGAAGTTAGAAATTGACTTGATGTGCTCAAACCAAGTCTAGACCTCTGTAGATCTATCTAAAGGTATAGACCTATTGGGTGTAAATAGATCATCAAGAGAAAGAAAGGTATAGATGGAACTGTAGAGATATTCAAGGCTAGATTAGTGGCAAAAGGGTATAATCAGCGCAAAGGCATTGACAATCAAGATACCTTCTCGCTAGTAGGCATGCTAAAATCCATCCGCACATTGCTTACTATTGTAGCCTATTTTGATTATGAAATATAGTAAATGGATGTAAAAATGATGTTCCTAAATGGATATCTTGAGGAAGATATCTATATGGAATAGCCACTTTGTTTTACTTCCGGTGATGGTGATCATAAGGTCAGCAAGCTACAAAGGTCCATCTATAGACTTAAGCAAGCATCTTAGAGCTAGAAAGCTCATTTCAATGATGTAATCAAATCGTTTGATTTTATCAAGAATGAGGAAAAACCATGTGATTTCAAGAAGGACAGTGGGAGTGTTGTTTTCTTCATCGTACTATACGTGGTCGACATCCTTCTGATTGGAAATGATATTTTCTTATTAACTTCGATCAAAGTATGGTTGTCAATAGAATTTTCTATGAATGAGCTAGGAAAAGCATCCTTCATTTTAAAAATTAAGGTCTATAGGGATAGACCAAAGAGGATACTGGATCTCTCACAGAAGATGTACATAGAGGAGGTGTTGAAGTGATTTAATATGAAAATCTCCAAGAAAGGACTAGTGCCCTTCAGGCATGGCATGGATCTCTCCATAAAGATGAACCCTAATGCACTTGAAGAAATTGAATGCATGAGCAAGATCCCTTATGCTTTGGCAATAGGAAGCCTCATGTATGCCATGCTATGTACATGACTTGATATTGCTCATGCAGTGAGTGTCACAAGTAGGTATCAATCGAATCCAGGCAAAGAGCACTGCACTTCTGTGAAATATATCCTTAAGTAGTTGAAAAGGACTAAGGATATATTTTTGATCTTTGGTAATGAAGAACTCTAGGTCTAGGGGTATATAGACTCAGACTTTATATCTAACATAGATGATCGAAAGTCGACATCTAGAAGTTTGTTCCTACGTAATGGTGGTGCTGTAAGCTAGAAGAGTTCCAAGCAGACCATGATAGCAGACTCCACTATGAAAGCAGAATATATTGCTACCTCGAAAGCTATGAAAAAGGCATTCTGGTTCAAGAAGTTTGTTGCAGAGCTCAGAGTGATGCCATCAGATGCCATCTCTCTGTACTATGATAATAACGGCACCATAGCTCTAGCTGAGGAGCTGAAGTTTCACTAAAAATTCAAGCACATCGAGTGGTGATATCACCTCATCCATGATTACCTTGAGAAGGAATACGTCAAGGTTAAAAGAGTTGACACTATAAATAATGTGACTAACCCACTAACGAAGTTGTCAAGCCAATAGAAGATCGAAGCCCATCGTGAGAAGATGGGACTTAGATTTGTAGCCAATTGACTTTAGGTCAAAGGAGAGTTTGCTGATGTATGCCCTAGAAGTCAAATTGGTCGACACTTATAAAATATTTTTTAGAGGTATTATTATAATTTTGACTTAAAATTAATAAAAAAATTATTTTCTATCACATTATGTATTTAAAGTGTTTGTGATACATCAATTGAGTTAACAGGCATGATAAAAGATATTCTAAGGAGTTGAGAATTTAAGACATATGTTATCAAAATTAACTCATAAACTACTTCTAATCGTAGGATCATCATAGGGATGGTGATCGATATGGAAGATTAGTGTATAATCACTTTCTTAGAATAGATGAGTCTTGAGTCTATGGTATAAAGATACTGGATCAAGAGTATAGGTACTTATTAAGAACAAGGTTATTGAATGTGACAACCTCGAGCAGTCATAAGGGAGTCTATCTTCTCATCAATGACTAGCTTGATGCTGTAATTGTGTATTTGATTCTTTGATCTAAGGTGCATCGAGAGTTCACCTTGAGGGTGTTATAGTTTGACCACATGATTACTCGATTTTCTAGCTATTTGGAACCCCAAGGTGTATGTTGGCTATAGCATGTTCATTGTAGGAATTGGATCGCACCAATAAGGGATCTATCAACCTCGGTAGACAAGTAGTCCTATGATGATCATGAGATCAAGTCCATATGCCCATGGTTATGGCAGTATAAAAAATAATAGAAAGAAGTTTTTATTAGGATTTTACATCATATTCGAATCGAATGATTTATTCATATGATAGGTGTAAGGTCTAATAAGTTCACCTTGACCTAGATCCTATCAGGGCTCATGATAGAAGAATCCAATCACATAGGTAGCTATACTGAGAGGTTTGTATTTGGTACTGATGGATTGCCACCACATACTACTAGGTGTCACTAGTGGATTTTGGGATCAATTAGTATTGTCTTGATGATCGATAATTTTAATTGGATAAATCAGAAGAGTTTTGGTCCATTGAAAGATATTTCGATGATGGAGATTGTGACATATCCCATTATCATATAGAATTGAACCTAATTAGATTACACAAACAAGGGTTTGGATCTGGATGTCATCAATTAGGATAACCTAGTTTGATTGATTTGGATTAGATCCAATCAAATTCAAGAAAATCATGCTAGCACATGATTGGATCTGACTTTCTCCTTCTATCATCTTTCTAGTTCATCTTGATTAAGTCAAATTGGATTTGGCTCATCAAGGAATCCTGTATGTGTTTGTCCTGATCTAACTAGAGCTTGTCTAGGTCAGATCAAGGCTTGTCCTAACTAGTTCAAGGCTTGTCTTATTTTCATTAAATGGGAATAAGATAAGAGTCAGCATTGACCCAGCCTTGCAAGAAAGAAGAGATTGGCACAATTCCCCAAGGAATTTCATTGGGATGTGCACCCTTAAGGAGGATTTGCATGAAGAGAGAGAGCCTCAGATGGCTTTCATGTGGAGATAAGGGGAGCATGTGTTCTTATGGCATGCGCTCTTAGTGGAAAAGGCTGGAAGAGTTTTGAAAGGTTCAAACCCTAGGGAGATAAGTCCTCTATGATAACCCTATTCCCTATTTGATTTTTGGTGCAACTTCTATGGAATTTTATGTGACAAAAATTTAGAAAAAATTGGTAGATGGCATGGAGAGGACTAAGGAGTCCTTCAGCTTCAAGTACATCAATTACTTAGAGCCCTAGGACTCCAAGTTGGCACCTAGATTTATTTAAAAACCATGTGCCCTTGGGTTTCTAATCCTTTGATCTCCATGCCCTTACTCTACTAGTTTCTCCACCTCCATGCCTATTATATTTGATCCTCTTCATCTTCTCCATGCCCAAGGAGTTGGGCAAAATTTAGCTTCAAAGGTTGAACACTGTAGCTACAAAGAACAAGTCAGGAACATCCTAATCGCAAGACAATTATGGTGCTACTGAAGATTTGATCATTGGCAAACCAAAAGGATATCAGATCTGATATTTAAGATTAGATCCAAAAGAAGAGGATGTTTAGATCTGACCAGACTCTAGTAGAGGCTGGACGCATTCTTGTCTTGCATCAGAATCTTGAAGATTCGTCAGATCATCCCTATGGGTAAACTATTTACCCTATCAGGTAACATGAGATGTTACTAATTTAATTTTTATATTATTTTTGCTATCAGATTAATTTAATATGATTTGATAACTCTCAGATCTAATCAAATGATTAGAGAAAATTTTTAAAAATTTTGCTTCAAATCTGATCTAATCAGATTGATCTTGTGACCTAGGAATAGAGATTCCTTCATTGCAAATAGCAAAATACAAGTTATTATCAAGAAGCACACATATATTCAACCAAATGTGAAATAGAAGAAGCAATCACCTCGATAAAAGTTGCAAAGTAGTCTTTCTTCCTTTCTTGGTGGTCGACGTGAAGGATCTTGTCAAAGATATCAGGGATGATGCAACCCCCCATTATGGGCTGGACAACCTCCCAATCATTGAGGAAGCCTTGGTTCGGACTGGCATTGTTGCTATCCATTTCTTTAGGGTTTCTCTAGACTTTCATGGTTATAGTTTTCTTTCTCCTCTTCTCCACCTCCTTTCTCTTCTCAGGTGGCACAGAGGTGACAGCCTCAGTGGGTGAAGTCAAGTTCAGTGGGGGTGCTGCAACCTCATGGACAGGAGCCACCTGGGTCGGAATGGTCGAGCTTGGATCTCTGACCTTGGCTCATTTTGATGTCTCCCTAGAGGAGGCCCTCCCTTTCTTTTCTAAGCTTGAAAGCCTTTGGTTAGTCAATTTAACTCCTTAGGATTCATCTTTGCTATAGTGGGTAAGCTAAAGTTAGGAGAAAATATAGAAAAAATAGAAAAGAAAGCATAAACATATACCTTTGAGATTGAATGGGCTCATGTCGAGGTTGTACAATGTCTGCTCATCTATCAATTTGGTCAATAAGGGGGCTTTGTAGTTTTTCAAAATATTGGTGGAGTTGAGATCCTCTCGCTCTACCCTAGGAGCTCTATGGATTGAGTCCCTTAGTTGGCCCCAAGAAGGAAGCTCTAGCTCTAACGAGGGATAGGATACAAAAAAGAACTTTTCTTCAAATTATGAATAGAGGAAGGGGCACCCTTAAGCAATCCCTTCTTGCCAAACTGGAGAGATAAATACCACCAGTTCTTCGCAGAAGTATGGCGCTTAAGGATGAAGAAGGTCCAAAATAGAGGAACTATGGAATGGACCTCGGCAAGAAGGCTGAGACTTTGCAATCCTAAAATAAACCTGAAGGAGTTTGATAAGATGAAAGAAAGACATAAGTTCAAGAAGCAGAAAAGGATAATAACAAAAGAAGGAATTGAAAGTATTAATCCTGCACGGAGAGCTTTCAAGTACAAATAAAAATGATTTGAAGAAGGGGCATAAGCTTGGTTGCTCGATCTGGGAAGCACTAATTCATACTCGGGAGGGACTCCGTACTGAACCCAGATCAAAGAAAGGTCATCAGAAGAGAGGGAACAAGGAAAAGTTTCTAAAATGTGCTGGGTTGCGTGCAAGGTTTCTAGCTCTACTTTCGAAACTTTTTCAAAAATCAAATATAATAAAATTAAAAATTAATCTAATTAATTTTTTTTAGAGCTATATATATGATCTAAAAATCCTATAAAATCAGGATGTAATGTGACATGTATGCATGAAAATCTGAAAAAAAAAACTATCAACAGTAAAATGGTTTTACTAATTACGTGTTTAGAACACATTAACTTTGCATGGGTAGTATATCTCCATAATTTGATCACCATGAGAAAGATCTGATCATCGACAGCATGTCTAGCCTCCACGGATGGTCTACACAAGGTTCTCATCTTGATCGGCTTCTCTCAAGTGCTAGCTCGATGCAAAATGGTCTTGAAGGCTGAATTTGATAGAACGATTCAATCTCCCTCCATTGAATCTTTAGATGCTTTGGATTAGTAGCAAAGATAAAGGAGAGATTGAGGAGGCTCTCCGAAAAATTTCATGAAGATTTGACACTCAGATCTCATGAAACTCCATCTTGAACCCTAGATTGAAACCCTAGGATAGCTTTCACCAAAAACTTTGCACCCTCTTTATTTTTCTCTGCTCTTTGATTTTTCTCATGCAAGGGGAGTGTTCACGCACATAGAGAAGAGTTCCTTTTTTTTAGATGTTTCATATCCCAAAAATCCATGAATTAAATAAAGCAAAAACAACTAGATGGCATGGAGGGAAGATAAGATAAGGAGGAGTTGGTTGTTTGTTTTAATTCAAATCCCACTCAAATTCAAATGCCAATCAATCTGATCCTATCTTTCTAGGACATGAGAAATAAGGGGGTGCTGTTAGATATGTGTACCCTAGAAGCTAGAATTGGCTGACACTTGTAATACACCTCTGGAGGCAAAATTATAATTTTGACTATAAATAATAAAATAGGTTATTTTCTATCATAAATATGTATTTAGTGTCTGTGATACATCCCTTGAGTTAATGGTAATGATAATTTATATTTTCAAGAGTTGAAAATTTAAGACATGAAGTTTCATTTTTTAACTCCTAAAATGCTCTTGATCATAGGATCATCATGAGGATGGTGATTGATCTAGAAAGTTGGCGTACAATCACTTCTTTATAGTAGATGAGTCTTAAGTCTATGGTGTAGAGACACCAGAGCGAGAGTACAGGTACTTGTTAGAGAACGAGACACTGAGCATGACCACCTCGAGCAGTCATAAGGAAGTCTACCTTCTTATTAATGACTGACTCGAAGCTGCAGTGGTGTGTCTGGTTTTTTGATCTAAGGTGCATCGGCAGTTCACCTTGAGGGTGTTATAGTTTGACAGCACTATGACTCGATCTCCTAGCCATTCGAAATCCTGAGGTGTATGTTGGCTATAGCATGTTCATTATAGGAATTGGATTGCACCAAGAGGAAATCTATCTACCTCATTGGATGAGGAGCAGCCCTATGATGATCATGAGAATCAGGTCCATAAGCCCATGGCCATGGCAGAGTGAAATAATAGAAAGAGTTTCTATTAAGGTTTTTACATCAGACTTGAATCGAATGATTAAATCATATGATAGAAATTAGGGTTTGACGAGTTTACCTTAACCCTAATCTAATCGGGGCTTAAGATAGAAGAACTTAATCACATAAGTAACTGCATTGAGAGGTTCATTTTTAGTTTTGATGGGTTGCCACCATATACCGCTAGGTGTCACTGGTGGATTTTGGGAGTAATTAGAATAATTTAGATGATCGATCATTCTAGTTGTCTGAATCAGAAGAGTTTTGATCCATCGAATAGAGTTTCGATGATGTTGATGATGGAGATCACGATATATCCCATTACCATACAGAACTGAACCTAACTAGATCACATAAATAAGGGTTTGGATCTGGATATCACCAATTAGAATAATCCAGTTTAATTGATTTGAATTAGATTCAATTAGGTTCAAGAAAATCATGCTAGCACATGATTGAACCTAATGTTCTCCTTTTATTATCATTAAAAGTTGTCTCGACTGAGCCAAATGAGTTTGTTCTCACTCAGGTACCTTTACTTGGTCTGACTAGAGCTTGTCCAGGTTAGAAAAGGGTTATCTTAATTTATGAGATAAATTTGAGACAACATCTGCCATTTTTCATCACCTGCTAATTCTTGTCCATTGACTTTGGTCAAACATTGACCTTTGACCCTTTGACGTCTACCCATGTGTTATGCACTTATTGGAGAGCAGATAGGGGCATGTCTTCTTACTAAAAATTAAAAAGAAGGGGGCGTATGCCTAGGAAGGCGTGTGCTCATGGATAGGGATGCTTGGAGTTCCATATGGATGGAACTCCAGGTTGCTTCTTGGATTCTACTTAGGTGACCCCTAGTCGTAGACTTTGATCAGTCTTAGGCTCCATCTAAGGATTAATTAGTGAGGCTCTCATCTGATTGGATTAGATGATGTCATCCCATCAATCAAATTTAGATCTAATTTCATGAAGCAACGTGATTGGCCACGATGATGTGGCACTGCATGGTGAAGCAGGATCTATATAAACCATGTCTGCACCACACATTGACAGAGTTCCCTCTTAGCCCACACCCCAAGGCTACCCCTCTCCCTTCATGCCATCTTCTGATGCTCTCTCTCCTCTCCACACCTAAGAAAAGTTGGGCTCCAGTTTGGCGCGATCTAGACAAGAAAAAACTGACGAGAAAGGAAGAAGGCAGCACTACTGTAGAGACGACTGCTGATATTTAGAAGGAGTTCTGAAGATCCTCCAAATCAGATCCAAATCTAATTTTTGGAGAGATGATAAAGAAGAAGAAGATATCTAGATCCAGCACGAGTGGATATCAGTAGAGGCTAGGCGCTTGCGTGGCTAGATTTAGAATCTCAGGCAATCAACAGAATCATCAAAGGATAATTAGATTACCTAACATCAAGGTTTAAATTAAATTAGATTTAATTTATTTTTATTTTATTTATTAGATTTATAAAATTAAATCTGATCTAGATGCATGAGAGAAATTTTTGAAATATCTCTCTTGATCCGATTAGATCTGAACGAACCTGATCTGGAAAATCAGGATTTCTCCTTCTACTGGTATTAGAGCTAGGTTCTCTAAATTATTTAGATCTAAATTTTAATTTATTTTAATCTAAAAATTAGATGATTTTAGATTTTACATGAGATGTGATTAGATCTAAAATTAAAAAAATTAAAATTAAATAATATAGATCTAAGTTCTACATAGAATAGTTCTATACGTAGTCTTGCATGATCATGACTTATTTTGATTAAATTATAATTTTAGATCTATTTATTTTTTATTTTTTAATGATCATAAATATTATAATAAGATCTAAAAAATAAAAAATAAAATTATTTAATTTTTAGATCATAAGAGATATGATGAATTCAGGTTTAGACTAGTTATAGAATAGTTCTACATAATTATCTAGATTAGAATTTATTTTGATGTGATCAATTTAAATCTAATTTTTACATAATTATGAGATAATTTAAATCTAAAAAATATACATGATATGATACATAAGATGCATGCAAAACATATATTAAATTAGATCAATTTTTATATACAAGATATATGATGTAGATCTAACTAGTTTTGTAGATTTATATTTCTGAATGAGGCATTCTCCTCGACTGTTCGATCATAAGAATAAAGTAGAATTTAAGTCCCCTCTCCTCCCATTTGATGGGGTGTTCTTATGATGTGTACGGGCATTGTGCGTTCGTCCTTAATCAGAAATCAAGAACTTACTTTCTGCAAAACCCTAGATCCTAAAACCTTAGAATTTTATTTACATATTTTATTTATGAATCCTAAACTTAATTAAAAATTAAGATTATAAATATTAATTAGATCTAAAATTGAGAATTTCAGATCTAAGATATATTCATAATATTGGGTTCAGGCTTGGGTAGCTCAATTAGGTCTAAGCGGTTGATCAAAGCGAATCATGAGTTGGTTAGATGGGATCAATAGTGCTTAAATTGACCGACCTAATAGGATTAAGTCTGGGTCAAGATCGAATCACATAAGTGATCGATCAAACTAAGACCTAATTAGGCTCAATGGTTAGAGTCTAGATTGTAGGCTAACTCGATTGATTCTGGCTCAATAATTTGGTGTCTAAGGTCAGTTTGGCAGATACGACCGACTGGTTTTTAATTGGGAGCTATTCGACTCGAATACATTCTTGTCGAGTTAATGGTATATCCCTTCCATCAATCTCACTTATCAGACCATGTTTATTGACTTAGTTCTGATCTGAGGTGGTCAATAATCTGAGCTAACCCATGCCACTAGGTTAGTCATAATAATTATGACTATGTCAAGTCTAGTTTAATGAGACCTAAATCATATCTACCTAAGAAAAGATTAAGTCTAAGTTCTTCCACCATTGTAGATGTGCGGGGTTGATTGTTCTTGACTGGTTATAGTGGTTTAGTTGCACTAGGAAGATGCAACCATGTCTATTAGGCATTGGATGCTACGGGTTGGAGGATGGATTGGGCTCAATATTTTAGATATGGTGAGAGACTCAATTAGAAATCCAATCTATGCAAATGCTGGGTCTGACTTAACTAAGGAGTGGATCAATATTCTAGGCACGATGAGATTCATGAATTAGAGATCAAGTTTGGTGCACCATGATTAGAGAATCATTGAACAAGAGCAGTTCACTCATTGGCTAACCCATCACCAATAACTGTTAGGTGAGGTGATGAGTCAGTTGGTGGAACCGCACCACCCACTAGAAATCATTAATCATGGAGATTTTCACATCTCTACAGAAAATTGTAGGGATCCAAAAAAATAGTGAGAGCTAATTTATTTAAAAATATAATCTCTAAATAAATTATTTAAGTCTTAATTATAAAATCTAACTAAAAATTTTGACTCTCTACAGAAAAATGTCTGCATCCAACCAACTAGCATGAATCCTAGACACCTATAGGCTGACCGGATCAAATTATAAGGATTGACTCCGAAACTTCAAAATTATTTTGGATTCGAAGAAGTTGACTCATGCATTGGACCAGGACCCTCCCACCTTACTAGCCCGTCCATCCACTGAACAGAGAGTGTCTCTGGATAAGTGGACGGATGAAGATAACAAGGCCAGATATTACATGTTGGGCTCGATGTCTGATGAACTTCAGCACCAACATGAAGATATCAGGATTGCTCGCCAAATGTTTGCTTACCTACAAGAGATGTTTGGTGAACAAAGAAGCACAGCCAAGTATCAAGCCACTAAATGACTATTCAAGACTAAGATGCATGATGGGCAGTCAGTTCAAGATCATTGTCTGATGATGATCAAGGATTTGGAAGAGCTTGAGAAGCTCGGAGTGAAGTTAGACTTGGATCTGCAGAATGACATAATTCTGCAATCTTTGACTGATGCATATGACAGTTCATCATGAACTTCCATATGCATAAACTTCAAAATTTCTAGGCCAAACTTATGAACATGCTAGATACCGCTGAGCTTTCTATGAAAGGTTCTAAAGGCTCAGTGCTTACTATGGAATGGACTTCTTCCAAGAGAAAGTCTTTTGGAAAGAAGAAGAAGTCTATAAAAAAGCAGAAGGTGAAAGAAGGAAAGAAGAAAAAGGCAGAGCTGAAGAAGAAGGCCGCTGACAAAGGAAAGTATTTCCATTACAATAATGACGGCCACTAAAAGCGCAACTATCCTACATACCTAGCCACCCTAAAGAATAAGAAGGTGGGTCCTTCTGGAGGTATGCTCGTTATTGAGTCTAACCTTACGATTTCTTCTGCATCCAGTTGGGTGCTTGACTATGGTTCTAGTTATCATTTATGCACTTTCATGCAGGGTCTTGAGGATAGCAGGAGGCTGAGGGATGGTGAGATGATCCTTCACATCGAAAATGAAGCAAGAGTTGCTGTCATTATCGTGGGAACATACCCTCTTCGATTACCATCTAGTTTAGACTTAGTGTTAAAATATTGTTATTATGTGCCTGCAGCAAGCAGAAATTTCATTTTTGTTTCTTGCCTTGCATTAGAAGGCTATGTAATTAGTTTTCTTAAGGACCATTGTAACATTCTTTATGAAAGAAATAAAATTGCAAGTGGTTTCCTTATTAACGGTCTTTATCAGTTACATGTTGATATATCTATTTTTAATATCGAGCAAAATGTGAATTCCAAGAAATGACCTAGGGATAGTCCAAATGATAGGTATCTGTGGCACCTAAGACTAGGTCATATAGCAGAAGATAGGGTTAACAAATTGGAGAAAACTGAGCTATTGAGTCCACTGACTTTTTAGTCATATCCAATTTATGAATCTTGTCTTCATGGCAAAATGACTAAGCTCCCTTTTTTAGGACATGGGGAAAGGGCCACGCATCTTCTTGCCTTAGTACATACTGATGTATGCAGCCCATTAGATGTGTCGACTAGAGGCAACTTTGTCTACTTCATATTCTTTATCGATGATTTATCTAGGTATGGGTATATATATCTTATGAGACACAAGTCTGAAGCTTTTGAAAAGTTGAAGAAATTCGGACATGAATTAGAAATGCAAATGGAAAAATCTATTATGATTCCTTGATCAGATTGAGGAGGTGAATACCTTAGTCGGGAATTGCTGGACTATCGTAAGGAAAATGGAATAGTCTCTCAATGGAATCCACCTGGAACACCTCAACTCAATAGAATTTTAGAATGGAGGAATCGGACCCTATTAAATATGGTCTGATCCATGATGAGCTTCGCAGCCTTCCTAATTTTTTTTTGGGATACTGTTTGTTAACTGCAACATACTTACTGAATAGGGTTCCTTCTAAAACTGTTCCTACCACACCTTATGAGATATGGCATTGTAAAAAACTAAGTCTGAGTCATCTTAGAATTTGGGGTTGTCCGACTCATGCCAAAAGACAACAAGCGGACATGTTAGACTTTGGGTCCTTTAGAGCTCGATTTATAGGATATCCTAAAGAGTCATTAGGATATTATTTCTACATTCTAGAAGATCACAATGTGATCGTGAGTCAACATGCAATCTTTCTTAAAAAATAGTTTATTCAAGATAGCGGCATTGGAAAGTAGATCAAGCTTGAGGAGAAAGTCTCAAAAGAGCAACGAGCTAAGGACCAAATAGAACCAAATTAGGTTAAGCCATTCCAATCACTACCTCCTCCACCTCATAGATCGAAAAGAGTTTTCCATCCCCCTGAGAGGTACATAGGTACTATTTTAGAGGAAGTAGAGAAAATATTCCTTATAGGTAATGGGGTTCATGGTGATGATTCCAAAACCAATAACGAGGCGATATCGGATATCAACTCCAAGAAATGGTTAGAGGCAATGAAGTCAGAAATTGACTCGATGCACTCAAACCAAGTCTGGACCTTGGTAGATCCACCAGAGGTATAGTGCTTATTGGATGTAATTGGATCTATAAGAGAAAGATTGGTGCAGATGGAAATGTGGAGACATTCAAAGCCAGATTAGTGGCAAAAGATTATAGTCAACACAAAGGTATTGACTATCAGGATACCTTTTCAGCAGTAGCTATGCTATAATCCATCCACACATTGCTTGCTGTTGCAACCTATTTCAATTATGACATATGCCAAATGGACGTGAAAATGGTATTCTTAAATTGATATCTTGAGGAAGATATCTAAATGGAATAGCTACTGGGTTTCACATCCATAAGATATGTAAGCTGCAAAGGTCCATATATGGACTTAAGCAAGCATCTTGGAGCTGGAACACTCGCTTTAATGATGTGATCAAATTATTTAATTTTATTAAAAATGAGGAGAAGCTATGTGTCTTTAAAAAGGTCAGTAGGAGCACTGTTGTCTTTCTCATATTGTACGTGGATAACATCCACCTTATTAGAAATGATATTCCCATTTTGACCACTGTTAAAATATGGTTATCCAAAGAATTCTCCATGAAAGACCTAGGAGAAGCATCCTTTATTCTAGGAATTAAGGTCTATAAAGATAGCCGAATAGGATGCTAGGACTTTCACAAAAGATGTACATAGAGGATTGCTAAAGAGGTTTAGCATGAAAAACTCTAAGAGGGATTTGGTACCCTTCAGACATGGCATTCATCTTTCCAAAAGGATGTGCCCTAGCTCACCTGAGGAAATAGAATGCATGAGCAAGATTCCTTATGCTTTAGCAATAGGGAGCCTCATGTATGCCATGCTATGTACACAACCTGATATAGCCCATGCTGTGAGTGTCACGAGTAGATATCAGTCAAATCCAGGTGAAGAACACTGAACTTCTATGAAATATATTCTTAAGTACTTGAGAAGAACTAAGGATATGTTGTTGGTCTTTGGTAATGGAGAACTCCATATCCAAGGGTATACAGACTCGAATTTTATGTCCGATGTAGATGATCGAAAGTCGACATCTGGGAGTCTATTTGTGTACAATGGTGGAGCTGTTAGTTGAAAAAGTTCCAAGTAGATAGTGATAGCAGATTCCACCATGGTAGCAGAATACATCGCTACGTCAGAAGCTGCAAAGGAGGCATTCTAGTATAAGAAGTTTGCCACAGAGATTGGAGGGAGGTCTTGCTAAGGAGCTACGTCAAATGCCATTCCTCTGTACTGTGATAATAATAGCACCATAGCCCTTGCTAAGGAGCTGAGGTCTCATCAAAAATTCAAGCACATCGAGCGGCGATACCACCTCATCTGCGATTGCCTCTAGAAGGGATATGTCGAGGTTAAGAGAGTTGACTCCGCAATAATACGGCGGATCCGCTTACAAAGCCATTGCACTAGCAAAAGGTCAAAGCCCATCTTGAGAAGATGAGACTTAGATTTATAGCCAATTGGCTTTAGCTTAAGTGGGAGTTTGTTAGATATGTGTGTCCTAGAAGTCAGAATTAGCTGACACTTGTAATACACTTCTAAGGATAAAATTATAATTTTGATAATAAATAATAAAATGGATTATTTTCTATTATAAATGTGTATTTGGTATCTGTGATACATCCCTTGAGTTAATGGTAATGATAATTTATATTTTTAAGAGTTGAAAATTTAAGACATGAATTTTCATTTATTAACTTATAAAATGCTCCTGATCGTAGGATCATCATGAGGATAGTGATTGATCCGAAAGGTTGGTGTACAATCGCTTGTTCATAGTAGATGTGTCTTGAGTCTATGGTGTAGAGACACCGAAGTAAGAGTACAGATACTCGTTAGAGAACGAGGGTACTGAGCGTGACCATCTCGAGAAGTCATAAGAAAGTCTACCTTCTCATCGATTACTGACTCAAAGCTGCAGTGGTGTGTCTGATTTTTTTATCAGAGGTGCATCGATAGTTCACCTTGAGGGTGTTATAGTTTGACTACACCATGACTCGATCTCTTAGCCATTCCAAATCCTGAGGTGTATGTTGGCTATAGCATGTTCATTATAGGAATTGGATTGCTCCAAGAGAAAATCTATCTACCTTGATGGATGAGGTGCAGTCCTATGATGATCATGAGAATCAAGTCTATAAGCCCATGGCCATTGTAGAGTGAAATAATAGAAAGAGTTTCTATTAAGGCTTTCATATCGAACTTGAATCGAAGGATTAAATCATATGATAGAAATTAGGGTTTGACGAGTTTACCTTAACCCTAATCTGATCGGAGCTCAAGATAGAGGAACTTAATCACACAAGTAGCTGCATCGAGAGGTTTGTTTTCAATTTTGATGGATTGTCATCATATACTGCTAGGTGTCATCGGTGGATTTTGGGAGCAATTAGAATGATTTAGATGATCGATCATTCTAGTTGTCTGAATTAGAAGAGTTCTGATCCATCGAAAGGAGTTTCGATGATGTCGATGATGGAGATCATGACATATCCCATTACCATATAGAACTGAACCTAACTAGATCATATAAACAAAGATTTGGCTCTAGATATCATCAATTAGACTAATCTAGTTCAATTGATTTGAGTTAGATTCAATTAGGTTCACGGAAATCATGCTAGCACACGTTTCAACCTAACGTTCTCCTTTTATTATCATTAAAAATTATCTCAACTGAGCCAAATGAGTTTGTGGTCACTTAGGTACCTTTACTTGGTCTGACTGAAGATTGTCTAGGTTAGAAAATGGTTGTCTTAATTTATGAGATAAATTTGAGACAACACCTACCATTTTTCATCACTTGCTAATTCTTGTCCTTTGACTTTGGTCAAACGTTGACCTTTGACCCTTGGACATCTGCCCATATATCATATACTTATTGGAGAGCAGGTAGGGTCTTGTCTCCTTACTGAAAATTAGAAAAGAGGGGGCACACGCCTAGGGAGGCATGCGCCCATGGATAGGGACGCCTGGAGTCCCATACGGATGGGACTCCAGGTTGCTTCTTGGATTCTACTTAGGTGACCCCTAGCCATAGACTTTGACCAGTCTTAGGTGCCATCTAAGGATGAATTAGTGGGGCTCTCATCTAATTGCATCAGGTGATGTCATCTTACTAATCAGATTTAGATCTGATTGCACGAAGCAACGTGATTGGCTGGGATGATGTGGCATTGCATGGCGCAGCAGGATCTATATAAACCCTGTCTGCGCCATACTTTGATAGAGTTTCCTTTTAGCCCATACCCCAAGGCTACTTCTCTCCCTCCTCCATGCCATCTTCTGATCCTCTCTCTCCTCTCCATGCCCAAGGAAAGTTGGGCTCCAATTTGGTGCGATCTAGACAACAAAAAGCTGACGAGAAAGGAAGAAGGCAGCACTGCTATAGAGACGACTGCTGATCTTTAGAAGGAGTTCTGAAGATCTTTCAAATCAAATCCAAATCTAATTTTTGGAGAGGTGATAAATAAGGAGAAGATCTCCTGATTGAGCCTGAGTGGATACTGGTAGAGGCTAGGCACTTGCATGGTTAGATCCAGAATCTCAGGCAATCAGCAGGATCATCAAAGGATAATCAGATTATCCAACATCAAGGTATAAATTAAATTAGATTTAATTTATTTTTATTTTTATTCTTTAGATCTATAAAATCAGATCTAAAATATCTAAGATCTGATCTAAATGCATGAGAAAAATTTTTGAAATATCTCTCTTGATCCGATCAGATCTGAATGTACCTAATCCAAAAAATCCAAATTTCTCCTTCAGGTGCACCCTCTCTTTTATGAAAAAACTTCATGGGAAAACATTTTCTCATGGGGAATAGGATGGTGCAAGTCAAAGGATCAAAGGCTAGGGAGAAGACTAGTCAAACTAGTCTTAATAAACCTTATCCAATTAGACCAATAGAAACTAATTTTGTTAGGCCCAATTAAACCAGATTAAATCCAATTTATTTAGACTTAATTAGACTTAATTAAATCCTATTCAAATCAAAAATTGATTAAGCCCAATCTTAGATCAAATTAGGGATCAAACCTCCTTAGTGATTAGGTCATCTCATAACCTAATTAGGTCAAACCCAACTGAATCCAACTCAATTGAACTTGATCCAAAAATAATTACTCAATTAAATTGAGATAATTCATGATCAAATTACTAATTAAATCATTCATAAATATAGAATCCAAATTTAGTGAGTATCCGAGCAATAGAGTCCCATCAAAATGAAACTCTTGATCGAAGAGTCCCAAACCAGTGGGACTCTTGACCCCAGTGTCTCAAATGAATGAAACTTGTGATCATAGAGTCCAAAACTAGTAGGACTCTTGATCATAGAGTTCCAATCAAGTAGGACTTAGAGTTCCAGTGTAATAAAGCTCTTAGTCATAGAGTTTCAGTCCAGTAGGACTCTTGACCCTAGAGTCCCAAACAAGTAGGACTCAATGTCCCAACCCAGTAGAACTCTCAATTGAAAAGTCCCATTCTAGTGAAACTTTTAACCATAGAGTCCTAGACAAGTAGGACTCAGAGTCCCAACCTAGTAGAACTTTCGTTCGAAGAGTCCTAGTCCAATGGAACTCTTGACCATAGAGTCCCAATCCAGTGAGACTCTTCAACAGCCATCAGATTAGGTAGGAACATCTAATATGTGTGACCCCATAGGTTCGAACCTAAGCTGATAGCATTGGAACTAATTTTTATACCAATCGATGTGATCATCTAGTAATGGTAGCCGATGTTCGGATAGGTCGAATAGTCGTAATTACAATATTCAGAACCTACGTGAATATGGTTACCATATAATTCATCCCTTTGACCTCCATGTATAGGATGACTCCGAGTTAAACTATTAATCTTGAAAAGTACATACAAATCATGTCTTAATGCAATCAGTCTTGTGACTCCTCACAAGGACTACCCTAGCTAAGGATTTGCTAAATTGAAATGTAACTGAACAAAGTTCCTAAACCAGAGTGGTCAATCTCATCTTGACTCATACAATGACTTCTCAAGTACTTGACTATGCTCAAAAACCTTCAATTACTGAATTAAAAATTTTGGTAGTTTGGCACCAAAGCATAGTGAGTTGCTTGAAAGTCACCATAGTGATCTCAAATCCGATGGATATTTATACCCATATTCCATCGAAGAAAATCTTAATAGTAGAAAAGCTCTGAAGTTCGTCATGTTCAGTATAGATGTACCTCTACATCTCACCTGCATGCCATACTAATGTCTCCATATTTCTTTGTTAAAAGGACAACCAACCTATATGGCACATAATAATCTATACTCGATAAACATTATCATCCTTATTAATAATGTATCATTTGATCGCGAATATATTTAAGGACTAAAGAATAGATCCTTTTTTGTTGATTCTAAATAGTCCTAAGGACTTCACCACAACATAGGAGTACATTAGAAGATGAAAAAATTTATGATGAAAAATGTAAAAATAACTATTATTTACTAATAATTTAAATACAAGTACAAGAACCAGTACAACTATCAATAGGTTGATGATTGACTTTGAGATACTATTCTCAATGATCTTTTACTTGGACTAAAGCTAATCGATGCAGTATCTAATACCCATCTTCGATTTGAAGTCATCGAGCTCCATCACCATAATGACTTTAGTGAATGGGTCAGCCAGGTTCTCCTTTCCATCAATCTTTTGAAGGTCATCATTGTTGGAAATAGTGTCCCAAAGCCAATCTTTAGCCTACTGATGATTGAGCTATTTTATGTAATTATATATAAATTATTAATTAAATAAAAATTATTCTAACTTTTCCATCATAAATCTTTCATCTTCTATTGAACTCCTGTCTCCTGTGATCAAGTTCTTAGGATAATTTAGAATCGATAAAGAAGGATTTGTCGTTTAGTCCTTAAAATAGTTTGCAACCAAATAATATGTTGTTACTAAGGATGATAATATTTATCGAGTATAGATCGTTGTGTGCCATATAGGTTGGTTGTCCTCGTAACTAATGAGTGTGCAGACACTGGTATGGCATACAGGAGAGATGTAGGGGTTCGTCTATGCTGAACGTGATCAACTTTAGAGCTTTTATGCTATCAAGGATTGCTTTGATGGAATATGGGTATAAGTGTCACTCTGACTTGAGATCACCATAGTGACTTCCAAGCAACTCACTATGCTTTGATATTGGACTACTTGAATTTCTAATTTAGTGATGAAAGATTTCTAGGTACAGTCAAGTGCTTGAGGAGTCGGTGTATGAGTCAAGATGGGATTGACCACTCCTGGACTCAGGAGCTATGTTCAATAGTATTTTAGTTTAGCAAAGTCTTGGCTGGGGTAGTCCTAGTGAAGGGCATAGGACTAATTGCTTTGAGATATTATTTGGATGTATCTTCTAGGGTCGA
Organism: Cocos nucifera; assembly: GCA_006176705.1. NCBI lineage: Eukaryota > Viridiplantae > Streptophyta > Magnoliopsida > Arecales > Arecaceae > Cocos > Cocos nucifera. Next base: position 309,430 of record QRFJ01001273.1, read on the forward strand.
CAGTTTAACCTTGAGTCATCCTATGCATAGAGGTCAAAGGGATGAATTATGCGGTAATCATATTCACTTAGGTTCTGAATGTTATAATTATATTACTTAACCTATCTGAACATCGAGTTCTAGATGGTCACTTCAATTAGCACATTGATTCCTATGTTACCAGCTTTGGTTTGAACCTATGGGATCATGCACACTAGAGGTTCCTACCCGATCTAATGACAGATCAAGAGAAGACTAATTAGTGATTAGATTACTAATTTACTCAATTTGATTGAGTGATTATTTTTGGATCAAGACCAATTGAATTGGATTCATTTGGATTTGACCCGATTAGATTATAAGATGATCTAATCATCTAGGAGGTTTAATCCCTAATCTGATCAAGGGTTTGGCTTGATTAATTTTTGATTTGATTAGAATTTAACTGAGCCTAATTAAATCTAAATAAGTAGGATTTAATCTGGTCTAATTGAGCTTAACCAACTTGGATTGGATTGTTTCAATTGGAGGATAAACAATGAGACTAGTTTGAATAGTCTTCCCATATGCCACATCACCAAAATCTATGCAATGTCCTTCCTCCATGAGAAAAGGTTTCTCATGAAGTTTTCCACACAAGGGAGGGAATGCATTCTTCCTTCTCATGCCCTTGTTGGATTAGAAAAGGTTTGGCTGCAATTCAAATTCAAAAGGAGTTTGAGTTTGAGTTGCAAACCACTTCTTATCCCTCAATGCCTCTCTAGGTTTGCGCATCTATTTAGGGCATGAATTTTTTTTGGGGTACATGTGAGAAAAAGATTAGAAAAGGTGTTTTTGATCATGTGTGTTAGCTCTTCTACGTGAGAAAAATCAAAAAGAAAAAAGAGTTTTAGATGCAAGGGATTTGGGTAAGAGCATACCCTAGAATCTATCTAGGGTTTGGGATTTAGATCTATGAGTTACGAGGGTCGTGACTTCAAAGATCCAGTTGGACAACCTCCACATCTTCTTGTCTACATTCATTGGGATTCAAAGCATTCGAAGATCCGATGAAGAAGATCAAAAGAAGTTTGATCTAAATCAGTCATTGAAGGTTTCTGCAGGGCTAGCACTTGAGAGAAACTGATCAGGATGAGAGCCTCATGTGGATTACCCATGGAGGCCAGATGCATGTGTGACTATATTGTGGCATTCAGATCTACATAGAGGAGATCAGATTGTGGTATTCTTCTACCCATGAAAAGATAATGTGTTCTGAACAAGTAGAGCAGTAAAATAGTTTTACTATTAATCTTATTTTAATTTTAGATATGCATGCATTTATAATACATTGAATCCAATAGCATGTAGGGTTTTTAGATTAGATCTATAGCTCTTCATTATTAATATGATTAATAATATTATCTATTGTGCATTTATCAAAAAACATTTTCAAAAGTAGAGCTGGAAACCCTGTGCACTCCTATCAATTGGTATCAAAGCAGAAGGTTCTTTGAAGCATTATATATGCATGATTTAGATTATTTTTAGATTAAATCTAAATAATAATCTGATCTAAAAAATAAAAATGATGACAGCATGGACTGTAGGTTGTCCTACTATAAGATTTATCCCTTACAGTGGAAAGATTATCCTGGTACATTGCGATCTATAAAATTGATCATAAAATTTTAGATTAGATCTAATAATTTTTATGATGTATTTGAAGGGTTTAATATGAATTTTATCATTAATTTATATTTAGATTAGATCTAAATAATTTCATAATTTTTTATGTAGAGTACATAGTTTTAGATTAAACCTGAATGGGATCTTAAAAAAGATTTTGTTCGTCGGTCGAGCCAACTCTCTCAAGAATCAAGCCAGCTCGATTAGTGAGTATGCCACATCTAGTCTCGTACATGTCATTGCATATGGGATTCTACTCATACCCTCTATCTCTTCAGACATTGTCAGACAATCCTTCTTAAAGAGTGAAATTTCTTGACCTATCAGGAGATAGCCCTTTTTGGAATTCTCCATGCTGAACCTCTTTAGCATAGTTTCTATGTACGTGGACTGGGATAAACCAAGCATCCTTTTAGATCTGTCCCTAGAGATCTTCATCCCTAGGATGTAGGATGCTTCACCCAAGTCCTTCCTGGAGAACTATGATGACAACCAGACTTTTATTCCCTGCAGTGCGGGGATGTCATTCTCGATTAAGAGAATATCATCCACATAAAAAATAAGGAATACCACTGATGGACCATTTGCCTATTTGTAAATGCAGGGTTCTTCTCCATTCTTAACAAAGCCATACGTTTTGATCACTTTATCAAAATGCATGTTCTAAATCTGAGATGCTTGCTTCAATCCATAAATGGATCTCTGAAGCCTGCACACCTTGAGCTTATCTATGAATGTGAATCCATTAGGTTGTATAATATACATCTCTTTGGTCAGCTCTTCATTTAGGAAAGCTATCGTCACATCCATCTATCAGATCTCAAAGTCTAGGTGGGTAGCTATTACAAGCATTATCCGAATGGATTTGAGCATTGCCACTGCGAAGAATGTCTCGTCACAGTCAATACCATAACATTGATGATACCTCTTGGCAACCAAATGGGCTTTATAGATCTCCACCTTTTTGTTTGCGCATCTTTTCCTTTTGAATACCCATTTACACCCAATGGGTTTAACCCCTTCAGGTGGGTCAACTAATGTCCATACATCATTGACCTTCATGGAATACATTTTGGATCTCATGGCTTCTAGCCATTTCTCAGAGTCGAATCTCTGCATAACATCCATGTAAGTGATCGGATCCTCATCATTCTCATCGAGTTCAATGGGATCACCATCTTGGACCAAGAACCCATAGTATCTATTTGGATGGCACGGTACTCTACCAGAGTGTCTTAATGGTGCAGGTTTACTAGGCTTCAGATCTGATCTGATCAAATTTGACTTAGGTTCAGCATTCTGTATTGGACTTTCTATCTATTGAACATCATCAAGTTCAACCTTAGACGCAACAGTTTCTTCACTAAGGAACTTTTTTTCCAAAAAGGTTGCCTTAAGGCTGACGAATACTTTTTGTTCATCAGTATGATAGAAATAGTATCCTTTGATCTCTTTTGGATATCCTATAAATGCGCAGTTGTCAAACCTAGGTCTAAGTTTATCTATAATTAATCGTTTGACATAAGATGGGTGACCCCAGACTCTGAGGTGTGAAAGTGCTGGCTTACGTCTTGTCCATATCTCATATAGAGTTTTAACCATAGATTCACTTAGAACCCTATTTAAGAGATAGCAAGCCAATTCGAGTGCATATCCTCAGAGGGATATTGGCAAGCAGGCAAAATCCATCATGGATCGGACCATGTCTAACAGAGTCCGATTCTTCCTTTTAGATACATCTAATGCTGTGGTGTTCCTAAAGGAGTCCATTGGAAGAGAATCTCATTCTCTCCTAGATATGTGAGAAACTCATCAGAAAGGTATTTTCCTCCTCGATCAGATCAAAGAGTTTTAATACACTTTCTAGTTTATTTTTCTACTTCACCTTGAAATTGTTTGAATATTTCAAAAGAATCTGACTTATGTTTCATTAGATAGACATATCCATATCTAGATAGAACATTTGTGAAAGTGATGAAGTAGACATATCCACCTTTGGCACTTATGCTCATTGGTCTACATACATCAGTATGTACTAGACCTAAGAGCTCAGTGGCTCTATCACCTTTTCTAGTAAAAGGTGACTTGGTCATTTTACCAAGAAGATAGGACTCACAGATTGAAAGTGATTTACAATAACTGACTTGGAGGATTCCCTCTTGAGTCAACCTATCTGTCCTATTCTTGTTTATGTGACCTAGCCTATAGTGCCATAAGTAGATATCTAACACACTATCTAATCTAGGATGCTTGCTGGTTGAATAGACTACGTTAATAGGTTATGATAGCATATATATACCATTATTCAATTATCCATAGAAAGCAGTAGCACCATTCATAATGACATTATAAATTTATTTCTTTATTGAAATTTCATAATTGTTCATGGCCAAAAGGCCTACATAAATGATATTTAAAAAGAAACTAGGACAGAAATGACAATCACTAAGAACAATGATATGAGATTCAAATATAAGTTTCAAAATTTCTAAAGCTAGAACTGGAACTAGTCTTCCATCGACAACGTTCAGGAATCTTTCGCCTTGCTCGAATCATCTATTGACCTGCAACTCCTGCAACGAATTGCAAATATGATAAGGGCTTTCGGTATCCAATACCTAGTCAGTAATATCATAAATACAAAAATTATAAGGAGTTATCATATAAATACCTTGCCTAGTAATAGCTTGTTTCTTTCTCTGCCTGTTCAGATCTAGGGAGGCAATGTATTAAGGGCAGTTCCTCTTTTAGTGCCCTCGCTTATAGCAAAAGAAGTATTCAGCTTGACTCTAATCCAGCTTGATTTTCCTGGTCTGGCCCTACAAAGATGTCTTAGCCTGAACTTGCACCTCCTTAGCTTTCTTCTTCTCATTCTTCTTTCCTTTCCCAAAGTACTGAGAATGAGAAGATGAACCTCCCACAAAGTTCATGGACTCCTTGTGGAGCTGGTGATCCTTCTCAAAGTTTTGAAGTAACCCTAATAATCCGATGTAGTCAACTTTAGGCTTTGACATTCTATAATGTATAAGGAATGAGAGATAAGATTTGGGCAGCAAGTTCAGTATTGCATCTTTTCCAAGCTGCCTATGCAAGGAAAAGTCGAGCTTGCTCAAGTGCTCTATCAGCTCGATCATGTACAGTACATAATTAGAGACAGAGGCTCCATCTTGTATTTTTGCATTGAGGATGACACAACTAGTCTTGTGCCTCTCAACTTCATCGGGTGTGCCAAAAGAATCCTCCAACACTTAAAGCATGTCTATTGGCTGAGCCATCTCAAATCTATGACTAAACTCATCGCTCATCGTAGCCAGCATAATGCAGCATGTCGTGGTTCGATCACTAAGCCACTTATGATAAGTGTCTCTGATAATTCCACATGCATTTGTAGCTGGCTCCTCAGGTGCATCATTCGTTATCACATGTAGGATGCATTCATACTCTAGGATAATCTTTAACTTTCGATACCAACTATCGAAGTTGGGTCCAATCAACTTATCATTATCCAATAATGATCGTGGCGATAGAAAAGTGGCCATATCTGCACAAAGAGAAACCATAACCTAATTAGTAATTGATTCATTAAACCTAGAGATTTGGACTTTAATCAAAAGGGTCTCCCATTATTTTATTCAAATTGGTAGCCTCTACTTCCAATTCAGAGAATTATCCTAATTTCTTAGTGGGTACTAGAATCCACATGACTATACAAGAGCCCAATTTTGGTTGGCCAACCCATGTGCATCTAAGGGTAGGTTCATAACCAATCATTTCTCCAAATAATTTCTAGTAATTAAATTTTGCCTCAGCCCCTGATTAGTTGACTTTGGCCTTCTCAAAAAAGGGCCCAGTTATGTACAACCATTAACATGACCATACTTGGCCCATCCAACTAATGAATGATCAGGCCCAACATTGGTTGACCCACCTGACCATCATTTAGAAATATGTATCCTAGAGATCATATAATGAATGATAATTTCATTAACCAATAAGCACCAGACCTTTGGGCTTTCAATGATTATCCAACTGATGGACCTATTATCATCCACTTTAATTGGAGGCTATGATCCAGTTATCATATAACTATTTCATTTTAGGGATCTAATAATTTTAGAAGATTTAATTTGAAGATGATGAAATGTCAGATGAACTAGTTTGCAATGATCCTTCCACTAACTTCACCAAGTCAGCTTAAGGGAGACCATTAATAGAATGATCTGGGAGCACCAAAATCAGTCAAATTGATTTACCTAGCTGACATGGGTCAGCACGAATAGTCATGTAATTTGATCAAAATATAATTTTACCAAAAGGTTAGATAAGTTTAATCAGTGGGAGGGTCTGCTAAAGCTTGCCTTGGACACCATAAAAAATGGTCAGGTAAGTGGGCTGCCAATTAAAGACCATCGGTCTGATTTATCTTAGACACCAACTAGTTTAATTAGTTTGAATTAGATCAACCAAATATTTCATACTAGATCGCGTAGCTAAGAATCAAGTCCATCTTGGGTCTCATTAAAGACATGGACTTAACCAACTACAACTATTGTAATTGATTTAGAGAATCCTTCACCTAATCTAAGACAACAACTGATTAGATTTAATCAATTCTCTAATTAAGTCCATTATTTAATCTAACCCTAGGTCTAATCAAATTAATGGATCTAATCCTCAATAACCCATTTAAACCAATATGTTATGATTTGTATCTTAGGATCTTCAATTTACAATCCCAGAACCTAATCAGACAACTTCTTAATTCTTAATTAAGTTTTGGGCTGAGGGTTAGGGTTCGGCTTTTTAAAAATAATTTTTATGTTTATAAAATATTTTTACATTGTGGTTCTATCAACCAAGTTGCATGTTTGATTCGTAATTAAAATGCAAGTAAGAAGAGCATGAAACTACTTTAGATCTAATCTAAATAAGTTCATGTAATTGAAATAATTTCAACATCAATCAATCATAAGTCAACTTAGATCAAATCTAACATATTGATGATGATTAATATTAGGTTAAAATATTTTTAATCAGATCATAAAATTTCTTAAATCTAATCTAAAATTTTATGATCAAAATTTTAGATTAGCATATACTAGGACAATCTTTTCACTGTAAGAAGTAAACCTTACAGCAGGACAAGTTTATAAGATCAGTCCATGCAACCTAAAATTTTATTTTTAGATTTAAAACTCTTTTAAATCAAATAAATTATAAATAACATCAGATCATATCTAATAAATTTATGAATAATATTAGATATATATGAACTAGGATAATCTTTGCATTGTAAGGGATAAATCTTACAGCGGGACAACCATAAAGCAATTCGTATGATCTGAGATTTTAATTTTAGACTTAAATATCAAATTATTAATTAGATCTAATACAAAAAGAATTCAAGCATGCATCAATAGTCATATAATAATCAACCAGGCTTTGATACCAATTGACGGAACCGGATCTAGGGTTTCAGAGGTAGATCTTGAAACTTTTTCTAGATTGACAGTGAAAGACTGCAAATTAATCTAGTTAGTTCTAAATATCAAATAATCCCTAGATCTAAAACCATATTATATGATTATTGCATGATATTTAAATCTAAAATCAAAAGTAAACAAGAAGAAAAGGTTGATCACATCAACCTAGATCTACAATACATCTCATGCATGTATGAAAAAACTAATAGATCAGATCTATTACCTGAGCATGTTTGACATTCTAACTTGCTGATCTAGGCTTGAAGATGAAGTTGTAAGCTGTACACACATTTGGCCTCTAGGAGTCATCCATGATCACGATCAAAAATCTAGATGCTAGAAATCAGCATGGTATGCTAGTATTGCGCTGATCTTCCTTTGATGGTTGATCAGATGCCTCCTTTCTTCTATATTGGACTCTTCCAAAAGAGGAGGAGAAGAGATTTTATATGTGAGACACTCTTAGAAAACCCAAGGAAGAAGAAAGGGAAGAGATGAACACAGCAACCCTAGAAGAAGACCCTCTTCTTCTTCTCTTTGCTCTCACCAAGACACCAAATTTTATGTCTATTGAATTCTTAATTCCCAGAGGTTCTCTCTCCCTAATTTTTACATACCTCAAATCTCACTCAAAGGTCTATAACCCACAAAAATATCAAGCAAAAATTCATTCAAAATATATCAAAAAAGAAGAGTCCTTGTCTAGGTCAAATACTAGATAAGGAAAGGTCAAACAGGGCAAGTCAAGAGGCGCCCAACTCTTGGGCACCTGCTCCACAATTTTTGGCATGTACTAGAAAAAAAAGGCACACAAGAAAAGGGGTTTTTCATATGGAATAAGAGAGAAATTAATTGGGAGAGGCGGTGGCACCTTTTGGGAAGAGTTTGAGTTTGTTAGGATTCTATCTCAAAGAATCCAATATCAAAACAAACTCCTTCTTTGACTTGGTCTTCTACCCAATTACCATATGAGAAAGAGAGAGAGAGAGGGGGCATACATGAAGATCAGGAGGAAAAGGATTTTTCATGAAAAATACTAAAAAAATAGGCATGGGGGGCGTTGGGACTAAGGTGGCACAAGGAGGAATCCTAATCTCATCAGGATTCTATCTATGACTTGGTCAAAGTGGTTTCTTAAACCAAATTAAACCAAAACCAACTAAATCAAATTAAATTATGTTCTAACTCAATTAATGGATCAATTAAATTAGATTAAATTAGATTTAATTTTAATTTAATTTTCTAAATAAATTAGGAAATTGGGTTGACCTAAGTCCTAGTTAGACTAGGACTAGTTTTTTCTTGCACTTGACTTGTCCAATAAGTCAATTGGACTTGATCCAATGAAGCCCAAACCAAAATTAATTAAATTATATTTAATTAAACTTAATTTTAGTCCTTTGGCTTTATCAAATTATGTCAATTAGCAATCAAATTGCTAATCCATCCTCCTACAACACTTGCACTAGGTTAAACATCAATTGTATTGATCATTTAACCCTAGAACGATTCTCAATCATTGATCAACCATCCGATTAGATCATGATCTCTAATTTAGATGATCTCATAGATTTGAACCTAAGTTGATAGCATAGAAATAAATTTTTATATCAGTCAAGGTGACCATCTAGCAATGATATCCGATGGTCGCATAGGTCAAATGTGTAGAACACCATCCTTAGAATCCATGTGGATATAGTTTTTATATAATTCATCCTCTTAACCAAAATGCTCATAGGATACCTCAGAATTCAACTATCAACTCTAATCAGATTGTCGATACTGAATTTTAAAATATCAAATTCATCTGATGGAATATCCTAGCTAAGGTTTTTCTTTATTGAAATATAATGATACATTCTTCTCCAACTTTTGGAGTGGTCAATTCCATCTTGATCACACACCAACTTTGCAAGTACTTGACTATGCCCAGAAGCCTTCCATTACTAAATTAAAAATTTAGTTAGTTCGGTACCAAAGCATAGTAAGTTGCTTGCAAGTCACTGAGGTGATCTCAGGTTTAAGGGACACTTATACCTATATCCGATCAGAGATATCCTCGACAGCAGAATGCTCTAGAGTTGGTCACATTCAATGATGATGTTCCCATACATCTCATCTGTATGCCATACCAGTGTCTTCATACTTCTTGGTTAAGAGGACAACCAACATATATAACATACAGCGACCTATGCTAGATAGATATTGTTGTCCTAATTAACAGCCTATCATTTGGTCGTGAACAAATCTAAGGACTAATCAGTAAATTCTCTCTTTATCGAAGCTAAATAGTCCTAAGGACTTCATCATAAAAATGGTTTTCAATAGAAGATGAAGACTTATGATGAAAAATATGCCAAAGTATTTTATTTAACAATGATGAATTACGTATACAAAGTAGCTCAATCATTAACAAGCTAACAATTGACTTTTGGGGTACAATTTCCAACATAGTCTATGTCACATCAACAAGAATAGAATAAACAAGTTGGCTCAAGAAGGAATTCTTGAGGTTAGTGATTGTGAATCACTTTCGACCTGTGAGTCCTGTCTTCTTGAAAAAATGATCAAGTCATCTTTTATTGGAAATGGTGAACGTGCTAGTGAACTCTTAGGTTTAGTACATACTGATGTATGTGGTCCTAAGAGTCCAACCACTAGAGATGGATATTTCTACTTCATAACCTTCATAGATGATCTAACGAGGTATGGGTATGTCTATCAAATGAAGCATAAGTCAGAGTCATTTGAAATATTCAAACTATTCCATAATGAGGTAGAAAAGAAAATTAGGAAGAGTATTAAAACTCTTCGATCTGATTGAAGAGGTGAGTACCTTTTTAACAAATTTTTAAAATATCTTAAGAAGAATGGGATTCTCTTTCAATGAACTCCTCTTGGAACACCACAGCATAATAGTGTGTCCGAAAGGAGGAATCAAACCCTGTTGGATATGATTCGATCGATGATGGAGTTTGCTGGTTTGCCGATCTTCCTCTAAGGATATGCGCTCGAGTCAGCTTGTTATATTCTAAATAGGGTTTCAAATAAGTTTGTTTCTAAAGTTCCATATGAGATGTGGATAGGGCGCAAGCCAGTACTCTCACACCTTAGGATTTGAAGGTATCCGACTTTTGTCAAACATTTAGTAATGAATAAGCTCAGACTTAGGTCTGATAAGTGTTGCTTTATAGGGTACCCAAAAGAGATCAAAGAATATTACTTCTACCTAGCTGATAAACAAAAGATGTTTGTCAATCTTAAGACAGTCTTTTTAGAAAAGTTTCTTAGTGAAGGAACTAATGCCTCTAAGGTCGAGATTGAGGAAGTTCGACAGGTGAAAGAACCAACATAAGAACTGACACAAGTAGCTAAACCTAAATTGGATATGATTCGATCAGACCTAGAGCCTACTGAACCTGCATCCTTTAGGCGATCTGGTAGAGTACCATGTTAGTCGGATAGATACTATAATTTCTTGGTCCGAGATGACGATCCTATCAAACTCGATGAGAATGATGAGGATACGATCACCTACATGAATGCAATGTACAGACCCAACTTTGAGAAATTGCTTGAGGCCATGCAATCCAAAATGGAGTCCATGAAGGTCAATGATGTATGAACATTGGTTGACCCACCTGAAAGGGTAAAATCCATAGGATGTAAGTGGGTCTTCAAAAGAAAAAAGAGCATAGATAGGAAGGTGGAGACCAATAAAGTCCATCTGGTTGTCAAGGGGTATCATCAATATTATGGTATTAACTATGATGAGATATTTTTTCCATGGTAATGCTCAAGTTTATTTGGATCATGCTTGTAATAGCAATGCATCTAGATTATGAAATCTGGTAGATGGATATGAAAATAGCTTTCCTAAATAAAGAGCTGGCTGAAGAGGTGTATATGATACAACCTGAAGGTTTCACATCCATAGATGAGTCTAAGGTGTGCAATCTTCAAGGATCCATTTATGGACTGAAGCACACATCTTGGAGTTGGAATATACATTTTGATAGGACGATCAAGAAGTATGGTTTCGTTAAGAACGAAGAAGAGCCCTGCATATATAAATGGGCTAATGGTCCAACAATTGTATTCCTCATTTTGTATGTGGATGACATTCTCTTAATTGGGAATGATGTCTTTGCATTATAAGGAATAAAGATCAGTCTATCGTCATAGTTCTCCATGAAGGATTTAGGAGAAGCTTCCTACATCCTAAGGATGAAGACTATAAAGATAGATCTAAAAGATTGCTTGGGTTGTCCAAGTCCACATACATTGACACTATGCTAAAGAGGTTCAGCATGGAGAGTTCCAAGAAAGGCTATTTACCGATAGGCCATGAAATTTCTCTCTCGAAGAGGGATTATCCGACAACACCTCAAGAGAGAGAGCAAATGAGTAGAATTTTATATGCTTCAACAGTGGGTTTTGTTATGTATACCATGACATGTACGCAATCAGATATTTCATACTCACTAGAGGTAGTGTGTAGATAGCAATTTGATCAATGGGAGAACCACTGGAAGGTTGTTAAAATCATCCTAAAGTATTTGAAAAATATTAAGGACCAGTGACTTGTTTATGATGAGTCAAACTTGAGACTTGTAGGATTTACAGACTCCAATTTTCATTCTGATCAAGATGATAGCAAGAGTATGTCGAGGAATGTGTTTATCCTTAATGGTGGTGTTGTCTGCTGGATAAGTGTTAGATAAGTGTGCCCTAGAAGTCAGAATTGGCTGACGCTTGTAATACACTTCTAGGGGCAAAATTATAATTTTGACTATAAATAATAACATGGGTTATTTTCTATCAGAAATGTGTATTTAGTGTTTATGATACATCCCTTGAGTTAATAGTAATGAGAATTCTAATTTTCAAGAGTTGAAAATTTAAGACAAGAATTTTCATTATTAACTCATAAAATGCTCCTGACCGTAGGATCATCATGAGGATGGTGGTTGATCCAAAAGGTTGGTGCAAAATCACTTTATCATAGTAGATGAGTCTTGAGTCTATGGTGTAGAGATACCGAAGCGAGAGTATAGGTATTTATGAGAGAACGAGGGCACTAAGCATGACCACCTCGAGCAGTCATAAGGAAGTCTACCTTCTTGTCGATGACTGACTCAAAGCTGCAGTGGTGTGTCTGATTTTTTGACTTAAGGTGCATCGGCAGTTCATCTTGAGGGTGTTATAGTTTGACTACTGATAGAAATGCGATATTGTCGTTAAGACATCATGTTTATCAGTTTAATTTGACTTCTTAAAATCATTGAAAATGCAAAGATAGTAGTGAGTCGGGTCGAATCCACAGGGAAGGTAGTGTTTTTAGATTTGAAATCTTTGATTTTTGAAAAGAAAAGAAGAAAAGGATTTTTAGAATCAAAAGTGAAGTCGAAAAATTAAAAGCAAAAATTAAAAGGTGTAGAAATTTAAACTTGGTACTAAGATCTATTAGTTAGATCTTAGCATCTACTTGCAATAAAATAAAAAGTAATAATTAACATGCAAAAATTATAATAAAAATAAAAAGCAAGAAATTAAAATGAAAAAATAAAATTTTTATTAATTAAAATTTCAAAATTTAAATACATAAAATTTAAAAAGAAAAGATAATAAAATAAAATAGCCTGATCTCTGATCTTGGATCGGCATTGGCAGAAAGATGGTGTAGAAGCTCGACTCTTCTTCTCGGCACCCGTTGCTTCGAAGCAGCCTTTAACCCATAGCCTAGCTTCGCCCTGTACCAAAGCTTCACCTTGATCGGAGATGTTGATTTCTGGAGGCTTAGGGTCCTTTTTATAGTGCTAGGAGGGCTGGATATTTTTTTTCTAAAGGCAATGTGGGACTAATAGCCTTTGCAATCATCAAAATACAAAAGAATTCGAGTAAAATTTGAATCAAAATAGCTCTGGTACATCTCTGATAAATCTGATAAAATCCAGCCATTCAATAGGAATCCAACGATCCAAAAATTATCAAAATTGGATGCAGATAAACTCAAATCGGATCGGATCAAATTTTGGCCGTTGGATCGCGCTTGATGGAGGAAATTTGGCCGCAAATCATGCGCCCAAGAGTTTGATCGCCGTCGAGAGCTTTCTGGACCATCGGATCATCGCCTGGATTAAGCACTGCCATCCGATGGTGATCCGCATGATGTCTGTAGCTGAATAAAATTTGGAAGCAACCACAGCCATCCGATCCTGACTGCAAACAACCACATCCGTCCGATCGCGCAATCACTGTTCCCATGGACCGTGTAGACCGACTGCACCACACACCGCAACCAATCAGCGCCATTGTTGTCGAGCAAAAAAAAGACTAAATTACCCTTGTGAGCTGCGATAAATTTTTGTAGACCCTTTAGGGGTCTAGGTCCACCACGTGGCAAGCTCTGATTAGCCACATTTTGCTGAGCTGGCGGTCCATGCCTGGATCATGGATTGGTTGATGGCTTCAACGGCTGAGTCGATTTTGATGGCTTGGCTTGGCTTGGTGGCTCGGCTTGGCTTGGTGGCTCGACTTGCGGAGCCGGCTGAGCCGTTTTCTTTTTTATTTAATTTTTATTTATTTTATATTTTTAAAAATTCATATCTTTTCCATTTTAGCTCCATTTTACCTAAAATTTATTTCGTTGTGATTAGAAAAATGAGCACTTTCTATTGATAATAAAATTTTATTTTTTAATTATTATTATTTTTTATTATTTTTTAATTAATATTTTAATTAATATAAATTTTTTAAAAATTATATATAAATTGATTAATAATTTTTAAAAATTAATATAAATTAATTAATAAATTAATACTTTTATTGATGAATTTATGATGCTTATCAACTACACCGTGACTCAATCTCCTAGTCATTCGGAATCCTGAGGTGTATATTCGCTATAGCATGTTCATTATAGAAATTTTATTACACCAAGAGAAAATCTATCTACCTCGGTGGATGAGGAGCAGCCCTATGATGATCATGAGAATCAAGTCCATAAGCCCATGGCCATGGCAGAGTGAAATAATAGAAAGAATTTCTATTAAGATTTTCACATCGGACTTAAATCAAATGATTAAATCATATGATAGAAATTAGTGTTTGACGAGTTCACCTTAACCCTAATCTGATCGGAGCTCAAGTTAGAAGAACTTAATCACACAGGTAGTAGTACCAAGAGACTCATTTTCAGTTTTGATGGGTTGCCACCATACACTGCTAGGTGTCACTGGTGGATTTTGGGAGCAATTTCAATGATTTAGATAATCGATCATTCTAGTTGTTTAAATCAATAGAGTTCTGATCCATCGAAAGGAGTTTCGATGATGTCGATAATAGATATCGTGACATATTCTATTACTATATAGAACTTAACCAAACTGGATCACACAAATAAGGATTTGAATCTAGATATCATCAATTGAATTAACCCAGTTTAATTGATTTGAATTAGATTCAATTAGGTTCAAGAAAATCGTGCTAGCTTATGATTGAACCTAACATTCTCCTTCTATTATCACTAAAAGTTGTCTCGATTGAGCCAAATGAGTTTGTGCTTCCTCAGGTACCTTTACTTCATTTGACTGGAGCTTGTCCAGATCAGACAAGTATTATCTTAATTTATTAGATAAATTTGAGACAACACCTGCCATTTTTCATCATCTGCTAATTCTTGTCTTTTGACTTTGGTCAAACATTGACCTTTCACCCTTGGACATCTACCCATGTATCTTTGACCTATTGGAGAGCAGATAGGGGCTTTTCCCCTTGCTAGATTTTATAAAGGTGGGGGCACATGCCTAGGGAGGCGTGCGCCCATGGATAGGGATGATTAGAGTTCCGTACGGATGGGACTCTAGGTTGCTTCTTGGTTTCTACTTAGGTGGCCCATAACTATAGACTTTGACCAATCTTAGGCGCCATCTAAGGATGAATTAGTGGGGCTCTCATCTGATTGGATTAGGTGATGTCATCCCACCAATCAAATTTAGATCTAATTGCACGAAGCAACGTGATTGGCTTGGATGATGTGGCACTGCATGGCGTAGCAGGGTCTATATAAACCCTGTTTGCACCCAACTTTCATAAAGTTCTCTCTTAGCCCATGCCTCAAGGCTGCCCCTCTCCCTCCTCCATGCCATCTTCTGATCCTCTCTCTCCTCTCCGTGCCCAAGGAAAGTTGGGCTTCAGTTTGGTGTGATCCAGACAAGAAAAAGCTGACGAAAAAGGAAGAAGGTAGCACTGCTGCAGAGACGACTGCAGATCTTCGAAAAGAGTTTTGAAGATCATCAAAATCAGATTCAAATCTAATTTTTAGAGAAGTGATAAAGAAGGAGAAGATCTCTAGATTCAGTCTGAGTGGATATCGATAGAGGCCAGGCACTTGCATGGCTAGATCCAGAACATTAGGCAATCAACAGGATCATCAAAGGGTAATCTGATTACCCAACATTAAGGTATAACTAATTAGATTTAATTTATTTTTATTTTTATTTATTAGATTAATAAAATTATATCTAAAAAATATCTAATCTGACCTAGATATATGAGAGAAATTTTAGAAATATCTCTCTTGATCCGATCAAATCTGAAAGAACTTGATCCGGGAAATCAGGATTTCCCCTCCAACTGGTATCAGAGCCAGGTTCCCTAAATTATTTAGATCTAATTTTTAATTTATTTTGACCTAATAATTTGATGATTCTAGATGTCAGATGTGATTAGATGTAAAATCAAAAAAATTAAAAAAAATTAAAATTATATAATATAGATCTAAGTTCTACAATATGCATGACTAGATGTAAAATAGAATAGTTTTATACATAGTCTTGCATAATCATGATTTATTTTGATTAAATTATAATTTTAGATATATTTATTTTCTATTTTTTAATGATTATAAATATTGTAATAAGATCTAAAAAATAAGAAATAAAATTATTTAATTTTTAGATCATATGAGATATGATGAATGCATGTTTAGACTAGTTGTAGAATAGTTCTACATAATTGTCAAGATTAGAATTTATATTGATGTGATCATTTTAAATCTAATTTTTTAGATAATTATGAGATAATTTAGATATAAAAAATATGCATGATATGATACATGAGATGTATGCAAAACATGTATTAAGTTAGATCAATTTTATATATGAGATATATGATGTAGATCTAACTAGTTTTGTAGATTTATATTTCTGATTAAGGCATTTTCCTTGGCCGTCTAATCATAAGAACAAAGTAGGATTTAAATGCCCTCTCCTTCCATTCGATGGGGTGTTCTTATGATGTGTAGGGGTGCTGCGTGTTCGTCCTTAATCAAAAATTAAAAACTTACTTTCTGCAAAATCCTAGATCTTAAAACCCTAGAATTTTATTTACATGTTTTGTTTATGAACCCTAACTTAGTTAAGAATTAAGATTATGAAATATTAATTAGATATAAAATTAAGAATTTTAGATCTAAGACTTATTCATAATATTGGGTTCGGACTTGGATAGCTCAATTAGGTCTAAGTAGTTGATCAAACTGAATCAAGAGTTGGTAAGATGGGATCAACAGTATTTAAGTTGACCAGCCTAATAAGATTAAGTCTGGGTCATGATCGAGTCACGTGAGTGATCGATCAAGCTAAGACCTAATTAGGCTCAGTGGTTAGAGTCCAGATTATAGGCTAATCCAATTGGTTCTAGCTTAATAATTTGGTGTCTAAGGTAAGTCTGGCAGATATGATCGATTGATTTTTAATTGGGAGCTACTCGACTCAAATGCATTCTTGTCGAGTTAATGGCATACCCCTTCCACCAATCTCATATACCTAGCCATGTTTGTTGGCTCATTCTGATCTAAGATAGTCAATAATCCAAGCTAACCCATGCCACTAGGTTAGTCATAATGATTATGACTATGTCAAGTCTAGTTTAATGAGACCTAAATCAAATCTTCCTAATAAAAGATTAAGTCTAAGGTCTTCCACCATTGTAGATGTGTGGGTCCTTTCCGAGGTTGATTGTTCTCGACTGGTTACAGTGGTTCAGTTACACCAGAAAGATGCAACCATGCCTATTAGGCATCGGATGCTATGGGCTGGAGGATGAATTGGGCTCAATATTTCAGATACGATGAGAGACTCGATTAGAAATTCAGTCTGTGCAAATGGTGGATCTGACATAACTAAGGAGTGGATCAATATTTTGAGCATGATGAGATTCATGAATTAGAGACCAAGTTTGGGTGCACTATGATTAAAGAATCATTAAACAAGAGTTGTTCAATGATCGGCTAACCCATCATCAATAACTATTAGGTGAGGTGATGAGTTAGTTGGTGGGACCGCACCACCCACTAGAAATCATTAATCATGGAGATTTTTGCATCTCTACAGAGAGAGTGTAGAGATCTAAGAAAATAGTGAAAGCTAATTTATTTAAAAATTAAAATTCTAAATAAATTGGTTAAGTCTTAACTACAATATCTAACTAGAAACTTTGACTTTCTATAGAAAAATATCTACATCGAATCCACTAGCACGAATCCTAGACACCCATAGACTGACCGGACCCAATTACAAGGATTGACTTCGAAACTTCAAAATGATTTTAGGTTTCAAGAAGTTAACTCATGTATTGGACCAGGACCCTCCCACCTTATCAGCTTGTCCATCCGCTGAATAGAGAGTGTCTCTTGAAAAATGGATGGATGAAGATAATAAGGTTAGATATTACATGTTGGGCTCGATGTCTGATGAACATCAGTGCCAACATGAAGATATCAAGACTGTCCGTCAAACATTAGCTTACCTACAAGAGATGTTTGGTAAACAGAGTCACATAGTCAAGTATCAATTCACTAAATGACTATTCAAGGCTAAAATGCATGATGGGCAGTCAGTCCAAGATCATTGTCTGATGGTGATCAAGGACTTAGAAAAGCTTGAGAAGCTTGGAGTGAGGTTAGACTTGGATCTGTAGAATGATATAATTCTGCAATCCTTGACTGATGCATATGGACAGTTCATCATGAACTATCATATGCATAAACTTCAAAATTTTCTAGCCGAACTTATGAATATGCTGATTACCACTGAGCTTTCTATGAAAGATTCTAAATGCCCAGTGCTTGCTATGGAACAGACCTCTTCCAAGAGAAAGTCTTTTGGACAGAAGAAGTCTGTGAAAAAGCAGAAGATGGAAGGAGGAAGAAGAAAAAGGCAAAGCTGAAGAAGAAGGCCGCTGACAAAGGAAAGTATTTCTATTGCAACAATGACGATCACTGGAAGCAAAATAGTCCTACTTACCTGGCCACCCTGATGAATAAGAAGGAGGTAGATCCTTCTAGAGGTATGCTCATTATTGAGTCTAACCTCATAGTTTCTTCTGCATCCAGTTGGATGCTTGATTCTAGTTATAGTGCTCATTTATGCACTTCTATGTCGGATCTTGAGGATAGCAGAAGACTGAGGGATGGTGAGATGATCCTGCACATCAAAAATGGAGCAAAAGTTGCTGCCATGGCAGTGGGAACATACTGTTAGATATATGTGCCCTAGAAGCCAGAATTGGCTGACACTTGTAATACACTTCTAGGGGCAAAATTGTAATTTTGACTATAATTTAATGAAATGGGTTATTTTCTATCACACATGTGTATTTAGTGTCTGTGATACATCCTTTGAGTTAATGGTAATGATAATTCATATTTTCAAGAGTTGAAAATTTAAGACATGAATAATCATTATTAACTCATAAACAGCTCCCGACCATAGGATCATCACGAGGATGGTGATTGATCCGGAAGGTTGGTGTACGATCGCTTCTCTTTAGTAGATGAGTCTTGAGTCTACGGTGTGGAGACACCGGAGCGAGAGTACAGGTACTCGTTAGAGAACGAGGGCACTGAGCGTGACCACCTCGAGTAGTCATTAGGAAGTCTACCTTCTCGTCAATGACTGACTCGATGCTGCAGTAGTGTGTCTGGTTCTTTGACCTGAGATGCATCGGCAGTTCACCTTGAGGGTGTTATAGTTTGACTACACCATTACTCGGTCTCCTAGCCATATGGAACCCTGAGGTGTATGTTGGCTATAGCATGTTCATTGTAGGAACTGGATTGCATCAAGATGGAATCTATCTACCTCGGTGGTAGAGGAGTAGCCCTATGATGATCATGAGAATCAAGTCCAGAAATCCATGGCCATGGTAGAGTGAAATAATAGAAAGAGTTTCTATTTAGATTTTCACATTGGACTCGAATCGAATGATTACATCATATGACAGAGACTAGGGTTTGACGAGTTCACCTTAACCCTAATCTGATCGGGGCTCAAGATAGAAGAACTTAATCACACAGGTAGCTGCACCAAGAGGTTCGCATTCAGCTCTGATGGGTTGCCACCATATACTGCTAGGTGTCACTGGTGGATTTTGGGAGCAATTAGAATGATTTAGATGATCGATCATTCTAGCTGTTCGAATCAGAAGAGTTCTGATCCATCGAAAGGAGTTTCGATGATGTCTATGATAGAGATCATGACATATCCCATTACCATACAGAACTGAACCTAACTGGGTCACACAAACAAGGGTTTGAATCTGGTGATCATCAATTGAACTGATCTAGTTCAATTGATCTGAATGAGATTCAATTAGGTTCAAGGAAATCGTGCTAGCACTCGATTGAACCTAACGTTCTTCTTTTACTATCATAAATAAGTTGTCCTGACTGAGCCAAAGGAGTTTGTGCTCAATCAGAGGCCTTCATATGGTCTGACTGGAGGTTGTCCAAGTCAGAATAGGTTGTCTTATTTGTAAGACATTACCTGCCATTTTTGGTCACCTGCCATTTCTTGTTCTTTGACTTTGGTCAAAAGTCTACCTTTGACTGGTCAAACGTTGACCATTGACCCTTTGACTTTTGACCACATGTCATGCACCTATTGGAGAGCTGGTGGGGGCCTGTCCCCCTGCCAGAACCTGGCAAGGAGAAGGGCGCACGCCAAGGGTGGCGTGAGCCCAAGTAGGAGGCGCCTAGGAGTCCTTGTTGGACAAGGACTCCACCTCCCTTTTGGATTCCAATCAGAGTTCTACTAAGAATCCAGTTTGACTGGTCTTAGGCACCCTCTAAGGAGGAATCCAGGGGTCTCTATTCCAACCAATCAGATTTAGATCTGATTTCACAAAGGGTTGTGATTGGTTGAGAGGAAGAGGAGTTGGATCACAAGAGGTCTATAAATAAGACCCTGCGCCCAACCCTAATTCTAAGTGAAGTGAATTCAATTGAGAAACCCCACGCCCCAAGGCTGCCTCTCCCCTCCTTCTCCATGCCATAGTCTCTTCTCCCCTTGCTCTCCACGTCCAAAAGGTGTTTTGGACTTTAGGTTGGTGCGATTCAGATCAAGGAAAGGCGATCAAAAGCAAGAAGGCTGCGCTGCTGCAAAAGGACGACTGCAGATCTTCAAAAGAGTTTTGAAGATCCTCCAGATCAGATCCAGATCTGATTTTTGGAGGTGTGATAGAGAAGAAGAGGATCTCCAGATCCAACCCGAGTGGATACCGGTAGAGGCCAGGCGCTTGCGTGGCTAGATCCAGAACCTTCCGCTGCAATCAGGATCATCTACAGGGTAATAGGATTACCCAAATCAGGTAAATTAAATTTGATTTAATTTATCTTATTTTATTTTATTTATTAAAATAATAAGAATCAGATCTGAAACATATCAAGATCTGATTGAGATCAAGAGAAAATTTTTGAAATATATCTCTTGATCTAATCAGATCTGGACGAACCTGGACCGGGAAATCAGGATTTCCCTTCAACTGGTATCAGAGCCATGGTTCTAAATTGTTTAGATCTGATTTTAATTTTATTTTAATTAGAAAATAAAGTGATTTCAGATGTCACATGAGATGTGATCAGATCTGAAATCAGAAAAATTAAAATTAAATGATTTGGATCTAAGAACATGAAGATATGCATGACTAGTTCTAGAATAGAATAGTTCTATAGAATAGTTTTGCATGTCTTTGATTTAATCTGATTAAATCATATTTTAGATCTTCTTATTTACTATTTTCTGATATTATAAGTGTTATAATAACATCTGATAAACAGCAAATAAAAATTATTTAATTTTAAATATCATATGAGATATGATTAGATGCATGACTAGACTAGTTGTAGAATAGTTCTACATAATTGTCTAGATTAGAATTTATTTTGATTAGATCAATTTAAATCTAATTTTTTAGATTATTATGAGATAATTTAGATCTGAAAACATGCATGATTATGATACATGAGATGTATGCAAAATATGCCATGATTAGATCTACTTTATATATGAGATATATGATATAGATCTGATATTGTTTTGTAGTATTGACATGTTCCTGATTAAGGCGTTCCTCTTGGCCGTCCGGTCATAAGAACGAAGAAGGGTTTAAAGGCCCTCTCTTCCCATTCGATGGGGTGTTCTTATGACGTGTAGGGGTGCTGCGTGTTCGTCCTTAATCAGAAACCCAAAACTTACTTTCTGCAAAACCCTAGATCCTGAAACCCTAGGATTTATTGTGCATATTTTGTTTATGAACCCAACTTAATTAAGAATTAAGTTTATGGAATATTAATTAGGTCTAAAATTGAGAATTTCAGATCTAAGACATATTCATAATACTGGGTTCGGGCTTGGGTAGCTCAATTAGGTCTAAGCGGTTGATCAAACCGAATCAAGAGTTGGTTAGATGGGATCAACAATGCTTAAATTGACCAGCCTAATAGGATTAAGTCTGGGTCAAGATCGAGTCACGATCAAGCAAGACCTAATTAGGCTCAGAGGTTAGAGTCTGGATTGTAGGCTAACCCAATTGGTTCTGACTCAACAATTTGGTGTCTAAGGTAAGTTTGGCACAGACGACCGACTGGTTTTTAATTGGAAGCTACTCGACCTGAATGCGTTCTTGTGCGAGTTAACGGCATATTCCTTCCACCGGTCTCACTTACCTGGCCATATCTGTTGACACAGTTCTGATCTGAGGTGGTCAATAATCCGAGCTGACCCATGCCACTAGGTTAGTCATAATTGTTATGACTAAGCCAAGTCTAGTTTAATGAGACCTGAATCAATTCTCCCTAAGAAAAGATTAAGTCCGAGGTCTTCCACCATTGTAGACGTGCGGGCCCTTCCCGGGGTTGATTGTTCTCGGCTGGATACAGTGGCTCAGTTGCACCGGGAAGACGCAACCATGTCTATTAGGCATTGGATGCTATGGGCTGGAGGATGAGTTGGGCTCAATATTTCGGATACGGTGAGAGACCTCAATTAGGAACCCAGTCTATGCAAATGGTGGGTCTGACTTAACTAAGGAGTGGATCAATATTCCGGATACGGTGAGATTCATGAATTAGAGACCAAGTTTGGGTGCACCATGATTAGAGAATCATTGAACAAGAGTTGTTCACTCATTGGCTAACCCATCACCAATAACTGTTAGGTGAGGTGATGAGTCAGTTGGTGAGACCGCACCACCCACTAGAAATCATCAATCGTGGAGATTTTCGCATCTCTACAGAGGGAGTGTAGGGATCCGAGAAAATAGTGGGAGCTAATTTGTTTAAAAATAAAATCCCTAAACAAATTGGTCAAGTCAAAATTACAGTATCTAACTAGAATCTTTGACTCTCTACAGGAAAATGTCTGCGTCCAACCCACTGGCACGTATCCTAGACACACATAGACTGACTGGACCCAATTATAAAGATTGGCTCAGGAACTACAAAATTGTTTTGGGTTCAGAGAAGTTAACACATGTTTTGGACCAGGACCCTCCCACCTTACCAGCTCGTCCATCCACTGAACAGAGAGCGTCTCTGGAAAAATGGATTGACGAAGACAATAAGGCCAGATACTACATGTTGGGCTCGATGTCTGATGAGCTCCAGCGCCAACATGAAGATATCGGGACTGCTCGCCAAATGTTGGCTCACCTGCAGGAGATGTTTGGTGAACAGAGTCGCGCAGCCAAATATCAAGTCACGAAATGACTTTTTAAGGCTAAGATGCGTGATGGGCAGTCAGTCCAAGATCACTGTCTGACAATGATCAAGGACATGGAAGAGCTTGAGAAGCTCGGTGTGAAGTTGGACTTGGATCTGCAGAACGATATTATTCTGCAATCCTTGACTGATGCATATGGGCAATTCATCATGAATTACCACATGCATAAACTTCAAAATTCCTTGGCCGAGTTGATGAATATGCTGGTTACCGCTGAGCTTTCTATGAAAGGTTCTAAAGGCTCAGTTCTTGCTATGGAACGGACTTCTTCCAAAAGAAAGTCTTATGGAAAGAAAAAGAAGTCTGTGAAAAAGCAAAAGGTGGAAGGATCAAAGAAGAAGAAGGCAGAACCGAAGAAAAAGGTCGATGGCAAAGGAAAGTGTTTCCATTGCAACAGCGACGGCCATTGGAAGCGGAACTGCCCTACTTACCTGGCCACCCTAAAGAACAAGAAGGAAGGTCCTTCTGGAGGTATGCTCGTTATTGAGTCTAACCTTACGGTTTCTTCTGCATCCAGTTGGGTGCTTGACTCTGGTTCTAGTGCTC